>CM053622.1:290938298-290965590 GCA_028646595.1 Phalanger gymnotis | reverse complement strand
CTTGTACTACCACTTGTAGTGTTGAAGAGCTGCCTGGAGCACTGAGAGGTTAAGTGACTTGGCCAAGGTCACACAGCCAGCACGTATGAGGCAGGATTTGAAGCCAGGTCTTCTTGTCTCAGAACCTAGCTCCTAGCTCTTCATCCACCGTTCAATGCTGCTTCTCACACAATGTCACACACACACACACACACACATACACACACACACACACATATATACATAGATATAGATATGGATATATATATAGATATAGATATGGATATATATATAGATAGATAGAGATATGGATATATATATATATATATGTATGTATTTAAATCCCTTGTTGTGATTTCCAGAATCAGGATGTAGGTGCAGGAAGATTTCCAGACTACATATGTAAGTCCATGCAGCTATCTTAAATGTGATCCTATTTTATTACTGTCATTTGAATTCAAAATGATATTGAGGATGGTATTATATGGATAAATGCTCAGAATCTGCTCTATCGAGTGGCCTTGTATAGGAGACAACTTTGATCATCTTATCTTCAGTAATAACTATCTCTCAGGGATGCTGTCAAGAAGTAAGGCAGCTGGGCAGACAGAAACGCATGGGCTACACCTCCAGCTTTATTACCTGTGTCAAATTATCACTGTATACGGTACATCTGGCTGCATTTTCTTCCTTGCTGTCCATTAGTACTACTTGCCTTTCTTACAATAAGAGGCCCCTTAGCTTCGGGTATGGAACTGCTTCTCAAGCTGACAGAAGGCAAGAAACATATAATTGTATAGGAGGGAGTGCTCCCTATTGAGTCTTCTTCAATCTATTAGGTTTAGATGACTCCAAGGCTAATGAAAGACTATAGAGAAAATTATCTCTAAAGCTACCAAGGATTAAGCTAACAAGGGCTTAAGAAATCAAGATTAACACCTTAATTATAACAGAGAAGCAAAATGCTGAAGTCCTTTCTAATTCCAAACCTAGAATCTGATACATATTCTCACTGTTACCTTAGTGATATCTCTTTACCTCTCCTAACCTCCTATTTCCTTATTTGTTAATGGGGATAATAATATTCATATTCATCCTTAACTGGGTTTTTATAAGAAAAGTGCTTTGTAAATCTCCAAGTGCTGTACAAATATGAGTTCTTGTCATTATTATGTGAAGTTACTGATCTGATTTGAATAGAGCTTTGAATTGTTTTTCTACTAGTGTTACTATATTTGCCATGATCCATATTCTCTCATCTAGTTCCTTCTTTTTGAGAAAACCCATTAAAATCTTTTCTTCATCAAAGACATTTGAATCACACTCTCCAAAGTGTTGCATGGGAGATATAAATTAAGGAAATAAAGAAATAAATTAAGGAAAAATTGAGTTAGATCAGACCAAGTTTACATAGAGAGAGCCCGTGACAGAGGCAACATAATTTTGAGGGCATTGAAGGACCAATGCTCAAGATATTTTAGACAGGGAAAGATAATGAATGATAGGAAAAAAAAAGAAAATGCAGCATTATGGTATCTCTTGCAACAAGGTGTCTTCCATGCATGGGGTAAGATGAAACAAGTTTTCTTTGTACACTCAACAACAGAGATACTTTGTTTGATGGCTCCTTGCTTATTTATATGAAGTCAGGCATAAAACTTGAAGATGCACACTCACCAAAGTTGTTTACCATTGTCACATGTGATATCTAGTACAGAGTCCAAATGCAAATGATATTCCCTATAGATGGTGAAGGCCTTCAGATGCTCCCATTTGGAAATGCCATTGTGCTCTGTGCAAAGATCCAGAGTAGTTTCATCTTATAATATATATAATAAGTTCAACTTACCAAATTGCTCAGGATAAAACAAGTCAAGGAAGATTATCTGTTTTCCTAATTATGGTATACATTTGAATGGACAACCTATATTGCTGGTCCATCCAAAGTTGGACCTGACACATAGTAAACACTAATAAATGCTTGTTAATTGACATGAAGCTTAAACAGATACTAAATATGAACTATAAGCTGAGACCAAAAGCAATAGAAGTCTATTAAATTAAATTTGTTTAATTGTGCAGTTTTGAAAGATTCCCCCCCCCATCCAAGTTTCTTCTTAGACCAAAAACCATATTTCAAATATTGATATTCTTCTAGTGAAGCTATATGGCTGAGAAGTTTGGAATAATATAACTTTGTAAGGCATCAAAATGGCAGGTCACCTAAAGGGCAATAGAGAGATGAATGGCATGTATAAATATGCTGCAGGATATTACTGTTGACTAGGTGGGCCAGTCAAGTGGCAAAAGTGGTGGATAACAGATAGCCTGCATGCTGCGTGAGTACTTATGCAATGGTAAGAGAGTTAAAGAAAGGTCTTCAGTACATGGGGTAGATCAATTCTCTTTGGAAGGATTATAGACAGGGCAGGAACTGGAGGAGATAAAAAGGCCTGAATGGGTTGTGATCTGTACTATTGGAGGGCACACATATCAATGAGAACCTAGATCCAGTACTGAAGTTTGTGTGCCTGTTAGACAAGTCATCTAGTTCTCCAGATATGGGTAGTATCCATGAATGTTTCTTTGGGTATTAATAACTGGCCTATATTGAGATTGACCTGATGATTCTGGAATCTCAGTAGCATCATGGTATAAGCAATTGAGCTTACAGGTCATAGAACACTATTTTATTAACTCTACATTGAATAGACAAGTTTGAGAGTTCCACTAGGATTTCCTAAGAGCAACATTGTAAAGACACAAGATCTGTTCTGCCTTGTTTATGCCAATTGTAATGTGGCATACCCTCCAAAAGAATACTGAGATACTGAAGAAAGAGGGGCCCATGCCAGCTTGGTAGTAAATTGGTTTATTAGGGTTAATTGTGTTGACTGGGGGAGTTTACTCACAAGATCCAGTCCTCAGCAACAAGACAGAATGATGGATGCCTGCACCCTCCTTAGGCCACGCCAGGAATTTTAAAGAAGGAAGAAGAGGAGGAGGAAGAGGAAGAAGAGGAGGAGGAGACATAGTGCCAGGGATGGCCTGTGGTCATATGTAAATATTCCCCTAAAATAGTTGGGGCTTCTTTTGTTGTTTATATTTACTCAAGGTAGTTTACATTCTCTGTGGAGTCATAGGTCACAATCCCATACACTGGCTCCCACTATAAAACATGCATGACACAGGAAAGAGATGGCCACAGGTGAATTTATCTATTTGTACTTCATTTCTAGACTACACTTCAGTTTATTCTGGAAGTTACAGAATAAAAACCTATTGTATTATTGTACCATAAGAAATAATGAATAAGAACAATTCAGAGCTGCATATGTAGATTTGTATGAACTGATGCAGAGTAAAGTAAGCCAAACTAGGCAAACAACATGCACAACAATTAAAATGATATAAGTAGAAAGAACAATAAAATGAAATTGAATATTACATACAAATAAAAAATGAAAGAAAGATTGTTCTGCAGAAGGGCAAGTATTTTCCCAGTTCAAGAAAAGGGATGAAAGTTGTGTCTGAAAAATAGAGAGCAGTGAACTGAGTTCAATTCCTGGTAAAATTCTAGAACATATTTTAATCTTCTACAAAAAAGAAGAGATTAATGCTAGTAATATTTTACTCCACAGTATATTTTCACTGAATTATGGGCTCTTTTTTATTCACTCAACTTTTCCATCTCTCTGCTGGCTTTTGTGGGTTTTATCAAGATTTATTTAGTTTTTCTTTTGGGAGCCTTTTGCTACTGCTGTTAACCTTTATTTAGTTTATTTCTTTTCATTTTGAGATGATGATGTAGAGCTGAATTTAGGCATAACCAATCACTTAACCATTGTTGAACAGACATTGTATTGGTTTTGTGCTAACTGGCTTCTGTATGAGGCAATCTTAAAAAGCAATTTTCAACTATTCAACTCTGTGGAATGGGGGCATCTACCGCAAGTCCTTTTTCAGCCAGTTATTTTTTGGTAGGAGTTTGAATAGGTTACATTTCTCTGACATTCCTAAAATCTTTGTTGCCACTTCCTTACCTCCTTCCCAAAATATCTGGGCTCAAGTAAATGTTTCAGAGGAATTGTGGGATAGTAGAAGAGAACCGACTTAAAAAATCAAAGAACCTGAATTCAAATTCCAGTTTTTCCCTAAAGTACCTATGGAACCTTTCCAAAATCTATGTGTCACTCTGAGTCTCAGTTTGCTTATTTCTAAAATGATGGAGTTGGATTAGTTAATCTCTAAGCTCCCTTCTAGTCTAAAGTTGTTACTCCAAGTGAGGACCACGGTAATTGTGACAAAATGAGGGCAGATCCTGAGTTTGTTCATTTGTTTCTGTCATGTTGTTAGTTCCTTGTTTCTGTTTTATTCTGCTTAATAATCATATGCAATGTACCATTTCTATCATTTGGTCACTGATGGAGGGAAAACCCCCATCTGCAAGATCATAAATCCATTGAGGCATGGCACTAATAAGTTCTAGGTTAGAGAATTATAGATCACTAGAGCAGAAAGGAACCTTTGACAGCCCATAGTCCAAATTCCCCATTGTACATATATGCAAGCTGAGTCCTCAGAGATAGTTTTCTAGTGTTATAGATAGTTAGTGGTAGATCTAGGACTATAATGCGGACTTCTGTTCTAGCTGAGTGTTCTTTCTCCTATAACACACTGTCCAAGGCTTGATGCTCACATGGGTCAGTGAATTTTATGCAGAGAAAAGCTTAGTTCTTTTACTTCTGTGTCCCACCCCTGCTAACAATAACAGACATAAAATGAAAGCAGCTCATCTTCAGGTAGATCAAGAGATAGTGAGAACATCTCAGCCTTAGTTAGTCATCAGCTTTAGTTGTCTGATGAGAGGTCATGGCATATGTAAGGACCGGAAAATATCTTTATGGGGCATAATTATTTGAATTTGAAAGAACTTTTCCATCCTAGATGATTCATTCTAGCTACATATTTTTAAGCATTCTACCTGAATAGTACAATGTAAGTGTAAAGAAAATTTTGATTTATTAAGTAATAACAAAGCCAATGGAGTCTTTCATGAGAGGTTTTTGAGAAATTCAGGAAATTGTATCCAAGTCCTTAGCCGCCTTCTAGCTGCTGGATGAGTAAGCAGTCTTCCTCTGTTGAACTCCACTGAGAAAGGCAAAGTCTCTGAAGCTCACATCCCCTGGGGCTGACTTTAAGCAAGCCTTAGGGCCTAGAAGGATAGCCAATAGCAGATTGTGTAAAGCCTTTAAATCTGGGGATTATACAGAGACTTGGCTTTAGAGAGAAGCTCTGAGATGGAAGGGAAAAAATTAATAGTCTGATTGCTATCCAAAAAACATTTTGTTAAGAATCCGAAGAATGTGAATGAAACACACAATTGAAGCTGCTGTTAATGGCTAACAATCTGCTTCTTGCCTACTTTGTGTGCCTTTGCCTTGTAGCACATATGGTATGCCTCCTGACCCACTGTGTAGACAGTCTTCTGATACCAAGGCACAACAGGATGGGTCAGAGGTGGCTCTGTAGGGGCACCCAGTGCATCTGCTGGGGTTTTGCTGCAAGCCGGCAGGAAACTGTCCTACCTGTCGCAACTTGCTGACTTGCTTTGGCAAAGACCTGCTTTGTAGGAATCCAGTTTTTGCACCATCCAAAACAGATTCCAGGAAGCTTATGTGCATGGGAGGGGGGCCAGAAGGTTATGAATAGAGAGAATAGATTCATTGAGAAATAGAAATTGAGAGCAAATGAAATAGAAGTAGGTTAACTAATCTTTTAAAGGTGTTAATGGATTCTGTGAATAGGAATTGGTATAGGATGAATGGGAAAAACACACATTTGTTGGGTACATTTGCAAGAGACATATTTTCCTGGGTATCACAATGAGTCCCAGCTTGTATCTATTTCTCTGTTCCTGGGGAGAGGTGAAATGGCAGCAGAAAGGGAGAAAAGGGGCTTATTCAGTCTAAGGTAGCAGACAGAACACTGGATCACATATTTAGAGTTGGCAGGGACCACAGAGTACATTAATCCAACCTCCTCATTTCACAGAAGAGGAAACTGAAGCACAGAGAAGTTAAGTGACTTTGCCAAGGCCACAAAGCTGTAAGTGGCTGAGGCATGAACTGAACTCAGATCTTCTTGATACCAAGTTCACTACTTTATTTATTACTCCACACTGCCTCCTAGGATTGGAAGATCTAGTTCTGAATCTTGGTTCTTTGTGACCTTGGACAAGTCATTGAATTCAGTTTCCTCAACCATAAAGTGAAATGCACCAGATTAGATAAGTCCTGAGGTCCTTTTATAGAATCATAGATTTATATATGAAGGGACTTGACAATCAACTCTAAGTCTCTAGGAGAGAGAGAGGGAGACAGACAGAGAGAGAGAGAGAGAGAGAGAGAGAGAGAGAGAGAGAGAGAGAGAGAGAAGGAAACCAAGACTGAGGAAGTGACCTCTCCAGGTTGACATAGGTAGTAAAAGTAGAACAGCCAGTACTAGTTCCCAGACTACTGACTTAAATTTCCACATTCTCTCCATTTCACTGCTCGAGCTACAGATCCTATGATCCTATGAAAATGAACTTTTCTCATATGGCTATGATGCTTGTTGCCCATGTAATTAAGAAACTCTTGGCTTATCCTTATATTGTCTTTGCATGTCTCTCACTTCTTCCTGTCTAATGCCAATTTACTTGATGCCTCTTAAAGGTGGTGGGATGAGAAGATGGGAGATAAGATGAAAGGAACATATGCTCCCCCAGAATCTTGGTCTCTCCAGGGATGTTGCTCAGGAATGAGGATAAATTGCTGGAACCACTGGTACTTTAATGCAACCAAGAGAAAGAGAAGGAAGGGCTGCCTAGGGGTAAGGCAGCCAGGCAACACTGCCTCAAGTACTGTCTCTGGCCTCTGATCAGGGAGATGAATAGAATGAAATGGGATGAGGCCTAATAATCTCCAAAGAAAATAAAACTGATGGTAACAGCAATTTGTGTGATGATCAACTTTGATAGAATTGGCTCTTCTTAGGAATATAATGCTCTAAGACAATTCCAAAAGACTCATGATGGAAAATACTATCCACATCCAGAGAAAGACCTATGGAGTCTGAATGCAGATTGAAAAAGACTATTTTCTCTGGTTTTATCTTTCTTTTGTTTTTTTTCTTTTGTTCTGATTCTTCTTTCATAACATAACTAATGTGGAAATGTTTAATATGATTGTACATGCATAAACTATATCAGATTGTTTGCTATCTTGGGGAGGTGGGGAGTGAGAAAAAAGTTTGGAACTCAGAATCTCATAAAAGTGAATGTTGAAAATTTTCTTTACATGTAATTGAAAAAAATAAAATACTATTAAAAAGAAAAAAAAGGAAAGAAAACTGATGAACAAGGTTCAGATGTGTGAAAATCAGGCCAGAGGCATGAGCCCTTTTTCTTCTTGAATTTTCACCAGTTTTATACAAAGACATACTATTTGCATAGATGCACACATTTTCTCTTGGAACTCTGTACTAGTTTCTCATCCTTTCAATTTTTTGAAATGCTTGAAGATTTATAGTTATCCCTTCCCAATCGCAGGAGTCAGAGGAGCTAACCCTCCATGTGTAAAATTTGCATAAAATTTTTGCACATCCCCCGCCTTTGTACCAGAGAAGGAGTCTGAATTTTTTTTCTTTTATAGGGTGTTTACAGTATCTTCTTGTAAAATATGGGTTATTTCATCGTCTGTGTCATCTGCTGGCCTTTGCACATCATCTGTGACTTCTGCAAAACTCCACAAAATCCCCCTTTAATTTTTTATACTGACCCACAATATACTGAAGCTGTGATGGGGAAAGTAGTAATATGGAAAGGATAACTGTATTTTTTCTCCCTCTTATCCTTTCCAATTAAAAGAAAAACAAAACCTATATAACAAATATGCAGGGTTAAAAAAAAGAAATTCCCAAATTGCCCATGTTCAAAATGTACTGTTTATTTTGCATCTTCCTGTAGCACCTGGTACAGTACTTTACATATAATAATAAATGTCAACTGACATAACAATGTAGAAACAGAAATGTAAACTCTCCAATGGGCCCTTTATATAGATGGGAGGCAGTAGGAGAAGAGATGTCAATTTAGAGGCCAAGAATTTGGGTACCTACGTGGTGCAGTGGATGGAGTGATGGGTCTGGCGTCAGGAAGACTCATCATTCTGAGTTCAAATCTGTCCTCAGACACTTACCAGCTGTGGGACTCAATTTTGTCTCAATTTCTTCAAGTGTAAAATTAGTTGGAGAAGGATGGCAAGGCACTGAATATCTTTGCCAAGAAAATCCCAAATGAGGTCACAGAGATTCAGACAAAGATGGGTTCCATTTCTGGTTCTATTTACTAAACTTTTTTTCAGATCTTGAGCAAATCCCTTTGGCTCGATTTAATTAGCTGTAAAACAGGTTAGCAATACTTGGTCCAACTACCCCTTTGGGTTGTTGTGAGGATAAAAAATGTTTTAGTAGAGGGGAACAGTGTTTAAAAAAGGCTCAAGTGACATAAATTGTCAATATTATGACTACCAGAAGCAAAACAGATAAGAGAAAAAAGAGGGGGGAGAAGAATTAAACAGTGAATGTGAGAATATAATGAAGGTGTAGAAAAAAAAGATGTCAGTTGTTGTAGATTGTGACCACAGGCCAGGCCTTGAACTTTTACTAAGTTGTGTGTGTCTGCCACTGCTGGCTTCTAGGGATACAAATAACAAAAGAAACAGTTTCTATCTTCAAGGATGTCACATTCTATTGCGTTAGACTAATCATGAGCAAATACACATAGGTCAATATTTGTCATTTGTCCTTCTTTCTCAAAGAGAATCATGACATCAGGAAGCTGATGCCATGACTTGCAAGTGAATTGTATTTGAGTGAGGGAGGGCTGTGCAAAGTCACCAGTCTCACTTTCTATTCCAGAGCCATCTGACCCAGTGGCCCAGATCAGGATGACTGGAGATGGCCCAGGTTGCAGTGGGAGGCCTTGGACTTTTTAAGGCCTTTAACAGGTTTCAGTTTGACTGAAGCAGTGACCATTTAATGATTAAGGCTAGGTAAGAAATGGGGCAGAGAATGGCCTCTTAATCTAGTAAAAAAATATAAAGTAAATTGAGATTGTGTAGGGGGGGGTGCCACAAGGCAGTGGTGAGGAGGGGAATGGCAGCTATGAATCAGGTACTAAATTTACTGGGGAGAAGGAAGAGTGATTTGAAGGTCCATAGATGATAGATCTGAACAGAAATGGAGTGACCTTGATAAAAGTGAAAGAGGCAGGGAGAAGTAAGGAGTATACCAATTCCTCTTCCTGTCCCTGTGTATCAGGGAGTGTGAGAAAAGGAGAGGAGGAGAAGATGTGGAACCCAAAGATGTGGTGGTTTTAGGAGAAAGTTAAGTTTAGGGGAGAACCAGAAGATGAAAAGAATGAGAGAAGAGATTTAGAAGGAAGGGGAATTTGTCGACAAAGGAGAGTTCCAGAAGACTCATGGAAGGGGAGAGTGGAGGAAGATAGGTCCTGTGGAGGTCTAGGTCTAGCTGGATAGAAATGAGAGAAGGTGGGGAGGAGTAGGAGAAAACCTTTTTGCCTAGGCCCAAAGTGGTTCTAAGCCACAGTATTTGGAGGCAGGAATTTGGACTATCTTGTAGAATATAACCAAATCAGCTCTATGATTCAAGGTGGGATGGTGAACAAGGACCCCTGAAGGGCCCTTGAATCTAAGGTAGACACCCTCCCTACCCCCACTCTCAGTTGTGCAGAGGAGGAAGGGAGTGGATTGAACAAGAAACAAATCAACACTTTTAATTAATTATTGATAAACCTTTGTCTAATGTTTCCTCTGTTTAGTAGGTTGACCTTAGTGCAAGGTAAACCCTTGAAAAAAGGCATTTTAAAGTGCTTATTATGTGCTGAGCACTGAGGATACAAATAGCCAAAAAGCAAGGCAGTCTCTTCTCTCAAGTATCTTGCTCTCCAATTGGGGGGTGCAGTATGTAAAGAAATTTCAGCTGATAGAAATGTTCATAAATCCAAAGGTACAGGAGGTCGGTTGATGTTAAGACCTTGAGTGCAGTAGGTAGGATGGCAGTATCTAGGGGTCTGGAGATTATAGGGACAGGTCAAAGGGTAAGGTCTAGAGGACCTTAAAACATAGCGATAGGGCAGATGCTAAGTCCTGGCATCCGATATCTCACTGGGATTAGAGCTGGCGACTCCCATTTCATCTAAATAGTGTGAGTAGTCATGCCACTCACGTAGGGTGTTCTGATAGAGTTTGGATAGCCTAGTAACAAGGGAAGGAGTAAAGGCAAGGTAAAGTAGGAGGGTTTTACTGCCACTTGAACACTCTGTGGGGTCTGTGTAGCCTAGGATTGGAGAAGGGGGTAAAACAAAGGCAAAGGAGCACATCATCCCTGGTGGCACCAAGGGAGAATGCGAAACATAGTCTTTGTCTTCAAAGAGGATACCTTCTACTGAGAGGGTGGGCAGCAGTTGGCATATACTGTCTTTGTTGCTGATCCTACACAGATATCGTACATCTCAAATGTCATAGGTCTCTCGGTCAGATGGTGCTATAGAGCAGTCTTCTCCCATGGAATGCAGAGTCCGGGAGAAATACGAAGGTCAATAGATTCTGAATGGGTTGTAAATAGAAGAGAGCAGCTGATGAGGGGTAAGCTGGTATTCCACAGGGAGGAGGAAGGACTCCATCCTCTTCTCAGATGGTGGCTTCCTGGGCTTTTACTCAATCTCACTGTGCTAGCTTTTCAAGAGGAAGATATTCTATGTTCTATTTGCCCATAAAATCTTTCCCCACACCTGGGAGTGTTAAGTGATGACACCAGTATGATGTCATCACCTACTATAGCTGGTTAAGCCTGTTTGGAAATGCAGCTTCCAAAGCAGCTTTTGCTCCTTAAAAATGCTGAGGAAACTGGGGAGGTTCTTCAACAAGCCAGATAATGAGAGAATGGAAGCCAGCAGCAAGAACATCTGGTCACACCCAAAACAATGTTATGTCCTAGGGCTTGTGTTCCTTCCTGACTTATGTCCATGGGAACTGCTATGAATTCTGGGGAAATGAATCAGGAAATAACATGAATATGACATTCTTTCTTTCTCATGTAAATACTTGAGGCTAGGGGAGAGAGGCATTATGCAAATAGGGTCAGAGAATGAGACTTATCATTTCACTTGTATTTTTGTAACACTTCTATCTAGTATTTTAGGTAGATCCAACCTTGGCCAGTATGTTCTTATGCAATCTACGGATCAACATCCCAAGTTCTGGGTTTACGTGTACCAGGTATGACATAGGAGGCTCACCATTAGAAACCCTATCTCTTTGACTTGTATTGCCCTCATCCATAGTTTACTCTGGGAAAGTCACTAAATATAGCTCTTGTCTAGGTGTCCACATATGTGGATAAAGGGGCTTCCTAAAGTTCTGTATAAGGACTCAAGATAAAAATGCAATTATTGGGTAACAGCCTTTATTTCACTTGGAGAAAATACTGAAAATACAAAGGTCTTTTAGGATGCAATAAATAAAGGCTACATTGTACATAAAGGACTCACACTATCAGATAAATGATGAGTACTAATCCACTGATTTCTGTTTACCCCTAGGCTCTTGACATCCTCTAGCCTCAGTATCACTCCATTTTTTTGAATTCTCTTGGGCCCAGAACTAAGCAAGGACAACAATGTCTCACTATATCACAGTGACAATGTAATATGTGGTGCAGATCTCTTGATTTTCCCATGTCATGGGTTTAGTTCTTCGATTCTACTCCTCCCAGTATCAGGAGTCATGTGCATGAATGACACTCTTCTCTCCAAGAGGCACAGTGCACAGGAACTATCTGTCCATCAATAGAAGGCAGAAATTTGGGACTTAAACTTAGGGCTGCTAAGAAGGTCAAGATCAGGAACTTTTGCTACTTTTCTTTATGCTTTTCCTTTCTATTGTTTCTCTCACCAAGAGATGCCTGCTCAGGACAATACCCCTCCCCTAATGAAGAGGCTTGGGTTCAGGAAGAGCACCATTTGGGAAGTTCACCCTTGAGCTATGTGGACAAACACATGCCTAGCTCTGTCAAGGGCCTTTTCATGGCCTTCACTACTCTCCCCACAGGCTGCTACCTCTTATTCAGTGATATTCACCATTAGGTCTCTGTCTAGTCTTTGACCTGAGCTCAGAAAAGGGAAAAATAAGCAAGAGGTGGTTAGGAACTTGGGGGCCAGTGGCTTTCCTATATCATGTAGACATGAGAACAAGGAATTTAACATGTGATTTTGTTCCAAGCCTACCATCAGCAGTTTTTTAGGGGAGTCCTGATCAGAATCAGGTCTTTCAGTGCTCCTAGATTCTCAGGATGTTTCCAAAAGAAAGATGTATGAAGTAAATTGACCTGATAAAGCCTCCCTTTTACTGTCTTGCACAAAGGAGGTGTCTTCTCCTAACATTCCACACCACAACAGTGGGAACCAATTCACCTTGGGGGCAGCCTTTGTCAATGAAACTTATCTTTCAGGAGATGGCAAAATGTATGTCCACAGCCTCTAAAGCAGACCTGTGCAACTGAGCAATAGGTAGGGGCCAAAATTAAAACAGGCTAAACTTCTTCAGACCTTAGATGGGTTAGACTAGACAGAATAACAGTGGTTGGTTCCCACAGGTCATATGACAAATAGGAGAGGGTGCACAGTGGCAGGTGTACATTTTTTGTGGGCTGCCTGAAATCCTTTGGTGTGTGTGGGCCATGTTGTGCAGGCCTGCCCTAAAGGAAGATACAATCAAAAGTGACAAAGCCTCATCACCTTGTAAGCTCATCAAATTGATCCAAGAACCTCATTATCAAACCTCTACACTTGTTACTTCTTTTAATTTTAGTCTTATTTTACATATAAGAACAATGGAGTACAGAGAACTAAATACTAATACTTTAAGTTGTGATTTTATTGGATTTAATCCTCTCTGTATACAGGTCACAACCAATCACTTAAGCACCTACTATACTATAGGCACTGTGTCTTCATAGGTTGCTGTGGCCAAAATATTTAGCTTGTGATGAATATCTGAATTTATCTGGACTGGTCATCAGATGATATCTTAGCACAGTGCCTAGCACATAGTAGGCACTTAATAAAATTTGATCAATTAATTTGATTTGTCACCAGGCCCATAGAAGACACATTTTCCAGCTTAGGTAACCCACTAGAGAAAGTTCATGTCCACTGGCATAGTCTTCAAAACCTAGCCTGGTATACATATTATAATGAGTCATTTTAGCCAGCACAGGGATTAATAATGATAGTAGTTTGCATTTATATAGTATTTTGTGACTACCAAGCACTTTTTCACCCTCTAAGTAGCACAAGTATCATAATCCCCATTTTACAAATGGGAAAACAGATTCAGAGAAGGTAGGTGATTTGCCAAAGTCACAACATTAGTGGTAAATCCTAGGCTAAAATCTTGACCCCCTTAATCTTAGTGCCTGACCTTATGATTGCCTTCTGGTTCCCTTGCAGGAGTCACCACCATTTCTTTCTTAGCTGAAACATTTCGCTGATAGCACTTTGCCCATCTCAGCTGCATTCTAGGCTGCTGGTTTGGTTTCCTGGGATTCTAAGGTACAGACAAAGGATCCTCAGGGCATTCTTGCTATCTAGAATTTTATCTCCAGGATCACAGTTTAATTTCCAGATAATGCTGCCTCCAGCTGAGACAGCTGACAATAGTAGCCAAATATCTCACTTTTACTCTCTTTCAGCAAGAAAATGCAGTGGGCGTGAGAGAGGGATGGGGGGTGGTGTCTTGTCATACTTACCTTCTCTGGGGGCCTTATTCATTGATTCAGAAAAAGGAAGTCTAAAAGGTAAAGAAACAAGAAAAAAGGAAAGAAAATCGTCTAGCCAAAGACAACTTGAGGAAGGGTTATGTTTTCACATGTGCAAAATCTGGCACGTAGAGCCAAACAGTTATCAAATAAGCTAAGACTGGGAAGTGAAACAATGAATAAATGGAAGACACAGTTGTTTATTCTGCCCTGAGGAGAGTTGTGCTTTTCAGGCCAAATTTCCAACAGTGCTCTTGCTTTGGCCTCCCTTTCTTCATGTGTAGTTTTTGGCTTTGGGGTTTTTCCTTTACAATCTCCTGCACACACCCTTCCCTCTTCCTCTTTCTACATACTCTCTCTCTCTCTCTCTCTCTCTCTCTCTCTCTCTCTCTCTCTCTCTCCAGTTATACACACATTCCAGTCACACACAAATTTGCCATTTTTTGTTCATTTCTCAGAACAGCATTATAGCACAAATTGGTAAGGGCACCTACATAGCCCATATCTTCACAAACCGAGCAGCTATTTCATTTTGCATATTATTTTTTTTGTACTAACAAAGGCTTATTGGAGTGGGAAGAAATGCAAATTCCTTAAGACTACATATGAAGTTTTCAAGCCTCCTTTTCCTCAAAGTTCTATTAATGTTTTTACCTATCCACTCGACAACTGTCTGAGGTGAAGTCACAGTTGTTATCATCAGATGTCCATTCATTAGGTCAGAAAACCTAATGAGACAGTGAGTTTTCAAAAGTGAGTGCCCAAGAAATGGTAGACTCACCTTCTATACTCCCAAATGTCCCAGATACTTAAACATATAAAAACACCCTTTCCCCCCAGCTTCTCCCTCCCCATTTTTGGGGGATTTTATTGAAATGAGGGACTCCCAATGAAGAAGCTCCCTCTATTAATGTAAATTAGTGCCTGTTCTGAAACTTATAGTCTTGGAGAGTTGCCTGATTCTGAGTTCAGTGACTTGCCCAGGGTCATACAGCCAATATGTATGAGAGGTAGGACTTGAATCCAGGTCATCCTGACTCCAGCCCAACACTCTATTAATTAGGCCATATTGTTTCTGCTTTTTTTTCTTTACTTGAAGAAAACTCAAGAGTTTGAATGGCAATGTTATGGGATCAGGCAGTCAGTCAATAAGCATTTATTAAGGGCTTACTATGTGCCTGTTGCTTTCAAGTCACATCAAGAGATCCAATTACTTGAATCCAGTGGAGCATGTAATTTTTAATTGGCCCATTGTTCAGTAGCTCAATCAATGCACACTTACTGAGCACCTACTATATGTGAGAAAGCACTATCTCATATGTAAAGGGCATCAACAGGAAACAGAGCTCAAAAGAATAACATACACACACATACACCCAACATTTTCTAAGTATAGGATCGTATATAAAATCATTATATATATATGTATATATATAAAATCATATGTGCAATGTGGTAATACATAATCATATGCATAATATGATTACATACATATGTATACTATGTAACATATAATCACTACATGATCATATGTGCAATGTGATCGTATAAAATGTCCACACATATTACATATACATATACACATATATATATGTGTACCTTTATGTGCGTATATTATATGATCATATACATACAACAGCAATTTCTTCGAAGGTATCATTCCTTTCATGGCAAGCACTTTCAATAACATAAAATAGTGAAAGCCCTAAAAGCTGAAACCCTGATCAAGATTTTTTACAAACTGTATCTCTTATCTGTAGTATTCCTGTGTTTCCATCACTTTAATTTTAGGTATGGAGTCAGCGAAGAACACACTTTTCAAAGCCAACCAGTTAACTGGGTACTGTATGATTTTTAATGTGGCAGACACAATTCCCCAACTTTCACTCAAGACTTACATGCAATGTATCTTATTATTCTGTTTGCTCATCCAGCTTCCTAAGAAGATTCATGTTTTTGCCATTTAGTGCAAAGTGCCTCCTCCCTTCACAATAAGACATTATAGAACTGGCTTTTTTGCAGAGGGCAGCTGAACAAGTAAGTGTAGGCTATTCCCATGATAGGTTTGGAGGCTGGTTATAATGGGAAGGCTGAGAGACCCCTGGCATTTAGTTCAAGCTAAAGCAGAATAAACACAACCATTAGTGCTTGTGTGGTTGTTTTGGGGATTTTCCAAGGGACCTCTGTAGAAGTTCGTTTTTGCATGCCCAACCTTCAAGCATCACTAACACCTGGGTGATGCCTGAGGCATGCCAGCCAATAATTATAGGTCTATGTACTTCTTTCTTGACAGTCTGTCATCATTAGTTTCAATTGCTTGGTGTTTCTCATTACTGTGTACCACCCGCACCAGCTTCTTCATTAAGTGATAGGACAGATTCATCTTCATCTCCACCCCACTTTTTTCCTTCCTCCCCCTCCTTTCATTCATCCTCCCCCCCAGTCTTTACTGAACTTCATGCAATGCAATTTCCTAGCAGACTCCTGTAGGCTCTGGGCTCTTTTTAGTTAGACAGAAGGAGGGAAAGACAAAATCAGACACAAACACAGAGGGAGAGAGAGACAGAGAGAGAGAGAGACAGAGACGGAGACAGAGAAAGAAAAGCTAAGTCTAAGTGCTGGGTCATCACTGGGATTGGAAACATTTTTTATTTTAAGCATTTCTTCATGATTATGATCTTAAAGCAAAAACATGAAATAGAAAAAATACAGAGATCACCAAAAAGCATATATATTTTGACAGAAACAGTCTATCCATCTTCAAATTTACCATAACCCTTTACCCCGCTTTCCTTTCATACCAGAGCTTATCTTATACGTCAAGGATCTATCAATACTCCCAATATAACCACTTTCCAGACATATCACTGGAATATCCTGTTTTGTAAAGCTTCCTTCCACGGCTTTGATGACTCATTGTGGTGTGAAGTTTACTCCTAGTTCTCCAAAATATATGCAAGCTTAACTTATGTTGACCAGTTTCTATCATCATAGGAAATCTTTAAGTAAATATGGTTCTATCATGGACAGGGTCTGGTTTTCAAGGAACAAGCTCTTTAAATATAGAGACGTTTATTACCAATAGACTGTCCACATGGTGATGAGATCTTGGGCCTTCATAAAATGAAGAAAAACAAAAAAAATGACTCAGTCCTATATACCTATTTCCCTTCTGCAAGGATGGTGGTAAAGTGGCAGAAAAGAGAATGGAGGGTGCTAAAAATTATATAATTTTTAGATATGACTCAAAATTTTATTTTAGCTGCTGGTGACTTTTTCAATTTCTTTTAAATTTTGTTGATATGTTTTGTTTTTATATTTCAAACATATTCAGATCACTTCTGTGAGAGCTCCCTTGTAAAAAAAAATAAAACAAGTAAGCAAAACTAACGATACAGTGGCATCATATGAAAATACCTGCATCCACCATTCCACATCTGTGGCACTCCTGACTTGTCCATTTTTAAGTTTTTAAATTAATAGAAATCTATTTTTATTGCTCCAATTCCCACTCCAATGGAAAAAAGAGAAAATAAAAAACAAATTCCCTTATTTATATAAATCTTACATCTAAATAATATACACATATGTGTGTATGTATATGTGTATACATACACACATACAAAAGTTTCTGCATCCTAAATTATTTATCCCCTCTCTGTCATGGATAGCATGTCCTATCATCTGTCCTATGGAATCATGAATGGTCATTGTATTGATTGTAGTTCTTACAGCTTTCAAAGTTGTTTATTCAGGGAATTAATGAAAAGAAATGCAAGGGAAGGTGGCCTAGCTGTACCAGATCTAAAATTGTATTACAAAGCAGAAATCAGCATGAACTCTTCTTATTTTCATAGATCTGGCAGGTGTTCTTTTCCATGTTTCTCTAATTTATTTGTGACATGACCTCTTTTTTTTTTTTAATGTAGATCATGTATCCATTTCACACTTATCTTGGTTTAAGGTGTGATATGCTATAGTCTAAATCCAGTTTCTGCTATATTGCTGCCCAATTTCCCCAGCAATTTTTAATCAAATAGTGAGATCTTATTCTGGCAGCTAGAGTCCTTGTATTTTTCTGCATATTGATTATATTTGTTTCTGTTTGTTGTGTGGCGAATCTATACCGATTACTGATACATTGATATACACCTTATGTATATATAGTAAATACAGAGTGGTTTTGAGAACTACAGCTTTAGAGTACACTTTGCTATCCGATACTGTTAATTTCTTGTCATTTCTACTTTTTCATTATTCATGACCCATATTTTGGTCTCTATATGAATTTCATTATTTTTCTAGTTTATGAAGTAATACTTTGGTAGTTTGAGTGCTATGACATTGAATAAGTAAATTCATTCAGGAAGCATTATCATTTTTATTATACTGACTCATTCTAGTCATGAGCAATTCATATTTTCCCAATTATTTTGGCATAGTTTTATTTCTTTAAACAAATGTTTGTAAGTGTGTTTATATAGTTCTTATCTGTGTCTTGGTAGGTAGATTCCCAAGTATTTTACATATCTTACAGTAATTTAAAATGGAATTTCTCTTTTTATTTCATCCTGCTTGATTTATTATATAAAATGCTGATGAGTTGTGTGGATTTATTTTTATAGCCTGCAAGTTTGCTGAAGTTATTAATAATTTTTAGTTGACTCTCCAGCATTCTTAAAATGTGCTATCATCTGTAAAAATAGTAATTTTGTTTCTTCTTTATCTATACTTACTCTCTCAATTTCTTTTTCTAGTACTGTGTCAAATAGAAGTAGTGACAATGGAATTCTTGTTTCATCCTGATTCTAGTTTTTTTACATCAATTATAATATTGGCTCTTAGGTTTGGATATAGACTGTTTATTATTTTAAGGAAAGTTCTTATTCCTTTGTTTTCTATCTTTTTAAGCAGAAATGTGTGTTGTCTTTTGTCAAAACTTTTTCTTCACCTATTTATGTAATTATATGATTTTTATTGATTTTGTAATTAATATGGTTTAAGATTATAGTTTTCTTAACATTGAATCAACCTTGCCTTTGAGGTATAATTCAAACTTAGTCATATTGTGTCATCTTTGTAATGTTATTTTAGCCTTCTTGCTAATATTTTCTTTTAATTTTTTTTCATCAATATTAACAAAGAGTATTGGTTATCATTTTTTTTACTCTCCCTGGTTTATGTTTCAAGATCATATCTATGGTATAGGAAGAATTTTATGGGATCCCCTCTTTGATATTTTTTGTAATTAGCTTATGAATGTTTGACATGGAAGTTCATTTATGGCTTGTTCAGTTTCTTCCTCTGAAATCCAGTAGTCTAAATTCTTTATTTCTTGTCCTGTTAATTTCGATATTTTCTACATTTTTTGATAAATATTTACTTCATTTAAATTGTCAGATTTCTTGGCATATAGTTGGAAAAATAGTTTGTAATAATAGCCTTTATTTTTTCTTTATTTGTATGAATTTCTTTTTATTTTTGGCACTAGTTATTTGGTTTCTTCTTTTTAATCAAATTAGCTATTGGTTTCTTTATTTTATTGTTAACCCCACCAATAGCTCCTACTATTATTTACTAATTAATCCTTTTCTTTTAAATTCTCTTAATCTTTTTTTATTTTTAGGATTTCTGTTTTGGTGTTGTTTTTATTTTAATTTCTAGTAAGCACTGAGGTAATAATAATCTTTGAAGAAATATTTTATCTAATGTAATCTAATTTAACAAGTGACCTAACCAAGCAAATTCATCTTGAGGGTGTTTAAGGATATAAGTGGAAGGAAGACAATAAAGAGATGAAAAGTGGAAAATGATCTGCAAAGTTTTCTACCACAAACTATTTTCAAGATCAAGGACTACAATTGGACTTCAACAGAGGAGGACCGAAAGATGCTAGTGAGAACAATGGAAGGAAGAGCAGTCATATTAGAACAGTAGGGTATAGATTAGATCCACGTTGAGGCCAATACTATTGTGAAGGTGTTGAGAGATGGTTTCACAAGGTATCTAAAGTAAAGGAAGATGCCAAAGGCAAGGAAAAATCTTGGGCTGTATTAGTACCCAAAAAGGGTTATGAAGAGCATCAAGTACGACCAACCTGCATGTCTACTTTTGCATCTATACAAACTATTTATGGAAATTATCTTCACATGCAAGGGTATTCTTAATGATGGTATTATGAGGCAATGGAAGAGATTTTACATGGGATATTACACAACAGACCACATCTTTACCATCACATAATCGGCCTAACTGAAAGATGGGAAAGAGTATATAACCATGAAGTTCTTATTGCTTGTTCATTATAGAAAGACTTTAATTTGATAGAATAAAATGCCACTGGAAAGATTTTTTTCAGCAAGATGCCCCACATCATTACAGGAAAATCATTTAAGATTCCTTGAAAGATATTACAATAGAGACAACCTTACTCATGACTTTTTCATCATAAGCAGGTGAGGTATAAAATAGAGACATGAATGCTTGACAAAAGGGTTCAGTATTGTGACAGACAAGTTCTAGCACAGTGACCAAATTGAAGAAAGAATCCCTGTGGATGTTGGGGTCCTTTGTACACTCCTGTTCTGGGCATTCCATTTTGTTGGTTCTGACACAGCTTGGAATTTTGAAAGCCTCCTAGGAGAAATATACACCAAATTTGTCTTAACCATTCACATAAGAGAAGTGAATTTAGTGAGTAAAGAATGTATATTGCCCAGATTATGACTTGCATTTAGGAGAACAACCAATAGAGCTCATCCAACCATCCAACACACACACACGCGCACACACACACACACACACACACACACAAACACACACTCACACTCATACTCGTACTCACATACACACATCTGGGGAATTCAGTGTCAATGAACAATGAATTCATCCCACAATTAAACAAGGTAGAAGAACAAACTAGAATGTCTGTGGAAAAAAGGCAAAGCTCTGTTCATAACACAGCAGGAAAGAATACGTACATTCTAGCAGTGTTGGTTTATGGTTGTGAGAAACAGAACACAATTCTCTCTGAAGAAATGAAAATGAGTACCCTCAGAGGATGATGGAGATCTGCATAGTGGTAGTGAACAAGTTGCAACTTAGGAAAAATAAGCAATTGTGAAGAATAGGAATAAAGGGAAATGTATAATCAAAAGGAGTTTTATCAGTTGAAAAGGACAAAGGATTTCAGGAAGACTTCCAGAATGTATCACCAGTATTCTTGGAATGTCAGGAGAAAATGAGAAAGGTCTTCAGTAAATCAGGTGAATTCCCAATAGTAAACTTGTGGAAATGGATAGAATAACTTGAAAGAAAAGGCAGGTTTTAATGTGTTGTGACCCATATCATTAGAGGTAGCTTTCAACTCATTCGGATGAAAAAATCCATTTGAGTATCTTGTCCCAGATTTATTTGGAACATTCCACATCTCTTTATGTCATTCCCAATCATTAGACTATAACACTTTGAGAGTAGAGACCATGTAATTTTCATCCTTCTATCCCTATTGTCAAGAACACAGTAGTAAGTGTTTAAAAATATTTTCCCTCGTAAATTGAGGTAGCATGGTGTACTGGATAATGCCCTCATTTGGAATCAGGATGACCCAAGTTCAGTCTTCAAATGTGTGCCTTATATATTTACTAGCTATGGGATACTGGTTAAGACATTTAACATCTCTGAGCCTCAGTTTCCTCATCCTCATCTGAGAGGGCTAGACTCAGTGGTCTCTAAATTTCCTTCTAATTTCAAATCTGTGCTCCTATGCACATTTTGTATGACTTCTCTCCCCACTCCCAGTAAATACATTACACTTCTTTGCACAATGTGATATGCTTCATTTCTAACTCATTGAGAACATCTTGGTGACCACAGAATGATTTCTAGAGAGGCAAATTTGTCAAAGGATCATAAAATCTCAGAGTCTGGAGGGACCTCAGAGAGTGTCTAGTTTACCATACATCTTAGCAAAAATTCCCTTTACTGCAAACCTGAATCCACCTCTTTGGAACTTCCACCTATTTCTCCTGGTTATGCCTTTTGTGATGAGGCAGATTAAGGCCAATCCTTCTGCTATGATAACTATCCTATCTATCACCCCATACTTCCCTTTTCCTTGTCTTATCTTTTCCATGGTAAACTAATTGTTTCAGCTGCTCGTCATATGGTATGAGTTTGAGGCCCTTCACCCGCTAGTTGCAATTCTTTTTTTGTTTTCTTTTCAATTTTTCAATGTCCTTTCTAAAATATGGTATCATTAATTGGACATACTACTGCAGATATAGTCTGATGAGGACCACGTACAAAGGGACCATAGCAAAATTCTGGATACCATTCCTTTCAATGCAATGCAAGATTACATTAAATTCAGTGATTGCTCTATTACACTATTGACTCATATATAATTTGCTATCCACTAAAAGCTTCCTTCAAGTCTCAGCTAAAATTCCACCTTCCACAAGAAACCTTCTCTAATTCCTCTTAATTCTAGTATCTTCTCTTTGTTATTTCAAACTTTTCATATATGACATATGTCAGATATCAATTTATCATATATATATATATGTCTTTTTTCTACATAGTTGTTCACATGTTGCCTCCTTCATTTGATTGTGAACTCCTCAAGGGCAGAGACTGTATTTTGGTTTTCTTTGTATCCCCAGCACTTAGCACAATGCCTGGTGCATAGTAGGCACTTGAAACAATTATTGACTGATTAGCTAAAAGCCCTGAACATTTCTCTGGAGTGATGAGCTTTTATGTACAGACACCTATCAATCAAAAAATTGGTATGTATATGCAGATGAAATTCTATCACAACTACCTTAAAGGAGTCGGTCAAATTATTTTATTGTCCAGAGATTTTGCTAGGCTAAATTTTACTTAAAATAAGAGAGTTGTTGCCTGGGGTTTGGAAATCTTTTTTTATTATGGAGCAATTTCTGTTGTACTGTATTTGCTTTGATAGGATTTGACATGTATAAATATAGCCAATATTCATGCAAAGCCTACGCTGAGACAAATACCATTTTATGACCAAACACATCTGGATGCTGAAACAAAATCCTGACTACTGTGGAGAGTCAGAAACCAAAGGAATGGTGCTGGAAATGGTCCAGAGGAAAACAACTAGAATGATCTAGGGGATAGACTAAAACAAATAAGTATTTATTTTTATTGTAGAAGAGCAATGGAATAGAGAGGATATGATAGATGAGATGAAGAACATAGATAGTGCAAGCACAGACGTGTTCAGTAAGTACTGAAATATTAGAATTTGTCTACTATTGAAACCTGAGAAATACTTTTAGAGCAGTTGTGGGGAAGTGCTTCTCTCAAAATTGGGGACTTAAGCATGTTAGTTTAAGAGGAAGGTGCATGCTGAAACTATAACTATATTAAGAAAGGATTCAATAAATCATGGGTAATACATCTGTAGTAGATTACTAAGGGAAGTCAGAGTTGTTTGGGGGTTCATTCCTAATCACTGGAGCCCAGCTACATCCTCTGGGTGGCACTCTAAGAAATGGAATCCTGAACTAGAAGAAGGACCACTGTTCTGATGCAAAGTGGTGTTGCTTGTATCCTTATGTCTTCATATAACCATCTCCCTGTTCTTAAAAAAAAGCCTTGGGAAAATGCTACAAATTTGCTTGGAAGTGTATCCAAGAGATTCATAGGCCACAAGAGGGATATATAATTTGTATTCATTTATAAGTATTTAGATTTTTTTGCCTTATATCATGATGACAGGTTTAAAAAAATAATTAAGGAAAAAATCAAAGCCAAACCAAATAATTCTTTTAAAAGCATTTTTTGGTTTGATATTTGAAGGTTTGTTGCAAAAGAACTCTTTACTTTATACAGAAAGGCCAGATAAAATGAGATACCTGGATAAATCGAGTAACAAGATCTTCCTAGACCTGGTCAAACAGTTTTTCCTTTTACTTCACAGTGCTGGTGGTGATTTACATCAAGCATCCATCTCACAGTGAACTGAATTGTTTATATAGTGATGCCCCCATAGTCTTCTTAGAAAATCAGCATGGTAGAGGGAAAAAACGTTTCTGGGACTTTTGTAAGCCCTTGAATAAGAGAACTCGGTTGGAATCCTGGCTTTATTATTTAAAAAAGCTGTGTGATTATAGACAAGTAATCACCCCTCTCTGAGGCTTAAGTCAGCAATAAAATGGGCATAATAATATTTATAGCACCTACCTCACAGGGTTGTTGTGAGGAAAGCACCTTGTAAATCATAAAGGGCTATATAAATGAGTTATTGTTGGAGTTGTTTTTATGCTTTCACAAAAGCTGTATCTTTCACAAATTGCATGAACTTTTTGAGATTTAAATTCTTACTCTTCAATCTCCCAAGTGTTTGCCCAATGTACTTAGAACAATTTCCCTGATCTTGCCCATGATATATTTCTCTTCCTTCTTTGAGTCACCCAATTCATTGTCAATCTGCCAGCTAATTTCTCATCCAAATTTCCTCTATAATATTTTTAAATGAAAATAAGTATTAATTACATGTTTATCAGTTTTATTTCTTTATTATAAGCAACTTGAAGTCAAGGATCATATTCTTATTTTGCTACATAGCTCAAGCTTCCATTTCACAGTGATGTACTATGTACAAAGGAAAACAGGTTTGAATGATTATAACTGTTCAAAATCTGAACCTCTGTGTCAGGAGGTAGTAAGTTCTCTATTAATGGCACTACTCAGAGAATTGTTGGATTACCACTTGTTTGGGATGAGATAACTAGAGTTTGTCATTTGAGGAAAGGTTGGACAAGATAATATCTAATTCTAAGATTCTAGCACTTTAGAAGGGATGCTCAAGAGAGATAGCATAGTGTAAAAAATGGATTTTGAGTCAATGGATTTGGATTCAAATTCTGGCTCCGACATTTACTAGCTAGATTAATTTAAGCAATTTCTTTCTTGGCCTTGGTTTCTTCATTTTTAAAATGAGTTGTTGGATTAGATGATCTTGAAGGTATTTTCTGGTTTTCTATGATTCTGCTTATTGACTGAGACACTAGTGCCCTGAGGATGAAATTTCCTAAAAGATATCCTATTATTTTAAAGAACTTCTTATTGCTTACTCATATAGTCTCTCTTTCTGTATATGTGCATGCATGAGAGAAAGAAAGAGAGAGAGAGAGAGAGAGAGAGAGAGAGAGAGAGAGAGAGAATGAATGGGGGAGAGAAACATTGTCTTTTTATTCTGTGGCAAGCAAATATAACTGCAAATCCTCAAGTTATTTTCAGTTAAACAACCAACGATCAGTTAAGTACTGATTGAATCTACCAGTTATATATAACACTTTCTCAAGATTATCTTCCTCAATTTATATTTAGATATTATTTATTCCATGCAAAATTTACTTATAACCCACATATGAAAAGATGCAGGGCAATACTACATATAGCAACTAGACTTGTGACTTCAATTGGCATTATAGTAACTGTTGTGTTGGTATAGCCCAGTCATGAGCACTGAATATTCTTCCAGGTATTTAAAATGTTCTACATATCTTTAAGAAACATACTGTAAATGAATTTATGCAGTGTTAATGTACATTGGTATATTGAATTGAATACATATTTAGTTCATTAATCCTCCTTTTCCCATTTTGTTCATGTTTGTTTTTGTGGTTAAGTTTTTTCTTTTAAAGACTACTTTAGCTGCATCCAAGAAATTCTAGTATATTGTCTCATTATAGTTTTCCATTTTAATCATTAATTATTTGTTTCTTTACTCTTTTTTAAGCATTTCATTATTGTTCTTTTAGTTCTCCATCTTTTGTTTGTGCATCACAAGTTACTATGTTTATGGCAGCATGGTCTATAAAGGATATCCTTAGTATTCTTTATGTTTATTCGCAATTTCTCTGTGCTACTTGCTAATGAGAAATTTATATATTCTTTAGATGAATACCTCCAAATTCTTCAACAACTTGATAAATTCTGTTATTTCCCCTTTTATCCTATTAGATTTTTCTAAATCTGAAAATATAGTCTCTTATATTTGTGTTACTATGTCTTTTGACATTAATTTTTCCTATATGTGTTTACAATTTATGCCACTTAGAACATGCAATTTGATATAGATATTTGTTCATTGACTGATTCCTTTAAGTGTAATGTAAGTTTCTTGCTTGTATGAAGTTTTATTTTTGCTTTGTCTGATAGCATGATTGTGGCTCCTGATATTTTCATTCAAACTGTCACATAGTAAATTTTGTTCTAGCTTCTCAGTTTTATACTAAATATTCCTTGGCCTTTTAGATACATTTCTTGTAAGTAATAGATTGTAGAGTTTTATTTTCTTATTAAATCTATCTCTCTCATCTTATTTGATTGCTTGGTCCATTCACATTGAAAGTTAAGAGACTTAATTTGCATTTTTTTTACATTTGTGGCTCTAGTACTGCTTTTAAGAAATTAGCATTTTGACTCCCACCTCCTCTTTGAAGGAGGGATGACAGAGTTTCCCATGATGGAGAAGAGCCAAGCCTGGCCAAGTAGCTAACTTGGGGAGAATTTAGGGGTTCTTATGATCCTCTTTAAAAATGCCTGTGGGGGGGGTGGTGGAGCCAAGATGGTGGCTGGAAAGCAGGGACTACTGTGATCTCCCCACCAAGTCCCTCCAAAAACCTATAACAATGGCTCTGAACAAATTCTAGAACTGCAGAACCCACAAAGTAGTATAGGGAAGCAGGGCTCTATCCCAGGACAGCATGGATGGTCTCTGGGTAAGTTCTATCCCATACGGAGCTGGGAGCTGAGGGGAGTGGAGCTGAGCAGAGCAGAGCCCAGCATGGGTGGCACTGACCAGGACCAGGAGCCAGGCAGAGTGTGCCCTAGCACCCTGAATCAGTGAGCTGTGGTAGTTACCAGACTTCTCAACCCACAAACACCAAAGACAACAGAGAAGGTTAGTGGGAAAAGCTGCTGGGGACTGGGATAGAGTTTGCGGTTTAGCTACCACCCTGGGGGCAGTGGAGGTGGGCCAGCCACAGAACTACAGCTGCAGTAGCTTCTGGCCCCAGGTCCACCTGTTGGGAGGAATTAAGAGGCTGATCAGAGCAGGAGTGAAGAGCCTGCTGAAGATCTAAGTCCAGTCCTGGTTGGGGGTTCTTGGGGAAGGAGGAGTGCTAGTGTGGCAGCGCATCTGCCCAGGCGTGGAACATAGAACTCTTTAGTCTACAAGCAGTCATACCCCACTGAAAAACTCAAGGGTCAAGTAAGTTGGCTGGGAACATGTCCAGGCAGCGAAAACACACCCAGATTCAGTCTCAGACTCTGAAATCCTTCTTTGGTGATAAAGAAGACCAAAATATACAGTCAGAAGAAGTCAACAAAGTCATAGAGCCTACAACAAAAACCTCCAAGAAAAACATGAACTGGTCTCAGGCCATGG
>CM053622.1:290915770-290937798 GCA_028646595.1 Phalanger gymnotis | reverse complement strand
TTCTTTCCTGTGTGGTAAGATACACAACTGAGTATGTATGGCATTCCCTCTTCAGGGAGAGAGAACTTAAAAATTATTGGACTACCTGAAAGCCATGATCAAAAAAAGAGCCTAGATATCATCTTTCAAGAAATTATCAAAGAGAACTGTCCTGATTTAGTAATATTTGATCTAGTTGCCACAATGCTCCATAACATCTATTCTGTTTTTATTACTTTGAAGTTTTTGATTCAGTTCCATATTCATAACTGATTCATGTGCTGTAAATATATAAAACAGATCCAAATATATTAAGAATGTTAGATTTTTTGGTGTAGAAACAGATGATTGTTCTCCATTCAAAAGATACTGTCAATACAAGACTGTCAAGAACCATTGGTGGAAAATATGGCATTTTTGAGGGAAAAAGCCTAAGTATATCATGGTTCTACCTGGCCTTAAATCCATTATCATTTCTCCTAAATGTAATTAAATATAATTTCCAAATTAAAGAACAGACTTGAACTGAAGCACACTATTCACCACTACGTAGCTAGGTGATGCAGTATATAGAGTTCTGGGCTTGAATCAGGAAGCTTTGAGTTACAGTCCATAGTCAGACACTTACCATCTATGTGGCCTTGGGCAAATCATTTAACCTCTCCCTGTATCAGTTTCCTCATCTCTAAAATAGGGATAAGAATAGTTTCTACTTCACAGATTTGTCAAGGATCAAATAAGGTATTTTAAAAGCACTTAACATAGTATAACAGCAATGCTGCTTGCCGCTCCTGTGGCTGTGTAAGGCCAATAATACCAGCACACAGGAGGGCTGCTAGCACAGGTTCTTTGATCTGCTTTTCTAAGGAAAGCAATTTTAAGGGGTTTACAATCTCACTTCGATCAAACATACATATATCATTCACTTAGTTCAGGGGGAAAAGCCAGCACTCTGAACTTCAGAGCAAATACAAACAGAAATTACAAACAGAGACAATATAAACAGAGCATACACACCCAGCTATCAACAAACAGGCTTCTAGCTGTATGACCAAAGAATTACATAGTTACCAGAGAGAGAGGCACCAACATCTGGGTTTTCAGAGCTGGGGGCTCTAGCGGCTACCCAGAGTCACATCTGGTCAAATCACACTACACTTTTCCATTGAGTGAGAGCCCCAAACAAAATGCTAACCTCTGAGTTTATATACCCTGTTCAGGGTCAAAAGCATCACAACCATGCGACTCAAAACCATGTTAACTAGGCTTTCTTGTATCTTAAGCAGGTCAAAGACTCTTGATTCAATCAAAGAAACAAAGGCCAGACACAAAGGCACTTGACTACCTCAGTGCCCCAAAAGAGAAAACAGTAAAAATAAAAAGTCCCACCCAAATTACCATTACGTATAGTGCTTAGCACATAGTAGGAATTTAAAAATGATTATTTAATTTCCTTATTTGATGTATATGAAAGCATCAAACTATAGTGATCTTCCAAAAACTATATTAACCTGCTTCTTCTCTCTTGTAATCTTTCTTCATTGATATTTTATTTGGATTCAATAAGTTTACAATCTTTAATATATGATAAAGAGAGAGATTGATGTCTTTGAGTGTAAATTTGGAGGTTACACTGAACAAAACAGATGAAGTCAATACTTACAAATATCTGCATGTTCTCCAGACAAGACATGTGAAGCATAAACCTCTCAAGAAGAAACTGTGACTGAATATGGTAAGAGACATTCTGGCATCCTGAAATCAATACTCAATTGGAAAAAAAAATATTGAAAGCAATTAACATCTATGTAATGTTAGTTGTAAAGTATACTTTCAGAATTGTAAAATAGATTATACTAGATTCAAAACAAAATAACTAAAATTCATAGAATATTAAAAAACACAGTACCTTTTACCCAAGAGCAGCTATAAAAAGATTAATATTTTCTTATCAAAGCAGAATAAGAGGATTGGTACACGTGCTCAGAGCACATGATGATAGTCTAGGGCCTATGGAAATATTTTTGAAACAAGCCAACATAATTCCAATAGCAACAGTAAATTGGATTTCTCTAAGGTAACTGAAAGTGGTTTATCTCCAGGCGGAGGCTATGAAATGGGTAAGATACAGGGATGAAATTTAAAAAAACCCAACAACTATCTATTGGCAACATTCATATGAAGCTAGTCAAAAATATGTTTACCAAGGAGCATTGTCCAAATGGATGAGTCACGTAGATTTGTGTATGGAAATAGAGGTTTAAGATGGCAATTTAGGATCAACTTGTTATCATCATAAATTGTTAAAAGGTTATCCGTAAGGAGTCCAGACTTTGCAATAATAATAACTAGCAATTTGTACAGTACTTCAAAGTTTTAGTGATCAATATAGATAATAAATAAAGTATTTATTTTAAGTACTCACTATATTCCAGGCAATATGTTAAATGTTTCAAATATAAAGAAAATCAAGCAAGAGCATCTCTGTCCATAAGAACCTACATGTTCATGGAAGGAAATGAAACACTTGAAGGAATGCTAGAAGGTGGGGGTAGCAGGATATATGGCATAGTCTGGAGATGGTTAGGAAATGAAGTGAATGCTTGGAATTTTATAAAATAAGGTGAAAGCTCACCTATGAGAACCCACAGTAGTTCTGGGGGAAAAGTACAAGTTTCCAGTGGGGAGGAGATGAGGGTGATCCCTGGAATGGAAGTGCCATGGTCTGAAGATGGCCAAGAAAACTGGGTAAAGAAATCTTAGAAGTTATCCAACATATCACTACAAATTTAAAAATATCATCTACAAGATCTCTAGAAAACATGACTTGGTGGTTAGAATTATAAATCAGAAGCTTGCTATCTGTCATGGACTGACATATGACAAATCTCCATACTACAAATCCTGCCCTCAAAATATGCTTGAGAAGTCAGCCAATACTGTACTAGAGTTGGAACATTACCAAATATTGAATAATTTGCCATGATTGCCTAGATATAAAACTGACACACAAAATTTTAAGAATCACATTTTAATTAATAGCTGCCACTCTGACTACTCATACATAACATCTAAACTGTGTGTAACAACAAAATACAGAGACCTAATAGAGGAAATTGAAATCATGTGGGACTGGGATTAGGCACATGTTATCCTGTCTGCTAATGGAGTTGTAACAAGGATCTTTTCTGTGAGCCTATAGTGGATGAGCTTGTGACCTAATATTTTTATTCAACTACATAAAGTGGAATCTTGAGGGCGGAGGCATGGGCATTTTAGTCACTTGTTTTTGTATAATTCCAAATGACTTTCCAGAATAGTTATACTGATTCACAGCTCTACCAGCAATGTCTACCTTAGTACCACTTTCCAACATTTATTGTTCCCAATTTTTTGTCATCTTTGCCAACTGAATTAGAGTGAAATAAGAACTCAGGATATTTTTCAGTTGCATTTTTCTTATTATTAGTGATTTGGAGCATTCTTTCATATTGTAGCTAAGTTTGAATTTCTTTGGAGAATTGCTTGTTCATATACTTTGACTATGTATTTGAGGTGAAGTGGGATAGCTTCTGGTTATATATGTTTCTGTAAGTTCCCTATGTATCTTACATGTCAGATCTTTATCATAGATATTAAATACATAGTTCTTCCCCTTGCTCACGTCCTGCCAGCTGTTGACTTCCCTTCTTGTTTCAGTTGTATTAATTTTGTTCATTTAAAAGCTTTTCAATTTCATATAATCTCAATTGTTTTCCATCTACTCTATATATACCATGGATGTACCTACTTGGTTTCATGTTGTCTCTCATATTAGAATGTGAGCTCCTTGAGAACGGAGACCGCATTTTCCCCTTTCTTTCCATCCCCAGTGCTAGCACAGTGTCTAGCACACAAGTTCCTAACAAGGTTCTCTTTTGTGTTTACTTCTATTTCTTGTTTGATTAGAACTTAGCCTCACCCATGACTATGAAAGGTATATATTTTATTTCTCTTCTAATTTTTTGTGTAATCTTTAATATTTAGGTCACACGCATTTTGAACTTACTGTGGAATATGGCACAAGGTGGCCTAATTTTTTCTAAACTGATTTCCAATTTCCCCAGCAGTTTTTTTTTGAAACAGGGAATTTTTGACCAGGTAATTTTCTTTTATTTCTCAAATTACTAGATTGACACATTCAATTATTTCTGATTCCTCCTCGTTTAATCTATCCCATTGATCTCTTTTTCTATTTTTTGAGCTTATATCAAATCATTTTGTTTATTATTGCTTTATAATATATTTCGAGGTCATAACTTCTTCATTCTTACTATTTTCTGTCATATCCTCAATAAACTTTTACTTCCCCATCTCCCACATAAATCCATCTTCTGTCTAAAAAAAGACTGTAAAATTCAGAAGGAAAACACTGGGAAGTCCTCAGAAGACAAAACATAACTGAAGATAAATATTATTTCAAAATGGAAAACTCTGAGAAATAAGGTTAAATGTAAGGGAATAAAACAAAACAACCCACATCCTCAAGGAACTTATATTCTACTGGGGAAAAACAGACACATGGACAAGTATATATACAACACATAGAAACAAATACAAAGTAAATGCAAAGTAATTTTGGTCAAAATTAAAGATTTGTGGGAAGTGACTTGAGCTGAATCTTGGTGGGAGTTAAGGATTCAAAAAGGTAAAGATGGAGATGGAAAGAGTTCCCAGGTTAGGAGTATAACCTGTACAAAAGCATGGAGGAAGGAAATACAATGCCATCTACAGGGAATGCCAAATGGACTAATTTGATCAGAACATTGAGTATATGAGGGAGATTGAAATAAATAGGATAACTAAATGGAGGCAAATGTAAGAAGCCAGGGAAATAGGGAAATACCTGCTTTCTCTGGGGTCCAGTGACTTAAGTTCACAGCCTGCCTCTCATATTTGCTGGCTATGTCATAGAACAAGTTAATTAATCTCCCTGAGCCTTGGTTTCCTCATTTATACAATGATCAGGTTGGCCTAGATGGCCTCTCAGATTCCTTCTGGCTACAGAGCTATGATCTTACCCTTAAGTTTGAAAAATCAATGGTATAAGTGTTGGATGGTGGGTGGGATAGATGTGTCTGAACCAATAACTCACTTAAAAAAATTCCTGGACATTTTAGTGGACCGCAAACTTAATATGAGCCAACATTGTGACATAGTAGCTAATAAACCCTCAAATGAATTTCCTCTAGACTGCACGTTAATAGAATCCTATTATCTAGAATGCTAGACTCTATGCTTAGTGTTGATTAGCCTTCAAAAATATTTGATTCAATAGAGCAAAATGCCACTTTACAAGCTTCCCTGAAACAAGGTGTCTCCCATGCATGTATTAAACTAATATATGATTCCTTGAAAAATTTATCCACAAAGATAGCTTTGTTTGGCAACTCTTTAATTAGTAATTTCAAGTGAAACAGATTAATTTCTTCTTGTCAAAGATTTTTGTCCTGGTAATGAAGGATGTTTAGATTAGATTCCAAGTGAAAGAGGGATTTCCTGTTGAAGGTGAAAGCTTGACTCTAGATGACCTTGGGTTACTTCCTTTAAATCCTGCCACATTTTAAACCCTTATGAATGAGATTCTCAGACACTCAAAAGGTAGGCCACATTGTACAGAGCAGACAGCTAAGTAAATGAAGAATGGCTTTGGCTTAGATATGCTTATGAAGGACTATGGTCAGCCAACTAAGCCCTGCTGGCCAAACACAATCTGCCACCAGTTTTTGTAGAGCCCTCTGGCTAAGATCAGTTTCCTTTTTACCAGAAAAGGAGGTGATCTGGTCATATAGAAAGAGGGAGGGATAAATGATATGTTTATTCCTTGTGTACTACATTGTTGTTCATATATCAAAAGATCTAGAGGAAAGCCTTAAACGTGTTGGTAAGGGCTCTGTGAATAGAGGATGGGGAACATCTTGTGGAAAGGGATCTCCTGAGGCACCTTTTGGTTCTACCAAAGCAATTTAAAAATCAGTGGAAAATAAGTCTAATGGGATCTTGTATTCTCTTCTTTCAGTGTGTGTGTAAGAAGTTGTATAAGAAGAAAGATGTAGTTCTCTGCGAGACATGACTGCCAAAGGCCTGCCTATTCCCTACAAATGCTCTCCTCAAAGACATCTTCACTGATCATGTGGATTATTCTCATTAGATTTTGTTTAGATGCGGAAGGTTGCAGAAAGTTGAGTAGATTTCAACATTCTCTTGATTGCTTATTTTCAGTTTGATATAATAATGGGATTTGAAGTTAGAAAGGACTTGATAGTTCATCTAATCCAACTACCTCATTTTAAATTTGAAGAAAAAGTTTGAGAGGATGTGACCTGCTTTGGGTCACAATCATAATAAACATCAGAGTCCAGGTCCTCTGACCCTAGAACCAATGTTCTTTCTACTACATCACATAGAATCCAATATTTTTTCCTATGTCTTATTTCAGATATCTTGTGAATCTATTACTCAGTGCTCTTATATTGTGATACTTACAGCAGCAGAATATGAGAACATCCAACTCTTTGTGACTTCATTTACAATTTTCTTGGCAAAGACACTGGAGTGCTTTGCCATTTCCTTCTCCAGCTCATTTTATAGATGAGGAAATGGAGGTAAACAGGGTTAAGTGGCTTGTCCATGGTCAGTCTGAGGCCAGATTTGAACTCATGAAAATGAGTCTTCTAGACTCTAGGCCTGGCACTCGGTCCACTGTACCACTTGGCTGCCCTCTATGTACACCTAGTCTAATCTAACTACTTTTCTAATGTTCCCTTTTGTGTCATTTCTACCTCTTCTATAAGAATATCTCAAAATTTGATTCAAGTGTGATATCTCTGTTCTTCCTGATAATGAAAAAAAGAGTTCGTTATAAAAGTCTTTGCAGATCTTTTCTTTTGTTTATTTGTTGTTCTTTTCCTACCTTCTTAATTAAATGCTCTTGGGATTACTTTGCATAGGTGGATTTCTCATCAAGATTTCAATAAGCTGGTTCTACCATTTATCATTTCTCTGTTTTATGAAATAACACTTTTCATAATCTTCTATCATTTTCCACAAGATTTCATAAATGAGTTCATAGTCTTCCATATATAACTGCTTGGGAAGTAAATCAAAGATTTTCTAAGGTACTTTTTGGGCTCTTTTGGTGTCTTTTTTTGTGGTAGTTGATTTAATTTAAACATCTCTACAAAAATTTTTAATAATTTGAATTTATGTCCTTTCTTATGTGCATATTCTATTTTTTACTATCAGTATTTTTAATAGTTTGAGATTAAATGATTTTAATTCCACATGGTATTGTTTTCATTTTCATTTTTTTCTTCTGGTTTTATCCTAACTTTATTCTTTGCTTTAATAAATCAGTAGTCTGACTATACAGATTTCTGATTCAAGAATGACTCCCCTCCAAAAAAAAGAATGACCCCCACATGAACATTAAGTTATATTTTGTCCTTTAAAGTATAACCAGTTTCATTTTGGTGATTTTTATAGTAGTAATTTATATCATTTTATTCTTTTTTCTAAAAGAAAGTGTCATGATATACCTATTTTAGTTTTTGGCATATCTATATGATTTTTGGCCTCTCGTACTTATTCCTGATTCACATATTCCAAACTATTTTTTTCTATTCTCACCTGTAGCCATATTTGTATTGATGTCACCAAGTATCAAAGTATATATTGCTTTTCTTTGGCAGGTTTTATCAAGATCCTTATAGAATTTCTCTTCCTCTCTGTTGTCTGCAACCAATAAATAAGCATTTAAGCTGTTTTTATGTTCCAAGATCTTGCAAAAATATTCCCTGTCTTCAAGGTACTTACATTCTGGTGTAAGCACCATATCTAACTCTTTGTGATCCTATATATGGTTTTCTTGGCAAAGACACCAGAGTGGTTTGCCATTTCCTTCTCTAACTCATTTTACAGATGAAAATAATTATGTACAAGAGACATTCAGAGTAAATGGGCAGTAATCTTCGAGGAGAGTCCTCTAGTATCCAGGAGGACTAGTAAAAACCTCCTATAGAAGGTGGCATTTGAGCCCAGTCAGGAATTCTAAGAAGTGGAGGTGAAGAGGGAGGGTATTTCAGGCACTGGGTATAACCAATGTGAAGGTACTCCATAGGACATGGTGTATCATGTGGGAGGACCTGTAACATGTTGGCATATAAACTGTAATTATTTTCGTGGTGAGCCTTTTACAAATACTTATAAATACTACATTATGAAATGATCAAACATCCCAGGAAGTAATATTTTATTGACTTTGGAAGCATAATAAAACTAATTCTACCAACTTTTAAATTTACCTTTCCAAGCATCTGCTAGCCATCTTTCCATTTAGCCACAATTTTCCTTTTTCCTCTCATTCATTTATGGCAATAACATCAACATTTTTATGATTCATTTCTTCCATTTACCCTCAGACCCTTGTCTGATCATTATCTAACTTTTAGAATGTCAACAACTAAGTTAAAGTTTGTAGATAGTCCAAAAATTGTTTTATTGTTAGCACCCTTTGCCCCCCACTTCATGCCACCATCATCACACAGAATGTATAGATGCTCATGGCCCTCAGCAAAATTCTGAATTTATCAGGAGTTGGAAGAGAGCCCCACCTGGTACTTCTAGCAGGTGTTAGAGTATTAACTGGAGCAAGACCCATAAGGCTAAAACTTGAAGACATGAAGAGTGCCAAGCTTCACCAAATCTGGTACCTGATCTCTATTCTCCTCAACTTCTATGTACCTATCCCACTGGCTCCAACTGTGTCAGTTCCTGGAAAGGCAAGTAGAATACCCTAGTGCTATATCAAACTTCTCCACAAAGCCCTATTTTTGACTCCTTATCTTGGCATGGAAATGAACTGAACTTCTTGGAGCCTGTGCCAATGGAGCAAAAACTGGTAGATACTACCAGGTTAGAACAGGTTTGAATGTGGTCCCCACATCAGATTATATGTGTTTTCTGAGAACTGGCATATTTGGTGCCAAGAGACTGGGATGGTCATCTGTGATAAAGTCTTTGGCTATGGCAACTCAAGAAACAAGTTAGAAAAAACACAGAAAATGACTTTTAGTCCTGTTCACCCCCTTCCGCTATCATAATGAAAGTGGTAGAATGAAAGAAAAGGCGGCATTGAACTTGCTCAGCCTTGGTCTCACCTGTAAAATAAGTATATTAAGACTCTATATAACTCAAAGGATACGTTATAGCATAGAATAATAGAATGACAAATTTAGAGCTGGAAATGACCTGGCAGGTCATGTAGTCAAACACTCCGATTTTACAGCTGTGGAAACTAAGGTCCATAAGAGGTGAAGTCGCTATCCATCAAAGAGTGGTCAAAGAGTGGACGGGTTTTGGATCTGGCTCCTTTGATGCAAACTCCAGTGCTTTCCAAACTGTATCACGTATATTATGAGGGTCAAATGAAATAAGCACTATAGAGCGCTTTGCAAGTCTTATGGCTAATAGTACCTAAATATCAGCTATTATTATAGTTACATTACAATATGGTATCTGCTTTTTAAAGTGTCTTTCCAGAGCCCAAGATGGAAGAATAATCAATTCTTTTTAACGGAGGTGGAGAAACAAACCATCCCAGGACACCAAAATTGGGGGGAATGTAGCTGAGGCTTGCTTCTCATCTACATCAACTCAGCCTACCTGTTCTGCAGGTTTGCCTTGAGTGCCCCCTTCCAGTGTTAAATGCTCTGCTTTTCTCAGCTGTTTTAATGGACACTGCTAGAGTTACTGAGATATTCTAGCCCATAGAGACAGACTAGGAGAAACTTCTTGTCTTAAGAGGGATGCGATATTGGTTATGCTTCCATTCATAACCTATTTGAATATTTTAAGAGAATACAATCTAATGGTGTAGATACGGTCTTAGATGACCACTTAGAGAAGTAGACTCAGAGTTGTGAAATATTGCAACTGGATTCTTTGCATTGCTATGTGGGGGAAAATAGAATCATCAAAATAATGCCTCATCCAGTGCCCTCATTTTATTAGCTGAGGATACTGAAACCCAGGGAATAGAATGACCTGCTGAAGGATACTCAGTGAGGTGATCATGGAGTCAGAATGAGAAATTCGATTTCTTCTCCCCTCCAAAGCATTTTCCAACCAACAACATTTTGCCAAACAACACAGGGCTTGTAGGATTACTTGGTCAGGACAAGCCTTTGGAATGTTTGCTTAGCAGGAAATGTGGCTTTGAACTATAGTGGTTTTACCAGGAGGGGTTTTGTAATCAGAAAGAGAGTTTTCAGGTTATAATTTAATTTGAATTCTCCCTGGAAACCTACTGCTGAAAAACAAATACTGGGTCATGTAGCTCAGTGAAATTCCTTTACAGGGAACCCTCAGGTAACGTATACTTTGGCAATGGTATAAAAAGATTGAATGATTAAATAGCCATCAGTTTCACTTATTAATATTTTCTCTTTAAAAAATGGTTCCAACTGAGAAATGTGTGACTTTGAAGAATGGAATAAGAGAAACTAGTTTTTCCTAAAGTAACATTTCTGAAGTCTTATAACTAAAAAAATGGAAATGTGTGATTTCTGTGAATGCAAGGAAAGCTACCTTGCTGATGATTTTTCCATTATTCTGCTTTTTATTTTTTTAAATTAAATATTTTCTTAGAAACAACATTGAAAATCAATCCAACCAAATTTGCTTAATAACTATTTGCCTTTACATTGAGTTCCATGTACATTGAAATTACAATATACTTTCAAGTATCATTACACTTCTTTTTCTTGTTTCTTCAGGAGTCTTTACTCGTTCATTCTCATCTCTTTTGCCTCAGTTGATCATAGTATGTATTTCATTTTTCTAGGTTTAGGGTATTTTTGTTGTGTATTATTTCATGCAGATCTTTATAGATTTTTTGTGTTCTTCATATTTTCAGTTTAAATTGCATTTTGGTATTTCATTCCGTTAATTATCACAATTAAATAAAATTCCTTGATTGCCATATATTTAGGCTATTTCAGTAGTGTTCTGGATTCAGTTTGAACTGGCTCATGAGAGTCAATTATTAAAATTTCAATGTGAGCATATAGATCTAGTAAATTGGGAAATTACAAATTAGATTTTGATTTGTTGTTTTGTTGATGGTCTAGACTTAAGAAAGTAGTGGAGAAAATGTCAGTGATGCAGATTAAATTTAAAAGTCTGTTATCCATGCATTCTTTTTTTTCTACAAAGAGTCACTTGTTAAATATTTTCCAGAATACAACTAGGTTACCACCAGCTTTGTCTTTGTGATCACATGAGATGCTGGTAAGAAAATCTTTGAACAGATAGTACTTTTCTTATTTTTCTTCATATTTACAAAGTATATTTTGCCTATTATCTTTCACTTATTAAATTAATATGAAGAGTAAGGCCATTAAAATATTGGATATGTCAATAGACTACATTTGTACTACTCGTTTTGTGAAAAACCAAGGAGCAGTCCTAAATGTAGAGTGAGTAGGAGGCTCTTTTCTCTTTAGTTCCTAGGATAGTTCCTGGCATATAGTTGACACTTAATAAATGCTTATTAATTGGTTGAAAGACCATTGCGCAGCTGAATTTTATTCAGTTTTCCTATTTAAAAAATGGACCTACCCCCCCACTTACCAGGAGTGTACTTTAATATTTCAAAGGTTCACACGATCTTGTAAGTCAGATCCTTTCATGGATAGGGACCATAAAGCCTCTATTCCTTAGCTTTTATGTTTTCATGGATAATTGTGTCCCCTATACTGCCACCCCACCCCTCAATCATTCACTGATGGTCAGCCTTTTGGTGACAAGCCTGTCAACTCTGTTAGTTTTTAGACAACAGACACATAGTCCCTCAAAGACTGTAGGTAAAGCCTTTCCAGCTTGGTAAGACTTAGCAGAGCTTATGCTCTATCAGCATTAGATGACTAGGACCATCACTACTCCATGGTAATGCAACAGGGAAGGGATTTAGTGGAAGCATAGGGCTGTATTGAAGACACAGGGAGGTCTAGTATGAAAAAGTACTACACACACATATACACACACACATACGCACACTTTATCTAAGACTAAAGTCTTATCTAATTTTATCATCCTTGTTATTGTGCTAGTAAGAATTGCTCTTCGTTTTGTCTCCTTGCTTAGTGCATAAGAGGTGTCTAATATGTGTGTTTTATTTTTTATAATGATATACAAAGGGACAAACTGTCACCTTGTAATGTATAGGCTGATACTATAAATGGATAATGAACTGGGCCCAGAAATAAACTGAAGACAGAAAAGAGTCTCACTTGCCTTTGAGAAACTTTTAATGACCTTAATGTTGTCCATGAAACAAAGGACCATTTTTTATGTATTAGTGATTTTATTTAATATTTTAGTTTTCAACATTGATTTTCACAAGATTTTGAGTTACAAATTTTCTCCCCATTTCTACCCTCCCCCCTATTTTCAAGAGGGCATATATTCTGATTGCCTTGTTCCCCAGTCAGCCCTCCCCTCTTTCACCCCACTCCCCACCCCCATCCCCTTTCCCCTTACTTTCTTGTAGGGCAGGATAGATTTCTATGCCCCATTCCCTATATATCTTGTTTCCCAGCTGCATGCAAAAAACAACTTTTATTATTTTTTAAGCATCTGCTTTTAAAACTTTGAGTTTTAAATTCTCTCCCCTCTTCCCTTCCCACCCACTCTCCCTAGGAAGGCAAGCAATTCAACATAGATCACCCATGTATAATTATGTAAAATACTTCCACAATGTTCATGTTGTAAAAGGCTGACTATATTTTCTTCCATCCTATCCTATCCTCCTTTATTCAATTTTCTCCCTTCACCCTGTCCCTTTTCAAAGGCTTTGCTTTCGCTTACCTTCTCCCCAATCTGCCATCACTTCTATCATCCCCCTTTTTGGTCCCCTTTCCCTTACTTTCCTGTGGAGTAAGATACCCCACTGAGTGTGTATGCTATTCTCTCCTCAAGTTGAATCCAATGAGAATAAGATTCACTCATTCCCCCTCACCTGCCTCCACTTCCCTTCCAATAGAACTGCTTTTTCTTGCCACTTTTATTTGAGATAATTTACCCATTCTATCTTTCCCTTTCTCCCTCTCTCAATATATTCATCTCTCACCCCTTAAATTTATTTCATTTTTTAGATATAATCCCTTCATATTCAACTCATCCTGTTCCCTCTGCCTATATTTCCTTCAACTCCCCTAATACTGAGAAAGGTCTCATGAATTACACACATCATCTTTCCTTGTAGGAGTGTAAACATAACAGTTCAACTTTAGTAAGTCCCTTATGAATTCTCTTTCTTGTTTACCTTTTCATGCTTCTCTTGATTCTTGTATTTGAAAGTCAAATTTTCTATTCAGCTCTGGTCTTTTCATTGAGAAAACTTGAAAATCCTCTATTTTATTGAAAATCTATATTTTGCATTGGAGCATTATACTCAGTTTTTCTGGGTAGGTGATTCTTGGTTTTAATCCTAGCTCCTTTGATCTCCAGAATATCATATTCCAAGCCCTTCGATCCCTTAATGTAGAAGCTGCTAGGTCTTGTGTTATTCTGATTGTGCTTCCACAATACCCAAATTGTTTTTTCTGGCTGCTTGCAGTATTTGCTCCTCGACCTAGAAACTCTGGAATTTGGCGACAATATTCCTAGGAGTTTTCTTTTTGGGATCTTTTTCAGGAGGCGATCTGTGGATTCTTTCAATTTCTATTCTACCCTCTGGTTCAAGAATATCAGAGCAGTTTTCCTTGATAGCTTCTTGAAAGATGATGTGTGGGCTCTTTTTTTTAATCATGGCTTTCATGTATTCCAATAATTTTTAAATTATCTCTCCTGGATCTATTCTCCAGGTCAGTGGTTTTTCCAATGAGATATTTCACATTGTCTTCCATTTTTTTCATTCCTTTGGTTCTATTTTATAATATCTTGATTTTTCATAAAGTAACTAGCTTCCACTTGCTCCAATTCAATTTTTAAGGTAGTATTTTCTTCAGTGGTCTTTTGGACCTCGTTTTCCATTTGGCTAATTTTGCCTTTCAAGGCATTCTTCTCCTCATTGGCTTTTTGGAGCTCTTTTAACATTTGGGTTAGTCTATTTTTAAGGTGTTATTTTCTTCAGTATTTTTGGGTCTCCTTTAGAGAGATCCAAACATTGACCTGTTTTTCATGGTTTTCTTGCATCACCCTACCCAATTTTTCCTCTGCTTCTCTTACTTGCTTTTCCAAATCCTTTTTGAGCTCTTCCATGGCCTGAGCCCAATTCACATTTTTCTTGGAGGCTTTTGATGCAGGTTCTTTGACTTTGTTGACTTCTGGCTGTATATTTTGGTCTTCTTTGTCACCAAAAAAGGAATCTAGAGTTTGAGTTTGCATCTGCATTTGAGTCTGAGTTCGTTTTCACTGCCTGTTCATATTCCCAGACAACTACTTGACCCTTGAGTTTTTTGTCAGGATATGATTGCTTGTAGACTAGTGAATACTTTGTCCCAAGCTTTAGGGTCCAAGCACTGCTGTTTTCAGAGCTAATTCAACTCCACTGTCACTCCAGGCTCTGTCACAGCAGCACTCCTCCTTCCCCAAGAACTGACAACCAATACCACAATACAGATCCAAGCAGGGCACAACAAGAGACTCTGCCTTTGTGCCCACAAGGTACTCCTTGTACTCCTGCTCTGGTCATGAGCTAGGGACTCAGGAAGCAGCTGACACTGGTGCTCTGGAAGTAGCCTCAGGCACTTCCTGCTGCTGCTATCACCTGCCGCACCACTTCTTCTACCCCTAGAGCTGGCTGCTGGACCACTCTGAACTCAATCCCACTAACCTGCTCTTTGGTGTTTGTGTGTTGAGAAGTCTGGTAACTGCCACAGCTCACTGTTTAGTGGCCTCAAGGCCTGTTCTGGCTGACTGACTCAGGCTCTGCTGGGCTGCCCGCTGCTCTCAGCACCATGCGATAGACCCTTCCTGGTGACCATCGCTCTCCTGGGCTGGAGACCTGTTTCCCTCTGCTATTTCATGGGTTCTGCAGCTCTAGAATTTGTTCAGAGCCATTTTTACAGGTGTTTGTGATTTGGCGGAGGGGGAGCTTAAGTCCCTGCTTTCCAGCTGCCATCTTGGCTCTGCCGCCAGCTTGGCTCCACCCCCAAGACCATCTTTTAAAGTAGCAAACCCTTGTTGTTTGGTTATGAGTCATAGGCTGATACTCTCTCTGAAAAATTAAGGTACAGGATTACCCAAAGGGCAATAGAAAGGCATATGGTGCCCATGAGCTGGCTGCAGCACATTACAAGCGAGGTATGCAGAAGTGGTGTGAAGGATGTTGATAGAGAAATGAATGACTGGAAAGAAAGATAGGTTGTAGATGGAATAGGAGGACCACTGAGAAGCCTGAATGCTCCATTGGTATCCCCCAAATGTCAGGAGAATATGAAAAGGTCCCTTAGTATGTTGATTGTACCTCCCTGGTGAAGTGATGGGAGGATGTGGATGAGAATCATAATGGATGGATAAGCATGGAGAGGCTGTAATCTGCAACACATAAATGAGATCATGTGGTCATTAGAGTGCTGGAATATTCAATGAACTCTAACATGGAAAAAAAGCCTTTAGCTCAACTCCTTCCTAGGATCCCATCTACTATGAATCCTTAATTTGCATTTAACCAGAACACTGCATGAGTCTTTTGGTGCTTAAGCAAATGCCCAAAGCTTGATTTTGGCTTTGATTTGCAAAGGAAAAGGGTTGTTATGAACATTGGTCATTAAGATTTAATTGCTTTTAGAGTTTTTACAAGAGAAAGAGGATGTTTTGAAGAACTTCTGAATCCCAGTTAGTTGTTGAAGATTTATTTTATGGGCTTGAAGGAAAGAGACAAAGGGAGATATATCTCAAACTCAGGAAATTAACCTACCTAAAACTCCAATAGGATTGTGGAGCCACAACTGGAAGGGACTTTGGAGGTCATCTAATCCAACCTCCTCATATTATATCTGAGGAGACTGAGTCTCAGGTAGGTGAAATATTTCTTCAGGATCACACAGTAAGAATCTGAGAAAGGATTTAAATCCAGGTCTTCCTATACTCAAGTCCAGCACCTACCCCACTATATTACACTGCCTCTCTCTATATGATATGTAACTCAATCCAAAAAGCATTTATCCAGAATCTGTACTATATATTAGACACAAACACAAACACACACGACACACACACACACACATTCCCTGTCCTCATAGAACTGTCATTCTACTAGGGGTTAAAGAAAAGGAATCTGCTAGCTTATGATATAGTCACCCTAGGACCAGCCTTTTTTTTTCCTCTGATCTTGGAATATGTCATAATGAAAACATGGCTCAATGAAGAGCTGGTTATCCCTACTAAAAATTCAGGCTGACTGTGGATGGATGTTTCCCTCCATTTCTCTATATTCTAACTATTCAGACATGATTTAAAAATGCATCAATCATGAGTGACTCAGATAAGAATGCACACCTGGGCTAGTATAATTTCTTTGGAGTGAGTGGTCATGCTTTGTGTAGTCACCAATCATTTTGTCTGCTTTAATTGATGTATATCTACCCCCTCCCACCTAGCCTCCCTTGACACCTCACTCCTATCCAAGAGGAAGAGATAAATTCTGACAGAATACATCATTTGGAAAAGTTCCACTGTAAAATATCTTTTGATTTTGCCCTTCTCTATTGAATCACATAATCTCAGAAGTAATTCCTACCTGAACAAGAATCTTCTCACTATTGTCCCTGATCTATTGCTAATGACAGAGAATTTGCTGCCTGAAGACTTCTAGTGACAGGAAGCCCATTACCCCAAAAGATAGTACTTTCCAGTTATGGATAGGACTTGCAGTCAGTACATTTTTTATTACATCGAGCCTAAATCTAGTTGTCTGGTTTCCATTCATTACCTTCAGAGGCTTAGCTGAAGTACTCAAATCCCCTTCCCACATGGCAGCTTTACATATACTTGAAGAAAGGATCATGCTCTAAGTCTTCTCTTTTCCAGGTTAAAACAAGTTCATTTACAGGATCTTCATGTGGCACGAAATCTAGTTCTATCCAAATGGACCTCCTAATTTCATGGCAAAATCCATTCGACTGTGAATTCCTTGAGGTAGGAGCTATTTTTCCCCCTCTTTATATCCCCTGCACTTAGTACAGTGCCTGGCACATAGTAGGGATTTAATAAATGGGGTAGATAAGTGGTTCAGTAGATAAAGTGTCAGGCCTGGAACTAGGAAGACCTGAATTTCTTGAGTTCAAATCTGACCTTAGACACCTCCTAATTATGTGACTGTAGGCGAGTCATTTAACTGTGTTTGCCTCAGTTTCCCCATCTATAAAATGAACTATAGAAGGAAATGGCAAATCACCTCAGCGTCTTTGCCAAGAGAACTCCAAATGGCACCACAAAGAGTCGGGCATGACTGAAATGACTAACAACAACAGCAGCAGCATGAACAACAACAACAAAAGTTTATTTGCTGACTCCTCTGGACATGCTTCAGCTTGTCAATCTCCTTCTGAAAAAGAAAGTAATCTGAATTGAACATGGTATTCTAAGGGAAGATTGACTAGAAGGGAGCTTAGAAGCACCATCGCTTCCTTCATTCTGGTCATTATACTTCTACTAATGCAATCTAAGATAAAGTTAGCCGTTTTGGTCTCTGTGCCATACTATCGACTCTTCTCGAGATTGCATCTTCCCTAAAACTTGGAAGTCTTTTTCATGTGAACTGCTAGCTAGCTATGTTTTCTTCATCCTGTGCTTATATAACCAATTTTCTTGCCCAAATGTAGGACTTCGTACTTATCTCAGTGAGGTTTCAATTACTTAGAACATTTGAATACTTTCTAATTTAGCACTTAAATGAACTCATGATCACTGATATAGATGTTCTTTCCAGTGCTTTAGATCAAAATCCATATATGACTGCCCACTTTACATGGCTATTGTCCATTTCCTTTCATTAGTTTGTCATAGGAGGGCCACCCTACACAGGAGAGGTGTTTGATTATATAACTCATATAAGAAAGCTTTTGTATAACTTTGCTTAAAACTCTTCCATTTGAAATATGTATGAAAGCAGTTATTGTTGGGAGACTGGATCAAATGTCTAAACTCTTTATAAGAAAAAATGCCCCATGTTTTCTTTATAAGAAAAAAAGTCTATAACCCCAGTTACAGAAAGACTACTGAGAGTTCCACAGCTTAGTTTGGAAGAAAAATTAAGATATCCTATGCAAAGAACTTCCTCTTTAATAAGGGATTTTGAAAGGGTGGTTGTAGAAGGGGTATAATACCTATTCTATTATCATTAACAGAGGTGACCAAAAGCTTTCACAGTCCTGGGTGAAAGAAAAGCAGTAAGATTCTCAGCCTCTGACTCTTTTTCATGTTCCTGACTCAAGATGAAAAAAATCAAAGAAATAAAAAGTAAAGCTCAAAAGTGATCTGAAGTCCCATATAAACTTCTACCACTTTAATCCTATCATCCTCAAAACTCATATTTCTATAGTATTTTAAGGTTTACAAAGCACTTCTCCCATAATAGACTTGGAATATGATAATCTGGAAGGTAAAGGAACCAGGATTATAATGAACATCACCTGCCCAACAAAACTGAATATAATCCTTCAGGATATAAATGGATATTTAAGGAAGTAGAGGACTTTCAAGCATTCCTGATGAAAATACCAGAGCTAAATAGAAAATTTGGCTTTCAAATACAAGATTCAAGAAAAGCATAAAAAGGAAAATGGGAAAGAGAAATCATAAGGAATCCAATAAGGTTAAACTATTTACATTCCTACATGGGAAGATAATATTTGTAATTCCTAAGAACTTTATTTTTATTAGGACAGTTAGAAGGAATCTCCATAGACAGAGGGCCTGAGGGAGAGTTGAATATGATGGAATGATCTCTAAAAAATAAAATTAAGGGGTAAGGAAAAATAATGTATTGGGAAAAGGAGCAAGAGAGAGGTAGAATGGGGAAAATTTTCTCACCTAAAAAGGAGTGAAAGAGCTTTTACAGTGGAGGGGAAGATGGAGGAGGTGGGGAAGGGGGAACACTTAAACCTTACTCTCATTGGAATTGTTTCAAAGAGGAAATAACATATACATTCAGTTGGGTACAGAAATCTATCTTACCCAGTAGGAAAATAGGAGGGAAAGGGTCTAAGAGATACGGGGAGGGATGATAAAAGGGAGAGTGGATAAACGAAGGCAGTGGTCAGAAGTAAAACAGACTCTTGAGGAGGGACAGGATAAAAAGAGAGTGAGAAGGACGAATTGAAGAAAATAGGATGGAGGGAAATACATGGTTAATCCTCATAACTGTGAATGTGAATGTGATAAAGTTAACTCATAAAATGGAAGCAGATACCAGGATACATTAAAAACCAGAATCCAACAATATGCTGTATATAAGAGACAAATTTCAAACACAAAGACACATACAGAGTTAAAATAAAGGGATGGAGCAGAATCCTTTAGGCTTCAGTTGAAGTAAAAAAAAAACAGGATAGAAATTATAATTTCAGACAAAGTAAAAGCAAAAACAGACCTAATTAAAATATAATCAGGAAAACTATATTTGGCTAAAAGGTACCATAGATAATGAAGCAATAAAAAAATAGAAGTTTCTCTGGTAAAGGCTTCATTTCTCAGATACATAGAGAATGGAGTAAAATTTATAAAAATAAGAGCCATTTCTCATTCGATAAATAGTCAAAGTATATGAATGGGCAATTTTTAGAAGAAGAAATTAAAGCAATCCATAGTCATATAAAATGCTCTAAATCACTATTGATCAGAATAAGGCAAATTAAATGACTCTGATCTACCACTTCACACCTATCAGAAAAAAATAGCAAATGCTAGAGGGGATTTGGTAAAATAGATACATTAATAAATTATTGGTGAAGTTGTGAACTGGTCCAACCATTCAGTAGAACAATCTGGAACTATAATTAAAGGATTATCAAACTGTGCATTCCTTTTGACCTAGGAGTGCCACTACAATACCCAAAGAAAAAAGAAAAGGAATTATATAGGACTATATATTTGTGGAAGCTCTTTATGATGGCAAATAATTGAAAATTAAGGGGATGCTTATCAATTGGTTAATGGCTGAACAAATTGTAGCATATGATTGTGATGGAATACTATTTTGCTGTAAGAAATGGTGAAGGAGGTGATTTCAGAAAAACATGGCAAGACCTATATGGACTGATGCAAAGTGAAGTGAGAACTGCAAGATCATTGTGCAGAGTAACAGCAATGTAATGATCATTGGTTGTGAAAGATTTGGCTGCTCTGATGAATACAATTCCAAAAGACTCATGATGAAAAAATATCTCCACTTCCAGAGAGAGAACTAATTAATGTTGAATGCAAAATGAATTATAATTTTTTTTACTTTGGGGCATATATTTTGTGATATGACTAATATGGAAATATATTTTACATGATTTCACATGTATAATTGGTATAATATAATTTTCTTTGTCAGTGGATGGGAGAGTTGTGGGAGAGAGGGAGAGGATCTAGAACTCCAAATTTAAAAAGAAATGAAGGTTAAAAATAAACAAATTTTAAAAAGCCCAAATATGGAATTGCTGCTAAACAAGTTCTCATATCAGCTTCCCTCTCTCCCAGGTTGTTCCTGGCTTTTCAGACTAGATGAGGGGTTAGCTGTACCACCTGGCACGCACTCAAATCCTGGACACCTTGTCAGTGCACTTTTCTGTCCTTTTCAAACTCATAAGGCTATGGTCTCCAATTGTCCCACATAAAATGAAAGAATAAACACTGAGGCAAAGGACTGAGGCCTTTTTCATTGAGCTACATGTTGACCTCAGAGAGCAAGAGCCCAAGGCTTCTCTGTCTATAGAATTGTCTTTCACTGGATATTGCCAAGGAAGGCATTAAATCATGAGCAGAAATGTATCAGGAGAGAGTCAGGACTGACTGATTAGGCCTTTTAAAATGCCCCCAACCCCTTCATCCTGATTCCACAATTGTAGTCATTCAAAGAGGCTGACATTTACTACATGGTTAGCAGACTAATCAGTTGGAGAATATCTGTTTCCATCAATATCTCTACAAGGCACTTCCATTAAAGAGCATTGCAACTCTTCTGGATGTAGGCTTTCCACTCTCTTCCATGTAGGAGTAGAATTAGAGTACTTGGAGCATAGAGAATTGATGATATGTCAGTAAATTCAGTTGCATAAGTTATGTGATTTGAGAATAACAACTGCTATATAAAAGAAAGTCATTGACAAGGATCATATGAAAATACTTAAACACAAACATAGGAAGAACCTATAACCTATTAAGGAATAGAGTGTGCATATCATAGACAAGAATAAATTACTACAATAGACATTTTCATAGAAAGGAAGAAAAAATAGTAAGTGATTTTTAAGATTAATACTAGGTTGCATCCTTCTTGTTTGAAAGGATTATGTTTTTGTAATCTTTATATCCCCAGAATCTAGCCCCAGTGCCTTACACGTAATGAATACATAATAAATATTTGAATTGAATTGAAGACTAATCGCTTTCTGTTTTTAATATGTTTCTCTTTGGTTAAAACCATTTATTCTGAAGAGCAAAGTAAAATGTTTCTGAGTTTTCCCCATATGGCACAGTTGGTCTAGCATTAAGGAATACTCAGGTTTGAATCTTATATCTGACATGTACTAGCTGTGGAATCATGAGCAAGTCATTTAACCTCCTTGTGTCTCTGTTTCTCAATCCGTAAAATCATTGTATCTGCTATGTAGAGATGTCAAGTTCAAATTAGATCACATGCTTCAAGCACTTTGAAAATTTCAAAGTGCTTTAGAAATATAATTTATTGTTATTATCATGATGATGATCATGATATAATTAAGATACCTATTCTAGCTAATGCACATTGTGGAGGTACCTGTAAGCAAGATATTAAGAACCCCCCTTTTTTTAAAAAA
>CM053622.1:290886355-290907812 GCA_028646595.1 Phalanger gymnotis | reverse complement strand
ATATGAATGGTTCGAAATCATTGGGTATATAGAATTCTCTAAGCAGAAGGCATCAAAAAATTTATTCAGAGCCCACAGTGACAAATTAGCGAACGAACCTCCCCATTCCAATATTGTGATCACAAGCCTCCAGGCCCAGTAGGCCCGCCTCACAAGAGTAGCCAGGAGGCCACAGAAAAATAAGATGGCATAAATCATATTCACTGGCCTCAAGGCCTTGCTCGAACTCCTGGGTCCACACAGAGGTCGGCTCTGCTTCGAATTTTTTTCAGCTGTAGTTTCTCAGCTCTCCTCGAAGCCAAGCCTCTGGCCTTCTCAAGCCCCACCTCAACGACCAGAGACCATTGGTTCCCAAGTTGGCCCCTCTTAAGTCATTAATCTATGCCCACACAGGTTTCACACCTGATAGGGCTTTGGGCCTGGGGCTTAGCACTTAACAGGTGAAAGTGCTTTTACTCAAGCTATACAAAAGCCAAACTCCTCAAGGGCACCCCTTAAACTAAGTACTAAGGAGCCCATTTTGCATTACTGACACACGTGGGTAGATGAGAAGGATTTGTTCCAACAGCCCTGAAGTAGGTGCTATGTAACACTTAGAGTTTGGAAAGACAATGAAGAAACCAAGGTCATCTACTGCTCCTGGGCCATTGCTGGTCATGACTCTTCTCTTGCCACTGGACTTCTGTGACTCAAAGAGTGAGGCTGATGACTATACTGCACAAGTAAAGACATTACCTGTGATGTTACTGGTCCTCTTCAAAAATGAAGGAAAACAATAACACCATCTTTTGGGCCCAAAAGTTTGCTTTTCTGGTTATCTGTTCTCTGGTGATGAATGTCTCTGAATTTAGTGTCTTTGGATGACAGAAGCAGAAGGAAAGCTGTACATCAAGATTTTCTAGCTTGCTGTCCCTTTTAGAAATGACACTTTGTTAGCACAGCTTTCTGGAAACCCAAAGTCATATCTATCTCATGAGGAGGCACAGTGATAGAACTTTAGTGGAGATTTGTCATAATATCAGGATTATGAGATCACATATCTAGAATTGGAAGAGACCTTAGAGGCAGCTAGGTGATGCAGCCAGGATGTCAGGAAGATCTAAGTTGGAATCCAGCCTCAGATACTTGCTTTGCTGTGTGATTTTGGGCAGGTCATTTAACATTTTCCTGCCTCAGTTTCCTCAAGTGTAAGATGAGGGTAATCATAACACCTGCCTCACAGGTTTGTTATGAGGATAACATTTTAAAGTATTTAGTGTTTAGTCTGGTGCATAGTAAGCACTATATAAATGTGTATTCCCTTCCCCATCTAGTCCAATCCCCTTCTTTTACAAATGAGGAAACTGAGTCCTAGAGAGATGAAGTGACTTGTTCAAGGTCCCACTGCATTAATAATGGAGGAAAGGTTTTGGATTCAGGTCCCTTGACTCCAGAGGCATTATTCTTTCTGCTGTGCCACATTGTTATAGAAAACAAAGTACTTATCCAATTAATGATTTGGAAAGAGAAATTATGACATAGTTTATATAGTGGGGAACCCACATGGTCTCATTTTGCTGTCCAAAAAAAAAACAAATCCTAAAAGAAAACTAATGTCTTTATAGAAAAACTAATTAGTAAATGGTGGTAACTGTAACAGTAACTAACACATATAAATATTATATTGCACTTCTTAAGGTTTGCAAAGTGTTTGACCCTCAAAAAACATAATGAGGGAGGTGCTATTGTTATCTCCATTTTACATATGGAAAAACTGAGGCTTGGAAAAGTTGTGACTTGCCCAGAATCACACAGCTAATAAGTGTACAAGACAGGATGAAACCTGGTAGTTGTAACTCTAAATACAATCTCCTCCCCTCAAAAAAAATACTGCCTGAAAATGTAAAAACAAAATTCAATGAATAATCCAGGTAATTGTCAAGACATTTTAGTATTTCTAAATTTTCTGTTAAATAATCTCCAGATAACCTTGGATTGATCATGAAATTTAGATCTGAATCATAGTTTTCTAGATGGTTTTAGGGTTGCAAATTAGAAGAACCCTTTGAAATTGTCTAGTCCTTTGTATATACGAGTAAACTGAGACCCTGGGAAGTTAGAAAAGCACATTACCTAGTGTCACCGTGGTCAACTTGTAATTCACATACAGATCAGACTTCATATTTAGTGCTCTTCCATTTATTCTGTGTCTTTAAGGACTCCATCTCTATGCCTAAATTCTATATTACTGGATGTGGTCTAACGCAGGCTGCTTCTACTACATGGCAGCCACGGAGAGATCATTTTGCTTTTAGTGGGATGTGACATCATGGGGGTAATGAATAGCCTTTCTCCTTCTTTGTAAAAAAGGAGACATGGCCAAGAGAGATTCTAGACATCTGCCCAGGGCCTGATGGCTGATTTTTTCCTGCTATAAGACCCCTGACTTTATGCCAGAATTGACCAGCCTATTGTTTCAGTGTCCTATGGAAAAAGGCTTTATGTGACTCTATGACCATGTCTCTGTAACCTAACAACAAAAGTCAATGGCTAAACCTGGTCAAATAACTGACTGTTTTGAAATTGGTTAATTGGTGAATGTTGAATTGAACGATTTACCAGTTTGCATATGAAGCCCCAGCTGCTGTTTCCCTGGGCTGATTTCTTGCTCTTAGTTTAGGGAAACAGTAGTGGGCACCAGTGTGTATCCTATGCTTCATGGCTCACTCCCAGGGGTTAATTTACTTAAGCTGAAGACAAACAATGGGGATTTGTCATCTTCTCAGTTTCCATTTGCCATACCAGACACACTTCCTTGCATGCCTTTGGTAAGTTGCATTTTTCTTTTCTTTTTTTTTTTTTTGCATCTGGAAACAATGAAGAACAATTATCTGATGCAGCATCCCTCATGCCCCAGGTGTTTCGTGACTCATTCAGCTCTCCCTGCAAACTCATTAAGTGGGTTTTGGGAAGGATGCTTTGAGTAACATTACATATTAAACATGGTTTGGCAAAAACAATGTAATTACAAAACCAAGAAGAAGAAGAAGAAGAAGGGGCTTTAGTTGTGATCTGAACACTTGTAACCACCAGCCAAAGAAATAGAACATTGAACACAGGAGCGTGCAAACAAGCTGGCCAGAGCTTGTCATTTCCAAAATTAGATTTGTAATTAATTTTGCCATATCTCCAGGGAATATTGGAAGTAGAGCAAGAAAAAAAAACAAATGAAAGAAAACAAAACACACCAACCTTGTCAAGCTCTGAGTTTTCCAAAATATTATTTTTGAAGAAAAGTAGCTTGAACAACCAGTTCTCCTTGGGATGGCTTGAACTGGCTAATGAAAATCTTGAGAACAGTAACAAGGGTACCCTGGAAGCCATTTGGAATTGAAAGTCTGTGATCTCACAGTGGATTTCAATTAGGGCTGGGTGGTTCTTGTTTCACTCCAAGCTCTTTGCATGTCTTGAACTCTTTATTTTGTCTTTGAGCTTTGGCTTTGGCAGTCTCCAAGACATGTCTTGCCAAATCACTTTTCCTCTTAACTTTTAGGCCCACATGTATTTTTAGGGAAATTTAATCCATATGTCTGAGTTGCATTTAATATGAAATCATCAAAATATTTTCATGAGAACCATCCAGAAGTCTTAAGAATGCCTCACTTACAAGTTTCAAAAAAAACTACAACAACTTCTTAGAATTAGGAAGTTGTGTTTTTTGGGAAAAGAGTAAACAGTTGGACAGACTCAAAGGTTTAAGGCCTGGGAGGCTCAAAATCTAAACCCATGACATCTATGGACGTAAAAAAGAGTGATCTTTTATCTCCAGAGTCATTAATAGGAGGTGATACATTTCAAAAGGAAAGAGTTTTCTAAGCCCAAGGGAGTGATGAATCTACATTAAGAATCATTATTGGATGAGAGGGCAAACATATTTACTTTTAATATTTTGGGGCAAATTATTTCAGGCCGAAAGTGGAAAATATTTGAATGCTGATTGGTGATATGATCAGTGGTGTATTAGAGTGTAAAAGTAAACTAGATTTGGAGTTAACAGGATGTAAGTTCATCTTTTAGCTCTTCTGTTTATTATTTGTGCTACTGTCAGCAGAATCTTGGGTTCTCTAGCATCTCTGGGTCAGAGTTCCTCAATTGTAAAATGAAAGGGTGGAATTAAAAGGCTTATGATTATAGCACTAGAAGGAGCCTCACAGACCATCTAGTCTAATCTCTTCCTTTTTTTCAGATGAGGAATCCAGTTGATATGGAGGGTAAATGAATTGTCCAAGGCCACAGAGAGAGAGTAGGCATCAGAGGTAGATCCTTAGACTCCAGGACCTATACTCTTTCCACTGTTATTGTTCAGTCATTCAGTCATGTCCGACTCTTTGTTGGACTTGGGCCCTTCTAACTCCAGTACCAATGTTTTGTGACTGTGAGGACCATGGCATGCTGATACTGTCCATGGAGTTTTTTGGCAAAGATACTAGAATGGTTTACTATTTCCTTCTCCAGTGGATTAAGGCGGAGGTTAAGTGACTTGCCCAGGGTCACATGGATAGTAAGTGTCTGAGGCTGGATATGAACTCAGGTCTTCCTGACTCCAGGCCCAGTACTCTATCCATTGAGCCACCTAGCTGCCTACTCTTTCCATTACCTCATCCTAAATGTGTCATTGTCAAGTAATGACAGCAAATGAATGAAAAAGTCATAGATTACCTTGGAAGTGGATAGTATCTTTGTTAATGAATATTTATTGATTACCTGTTAGGCTCAAGTGTTTGTGATAGGCCCTATGATGAATACAGAGATGTAATAAATATAACCCTAGTCTTCAGCTTATAACATTAGAGAAACTGATAATGCTATTAATAATATTAGATAGCATTTTATAATATATAAAATAGTGTTTATATATTACATTAACATAATATATTGCTATATTACATATATGTTATATTAGATATAATATATAATAATGTAATATATAAGTATATATTAATATAATTTTATTATTCAATAATAATTGGTAGCATTTATATAGTGCTTTAAGATTTGCAAAAGCTATTTCATTTTTAACCTCACAAAAATCCTGGAAGATAGGTGGTATTTTTACCCCCATTTTACAGATCAGTAAACCAAGGCACACAGCAGTTAAGTGTTTTGCCTAGGGTTGTACAGATAATATATCTCTGAGACCATATTTGGATTCAGGCCTTTCTAACTCTGGTACCAATGCTGATTATCTGATAGATGAAGGGATATACAGTCTTTTTTTTTAAAGCTTGTGACCTGGAGATGCAACTATGGTCAGACTAAAGCAGATAAGGAATTATGTGGCAATTATGTTACTTTTCTTCTTTATACCTTAGTTTCTTTACCTTATGAAATGGGGGGCTTAAGTTAGATCATCTGCAGGTCCTTCTTGATATTAATCTTTTTAATGACATTAACATTTGTTATCTTGCTTTTTCATTTTCTGAGTCGGTTTACCCAGAGAGGTGCAGAAATCTCTCTTTTCTGAATTTTATAGCAGGTTGGACAACCATGGAAATTACTCTTGATGGTTTTTAATTAAATTGTACTGGCATAGACCAAATTAATGCACCAATCCAAGCCTACCAAGAAAATGCTTTCAGCAGTAGGTAGTGTTCTTTTAGCCAATTATGGTGTTGGGAAGCCAGCTGGAGACTCTGTTTAAACAATAGTTTAATATAATAATATTTTCTGATTTTTAAATTGTTGTTCACTTACTGAACTCTTCCTTTTCGCACCATTTCCTAATGCAGTGAACTAACTGTTGAAAAGCCCCTGGATGTTGTTTAGATACAAGTCTAACCTAGTGACCCAGGGTTGCAACTGTGTAGCTCAGGAGCCTGGAAAGGGGCACCTCCAAGCTCATTTGATTTTGATTCTTGGTCACAAGGTGGGGCTCTGGGAATATGCTCTTCAGTTGGGCTGTTGTTTCCAGTTAGAAGCCTTTAAGAAGCCAAAGGAGAAATCGAATAAATGTCATTTTGCCAGTCCATATTAAAACAAAACAAAACAAAAAGATCCAGACTTATAACTTAGCAACTACAAATTAGCTTAGACCAAAGGTCTGAAAGAAATTAGGGTAGAACTAAAATAAATTATGCAGTTAGAAAGCAGTTAGAAACTGAAGGGGGCGGTACAGAAACCAAACCCTAATTATCTGGTGTTAATACCATTTCTTTTTGGGCTACTGGAATTTAAATAATCTTGAGAACCTTAGCAATTATATTTGTACTCTCTTTGTTATAACAGATTAGGAAATGGGCTCAGCAAGTAACGTTTCCAGAATTACCCAGGTATATAATGGCAGCACAGGTACTGGAACAAGTTCTCCCTCACTCCTTGACTTACTTAATTTCTCCTTCTTCTCACCAGCCTCTTGTGCTTCCCAGTCCTTTCCAACTCCTCTTCATATGTTGTATTTACTCATTAGAATATAATTATTTATAACCCCAGCACTTAGCACAGTTGCCACATAGTAAACACTTCATTAATGCATAACTGCCTCTCTCTCTCTCTCTCTCTCTCTCTCTCGCTCTCTCTCTCTCTCTCTCTTTCTGTCTGTCTGTCTCTCTCCCTTTCTGTCTGTCCGTCTCTGTCTCTCTCCCTCTCTCCCTCGTTCCCTCTTTGTCTCTCTCTCTCTCATCTGTATATCATCTGTGAATCATCTCTCTCTGTCTCTTTGTCTCTGTTTCTGTGTCTCTGGCTACCTTAAACTAGACACAGGCACAGTGCCATCTCATTCATTGTGTTTCTAAGTGTGGAAAGTACTTGTGAGCATTTACTAATTGCTAATATTTTAGGTGGCTATCATTTTTCTTTTTAAACCTGTTCTTTCTTCTCTTGGCCATACTCCCAATAGATGTGTCCTTTCAGTAACGTGCCAATAGAATGACAGGTTATGTGACTCTTGCCTAAATATTGTCTTACTCAGATCTTACAGATTTTACCTTTAAGTGTTTTGCTCAAGAACTGACTCAAGGGTCTCTACGTACAAGCATAGCCATTGAATAAGAGTTGAAAGGAATCTTAAATTATTTCTGTTGCTGGAGCATTGCAGCAGGACTGAGTGCCCTATGCTTCTGGAGGTACATAATTAGTCGAGGGCTTGCAAAGAGGAAGGCCTACATTGCTTTCTTTTTTCCTTTTTAAGTTTCCCTATCACTCAAGTTGTTTTTATTTTTAAAAATTCGTATTTATTTTATTTTCATCTCTGAATTCTCTCCCTGTTATTTCCTTCCCCTCACTGAGAAGTAAAGAAAAATAAAACTACTGTTATAAACATCTATAGTTGAGCAAAATAAGTCCCCATACTGGTCATGTTAAAAATATAACTATATATCTATATGGATATCTATATTGATATCTAAATACATATATATAGTTATATAATGCATATATGTTACACAATATATATGATATATGTATATAATGCGCAACCAATATTTAGGCATACACATTATCTATCAAACTATCATCTATCTATGTATCTATCTGTCTAACCAATATTTTGGTGTGTATGTCTTATGATTAATTGATTTATAGACATACACACATACATATAAGTATGCTTCAATACATACTCTGAGTACATCATCTTTTTATCTGGAGGTGGGTAACATATTATTATGAGATACTTTGGAAGTATGATTGGTCGTTGTGTTGATCAGAGTTCTTAAATCTTTCGGAGGTATTTATTTTTACAATATTGTTGTTATTATATAAAGTGTTCTCCTGCTTCTACTCACTTCACTTTGCTTAAGTTCATATAAGTTTTCCCAGCTTTCTCTGAAACCATCCCTTTCATCATTTCTGATAGCACAAAAGTATTCTCATACACATATGCCATAATGTGTTCAGCCCCAAATAATAAGTTGATAGGCATCCCTTGTTTTTCCAACTTTTTGCCAGCACAAGAGTTGCTATAAATATTTTTGTACGTGTGGATATTTTCCTTTTCTTTGATCTCTTCTGTTATAGTCCTAGTATTGGTATTGTTGAGTCAAAAGGCATGAGCCATTTAATAGCCTCACTAAGTCCCTCCATTCCCTCAAACTACCATTCTATATCTTTCCTCTCCTTCTGGGCCAAACTCCTTGAAAAAGCTATTTATTTTCACTGTTTTTTTGTTTATTTCCTCTCACTCCTCAACACTTTTCAAGCTTTTTGAATTCATCATTCAATTGAATTTTTTCTCTCCAAAGTTACCAATGATCTTTTAATTCCCCAATCTGATAGTCATTTCTCAACCTATTTGCTGCATTTGACAATATTGACTACCCTTTCTTCCTGAACACTTTCTTCTCTATGGGTTTCCATGAGACTACTTTTTCTTGTCCTATTGCTTTTCTGATCCCTCCTTCTCAGTTTCCTTTCCTGGTTTGTCATCCATATCACATGTATCTTCAAACTGGATTTTTTTCTGAAAATTTTGTCATATGCTCTATTCTCTTCTCTCTAAACTCTCTCCCTATCTTGTTTACCTCATCAGTTTCCATAAATTCAAACCCTCCCTTCTTCCAAACATCTATTTCTTCAGTGTCCAACACCATTTTTCCAGTCTCCTGGGTTCATCACATCAGTATTATCCTGGACTCCTCACACTCCCTTTCCACATATACAATTAGTTGCAGAATCTTGCCATTTCTACCTTTATGATATCTCTTTCATAGGACCTTTTCTCCCTACTCATGTAGTTGTAGCCTTAGTTCAGACCTTCATCACATCTTGGCTAGATTATTCAACAGCTTCTTAATTTTGGATCTCTCTCTCTCTCTCTCTCTCTCTCTCTCTCTCTCTCTCTCTCTCTCTCTCTCTCTCTTTCTCTCTCTCTCTTTCTCCTTCTCATTCTTCCTCTCCATCTCCCTCTCCCTCTCTCTCCTCCCCTTCCCTTTCTTTCTCCTTTATTTCCCATCTCTCACTATCCTAGTTCATCCTTCACATTGCAGCCAAAATAATTTTCTTTAAATGCAGATCTTTCAAAAGGATTCCCCTACTCAATCAAATCAAATAGTTTCTTATTGCCTTTAAGATAAACTATAAAGTTCTCTGTTTAGCTTTTAAAGCCCTTCACAACTTGACCCAAACATATCTCTTTTCTAATTAATTTATTTATTTTTAGTTTTCAATATTAATTTCCACAAGATTTTGAGTTACAAATTTTCTCCCCATTTCTCTCCTACCCCCACCCTAAGATAACATGCATTCCGATTATCCCTTTCCCCAGTCTGCCCTCCCTTCTAACACCACCCCCATCCCTTCTCCTCTTACTTTCTTGTAGGATAAGATAGATTTCTATACCCTATTGCCTGTATATCTTATTTCCCAGTTGCATTAAAAACAATTTTTAACATTTGTTTTTAAAACTTTGAATTCCAAATTCTCTCCTTCTTCTCTCCCCATACCTCGTCTTTGAGAAGACAAGCAAATCAAGAGGTTATACATGTGTCATTATGCAAAACACTTCCATAACAGTCATATTGTGAATAATTAACTCTATTTCCCTCCATCCTTTCCACCCCCCAATTTATTCTATTTTCTCCTTTGATCCTGTCCCTTTTCAAAAGCGTTTGCTTCTGACTACTCCCTCCCCATATCTGCCCTCCCTTCTATCATTTCCCCCTCTTATCCCTTCCCCCTACTTTCCTGTAGGGTAAGACATCCAATTGAATGTGTATGTTATTCCCTCCTTAAGCCAAATCTGATGAGAGTAAGGTTCATTCATTTCCTTTCACCTCCTCCCTCTTCCCTTCCATTATAACAGCTTTTTCTTGACTCTTTTATGTGAAATAATTGACCCCATTCTATCTCTTCCTTTCCCCTCCCAATATGTTCCTCTCTCACCTCTTAATTTTGTTTTTTAGATAGCATTCCTTCATATTCACCTCAACCTGTGCCCTCTGTACACACACACACACACACACACAGACACACACACACACACACATTCCCTTCAACTACTCTAATACTGAGAAAGGTCTCATGAGTTACAAATATCATCTTTCCATGTAGGAACATAAACAGTTCAACTTTAATAAGACCCTTATGATTTCTCTTTCCTATTTACCTTTTCATGCTTCTCTTGATTCTTGTATTTGAACGTCAAATTTTCTATTCAGCACTGATCTTTTCAGGAATGCTTTAAAGTCCTCTATTTCATTGAATTTCCATTTTTCTCCTGAGGCATTATACTCAGTTTTCCTGGATAGGTGATTCTTGGTTTTAATCCTAGCTCATTTGAACTCTAGAATATCATATTCCAAGCCCTTTGATCCCTTAATATAGAAGCTGCTAGATCTTGTGTTATCCTGATTGTCTTTCTGTAATACTCAAATTGTTTCTTTCTGGCTGCTTGTGATATTTTCTCCTTGACCTGGGAACTCTGGAATTTGGTGACAATATTCCTAGGAGTTTTCCTTTTGGGATCTTTTTCAAGAGTTGAGTGGTAGATTCTTTCAATTTCTATTTTACCCTCTGGCTCTAGAATATCAGGGGAGTTTTCCTTGATAATTTCTTTAAAGATGATGTGTAGGCTCTTTTTTTTTTGATCATGGCTTTCAGGTAGTCCAATAATTTTTAAATTATCTCTCTTGAATCTATTTTCCAGGTCAGTTGTTTTTCCAATGAGATATTTCATATTGTCTTCTATTTTTTCATACTTTTGGTTCTGTTTTATAATTTCTTGATTTTCTCATAATGTCATTAGCTTCCACTTGCTCCATTCCAATTTTTAAGGAATTATTTCCTTCTGTGAGCTTTTGGACCTCCTTTTTCATTTGGCCAATTCTGCTTTTTAAGGCATTCTTCTCCTCATTAGCTTTTTGTGCAGTTGTTTTCAGAGCTACTTCTAGGCACCTGTAAATTTTTAGTTCTTCTGAGGTAATATGATCCAAGGAGAGGTGTTTACTCCTTTCCTGGCCTGTGTGCCACCCCAAGCACTCCTTTCTTCCCAGGAACTGATAGGAGGACTCCCTCTCCGCAGCCACAATAAGCTCTACCACACCAGTATTCCTCCATACCCCAAGACCACCAACCAGGACTGCAACCCAGATCCAAGCAGGGCAAAGCTTCAGTGTCAGCAAAGAGATTCCTGCAATCCTGCTCTGATCAGTCACTTGATTCCCCCCACTGTCTGTAAGCCTGAAGCTCCAGAAGCATCCACTGCTGTCATCACCTGTGCCACCCTGGGTCTAAGGCTGGACAATGCTCTTCTCTTACTCAGGTCCAACAGAGTTTTCTCACTGACCTGCTAAGTTGTCTTTGGTGTTTGTGGGTTGAGATATCTAGAAACCACCATAGCTGACAGTGATTCAGTGCCCTGAGGCCTGTTCTACCTGGTGGTCTCTGCTAGTCTGTGCTGGCATGGCCCACACTGGACTGCTTTCTGTTCCCAGCACAATGGAATAGGCCCTTCCCATCAACCTTCCAGGCTGTCTTGGAGTGGAGACTTGCTTCATTCTGTCATTTTGTGGTTTCTGTAGCTCTAGAATTTGTTTAGAGTCATTTTTACAGGTATTTGGAGGGATTTGGGGGAGAGCTCAAACAAGTCCCTGCTTTTTCCCTGACATTTTGTCTCCATCCCCCAAATGCATCTTTTCAGCCTCATCATATACTATCTCTCTTCCTGTACTCTGTGTTCTGGTCAAACTGGTCTTCTCTTTCTCCATTCTTCATGAATGACACTCTATCTTCCCTCTTTGTGCCTTTGTTCCTGGCTGTCCCACACAACTGGAATCCATTCCTTCCTTTACTCTGCCTTGTAGAATCTTTTTTTTTCCTTTAAGATGCAGTTTAAGCACAATCTTCTGTGTGAAGCCTTTCTTGATCCATATACAACTGCTAGTGCCATCTTTCCCAAATGATTTTATATTTAACTACTGTGTATATATTTATATCTATTCACTTTATATTTTTGATACATATATATGCATGTGTATGTACACATATATACATAAATATATGTATACACATACATATAGAATTCTCTCCCACATAAGAATGTAACAGCTTACAGCTAGGGATTGCCATTTCATTCTTTGTACTTGTATCTTTAGCACCTAGCACACTGTCTGGCACATAGTAGGGATGCAGTATTTTTTGATCGATTGTCACCTAGCATGATACCTTACTCATAGAACAGTCCAGGTTCAGTAAAGATTTGCAGATCATTTCTTCAATCAACAATGATTTATTAAGCTCATACTATGGTACAAGGTAGTGGAGACACAAAGACAAAATAATAGTTTCTGCTCTCAGGAACCTTCTACTCTGAATTGGGAGTGGAGGACACAATGCACAACAGAAATAAAATGCATACATGATATATAGAAAGTAAATGCCAGTAATTTTAGTGTGTGTGTGTGTCTATGTGTTTGTATGTGGTGTGGTGTTAAGAGGTGCTTCATGTAGGCAGTGGAACTTGAGGTGGGCACTGAAGGAAGTGACAGCTCTTAACAAGTGGAGTTGTGAACGGGGTGTATTCAGGCATGGGGGCAGACTTTGCAAAAGCATGGAGGTAGGAAATGGAATGTTGTGTATGTGGAACAGTTAGTAGGTAAGTTTGGTCACTACTTAGAATGAGTGCAGAAGAGTAGCATGAAAAAACCCTGGAAAGTAGATTGATTATTTTTCATGAGAGATCCTTGCCTTAGATGCTTACTGGGTGGGTGATTTAGGTAAAATTGCTGAACTTCTTTCAGATTCAGTTTCTTAATCAGTTTATTCACTGCTTTACAATTTTCTTATCTGGATCTCATAATAGTCCTATGAGAAGCAGGGCAGGTATTATTATCCTTATTTTATAGATGAGGTTGAGAGATACTGAAATACTTGATCAAGGCCAGATAACTATTAAGTAATGGCTTTGGGTCTTCTACATATTAGGTCTTCTGTCCTTTGGTCCAGTGCTAATTCCAGTAAAGGATATTTCCTCTAGCTTATTAATATGTGCTTATTAATAGTAGCTTATTAAAATGTTTTCTACCTATTGATCTTCTCCAAGAGAATTATTCTAAGCTATTTCTAGGATAATATGTTAGAAAATCATAATTAAAAGGTGATTTTCATCATTACTTTAGGGGGTTGACTCTGAGAAGTCCATATTTTAAAATACTGGAATTTTCATTAAATCGTTTTTGATGAATTCTTGCATTAATTAATGTAGGTACTACTTCTTCCAATGTATATATCAATTCTCCTTTGCCTTTTGAATTTTGTCCATCTTTCCTAATGATTTCTCCATAAAGAATATATCTAGCACTCAGGAAGCCTTACTCTTGTTTTTTAAGCATCTACCAATTTGGCCTTTATTAAGTGCCTACAGTGTGCAAGGCCTTTTAGTAAATTTATAACACTGCAAAAATAAAAACAAAACATCCCTGACCTTTGGGAGCTTATGTTGTTTTGAGAGACCTACTACGTCTACATGGAAATATAAAATAAAGTTGAGTGATGGATGTAAAGGAGAGATCCAAAGTACTGTATGACTGTTTGAGGAAGGAAGGATTGCTTTCATTTAGCTGGTATCAGCAAAAGCTTGAGGTGGTGTCAAGAGGAGATGGCACCCTAGCCGAACCTTGAAAAATAATAAAGATTCTGAAAAGTGTAGATGCAGGAGTACATTCCAGGCATGGGGATTGGCTTATGCAAATGTACAGAGGTAGATGGTATGTTGGATTCTGAACTATAGATTGTAGTCCAGTTTGCCTGAAACATAGAGAAAATAAAAGGGATTAATATGAAATAAAGATGAAAAAGTAACTTGGACTTGTATCATCTAGGGCCTTAAATGCTGAGCTAAAGAATTTGAATTTTACCCAAGTAGGGAATATTTTGGGGCAAGTGAGTGACATGGTCAACAATATATATTAGAAAGATAATTTTGGTAGCTGTATTGAAGGTAAATTGGAGAGGGGATAAGAATGGAGGCAGCAAGTTCAGTTAGGGGGCTATTAGAGTAGTCCAAATTAGAAATGATGAAGGCCTGAACTAAGGTGGCAGCAGTGTGATCTCTGAGTTATTGCAGGAGTAGAATTAACAGAATTTGGGACACAAATGGTACTATGAAAACATTGTCTTTAGAGTCAGAGAATCTGGGTTCAACCACCCTCCTCCCCCCACATATTGCTGATGTTTAGAGATGGAATCATCTGTGTGACTATGGACATAACACATAAATTCCTTGGGTATCATTTGTAAGATAAGGGGTTTGAATCTTTTAAGGTCTTTTCTAGATCTATCTGTATGATCCGATGAACTGAATCCATCCATCCATCTATCTATCTGTCTATCTATCTATCTATCTATCTATCTATCTATCTATCTATCTATCTATCTATCTATCTATCTATCTATCTATCTATCTATCTATCTCAGTAGCTAGCTATCATCTATCTCCTTAACAATAATGATTTATGACAATATGACTTACCCACTTCTCAAGCCTATTTCATCATTAGTAATATACCATAACCCAAAGTAGTGCTTTTGTTGATTTTGTAATTATTTACAATTTTCAACTTCAATGCAGTCACGATGTTTTCTAAGATTGCTAGCCATGGACTATCATGAGAAGACTATTAATATTCAATAAATAGTGGTGGGCATGTTCGAATAATTGAAATCACTACACAGTACTGTAAATTTAATGCTAGTTAATCTCTTCCTTTTACTCAAGTTTGATTCTATCTTACTGTCTATGGTGTTTATTTGAGATATGTAGACTAATATTGCTATTGATAGGTCTATATCTATTTATGCCCACACACAAATTCATAGTTGTCATGGAACTATATGCCAAAATCTTGGAAATATCTATTTTTTTTACCCATTCTTTATAGAGGTTAGGCTATTTTCTTTCTCAATGCTGTTGGTTTCATTCCTCACTGAGGAGGCTTTGGTATTCCAGGGATTGATGTAATTATGATTCCATCTCTGAATAGGGACACTTTGGGAACTTTACCACCAGTCAGAAATTGTGTTGGGGGGGAGTTTTGAGGTTATATTTCATAATACTGGCAAACACCTTTGAAGAAGCCTCTTTAACGGTTCACTTGACATAAGTTGTATTTTTTTCAGGGATCATTGAACGAAATTATTTCTCTAGTCACATCCGTTATAGTCTGATGTGATTTTGATGCATGTGTGAGAGACAACGCCCTGTCTGAGAAAGTATTCAAAATCGTCTTTTGCTCAACCAAGCCAAAGGATTTCTTGGAAATCAATAAACAATTAGCACAGTGGGATTTTCTAACCTCTATACTTTTCTGTCAGTGGCATAAGCCCAAAGACGTGCTTTTAAAAGGGAACCCCCTATAAAAGCCTGTCTCTTCCCTTTTCATGTTTACGTGGGACAAGCATTCACAGAACATCTTCGTAAAGGTTTTATTTGGATAAGCAGGCATGCATGTTAGTAGGGAATAGCTGATTTTTTCTTGTCCAACTTTTTCTTTCGTAAAGATGCAGTTGATTATTGTTTCCATCCTCGATTATCTTTCCATTCTTCCAGAATTGTCTCTGGGGTATTTTGAAAATATGTCTCTTAGTGCCTTAAAGTTTTTACTAATTTCAGCATGGATTTCTTTTAAAAGTATTAAATCAGATCTATCCACTTTTCCTGCTTCTTACATGTCATGAGAACTTCATGATTTAGTTCATTAGGAGCATAGATTTGTAGCTTGATGGGAGCTCAGAGGCCATCTAATCCAATCCCTTCAATTTAATGATGAGGAACTGAGGTCCATAGAGGTGAAGTGACTTAACTAAGGTCACACAAACAGTAAACAGGAGAGCTAGGATTCACACCCAGGTCCCCTTTCCACTGTTCCCATTGCCTCCTATATCAGAAACCAGTGGTTCCTAGAATTCGATAGTTCCATTGTTATTGTCAAAGTGAACAGATCATTACAAAACATTTACAATTCTTTTTTAGCTTTTGTCTATTGGCCTCTTTCAGCTTAGTAGACAAAAACTATTCAGATAGAAGATCAGATTTAATTTGTTCTCACACCAAGTTCAGGGCAGGCTCATTTTCTATCTTCATTGACTCTTGTTGGTTTAAGGAATAAAACAGCTACAATTATACTTTTTCATAATATTTTGCAAAGAAGCATTATCATCACAAGGACTAGAAGCTTATCCCATCACTCTGTATATCCCCACTCCATTTTTTGCAAGAAATCTGTCCCAAACAGAAATTAGAAGGAGCTCACAAGTCCATGATTCAGGTGCATAGAACAAAACAAGATATAATCTGATCTTTTAATTACCTTTCATCATAGATCACTGTATTGCTATATGCTATATGGGGGTAAGGGAAGAACCATCAACCTAGTCACAGTTATATATTGCTACAGTCTTTCTCACATCAAATTGCTATGCATATCTGGGCCCTCCAATCCCTCCCTTTCCCTAGAATGTACTTATTCACTCTCACTTATTTTGTGCAAAACTACTGACATCATCCCCACCTAAACTCATACTCTGCCACCTATAACTCTCAATCAGAGCCACTCTCTCCCAGTCAAAAGCTGCCCTTTTCACAGTCCTTTCATCATTAGGCAGCACAGGAAAACTTGAGTTTGAATCTTGTCTTAGACACTAGTGTCTGTGGGCAAGTCATTTAACCTCTTAGTCTCAGTTGCCTCTTCTGTAAAATGGGGATAACAAAATAAAAATACCTAGTTCAAAAGGTCGTTGTGAGGATTCAAATTACATAACATATGTAAACAGCTCTGAAAACTTTAGAGTTCTATATAAACGCTAGATACTATTATTATTATCACTCCTCCCAGCCCAGTCTCAGTCACTAAATTGAGCAACCTCTTCTGGAGGTTATTGATTCCAAAGCACCTGTGGATGCATAGTCAGGTAAAAAAATTCCCACATTGAACATGTATGAAAAAGGTACCATATTTCCCCATGTATAAGATGCACCTTAATTTTGGAGCCTGAAATTTGAAAAAACAATATTTATTACACAAAGTTATTGAACTCATGTTTTATTCACCATAAAATTCGTACAGCTCCTCATCACTGTCAAAACTCCCATCCATTAGCTTGTCCTCATCTGTGTTTGATGATGAATCACTGTCTTCATATATTGCCTTGTCCTCAGTTCCATCTATGGCATTTGAAATGCCACACTTCTTAAACGACTTGACAACAATCTCAATCTTGATATTATCCCAGGATCTTTTCACCAGGTACAAACTTCTCTGATAGTTGGTTTCTTCACTCTTGCCTCTCGTGGCCTTCTTCTGCCGTGGCGTTTTCAGTAGGGTTTTCTTCTTCCCGTAGCCAGTCTTGGATTTTCTCAGTTGGAAGAGGACCAAACTTATGTTCAGCAGCATGATTTCCATTCACTTTTGCAAACTGGATCACTTTTAACTTGAATTCGGCACTGTACGAAAATCTTTTCTGAGCCATTTCTGGGCAGAACGTGGCAAAATGTAACCATGTAACCTAATACACCGGTAACAAATACGAAACAACGAGCGCAAAGAGAACAAGCGCGAAAAAGCAGGAAACGCAAGTAAAAAAATCAACAACCACTGTATAAGATGCGCCCAGTTTTTAGACCCCAAATTTTTCAAAAAAGTTTTATACGTGGGGAAATATTGTATATTTCTTATCCCATTTTAAATTCATTACCTTCCTGAGAGGAAGACTTGTTTCCTCATCGTTCTTGTGAACTCATTATCTTTATTGTATTTATTGGAGTTTCAAAGTCTTCCAAAGTTGTTTTTTTTTTTGAATAGTATTGCTATCACTATATAAATTGTTCCACTTAATTCAGTCTTTTTTGACTCTTTGTGACCCCATGTGGGATTTTCTTGGCAAATATTCTGGAGTGGTCTGCCATTTCCTTCTCTAGCTCATTTTACAGATAAGTAAACTGAGGCCAACAGGCTTAATTGACTTGTTCAAGGTCACCTAACTAGTAAGTGTCTGAGGCCAGATTTGACCTCAGGAAGAAGACTTTAGGCTGGACACCCTATCCAGTGCACCACTTAGCTGCCACTTAAATTCCTCTAGTTCTGTTCATTTCACTCTACATCAGTTCGTGGAGGTCTCAGTTTCCTCCAAAACTGTTCATTTCATTATTTCTTATGACATAATAATTCCATAATGTTCATATACCACAATTTGTTTAGCCAATATGCTCTAATTTCCAATTTTTGGCTACCACATAAAAGAGGTCCCCTAATTTATTTTTTAACGTAAAGATCCTTTTCCTCTTTATTTGTTTCACAGTATAGGTCTAATAATGGTGTCAGTAAATTGAAGGGTATATGAAAAATTTTGTAATTTTGGGGGTGAAGTTCCAATTTGTTTTCCAGAATGGTAAGAGTAATTCACAGCACCACAAATAGTGCACTAGCATATCTTTTCTCATAGACCTGCTAGCACTTATTATTTTCCTCTTTTGTCATCTTTGCCGATCTGATAAGTTTGTGGTAAAATCTCAAAGTTGATTTAATTTGCATTTCTATAATTAGTGATTTAGAACTTTATAAAAATATAGCTACTGATAGCTTGGATGGTATGCCTGTTTCTCCTCTTTTCCATTGTTGGTATCATATATAAACTCCTATTGGTTATGTTCCATAAGGCTCCTTCACTGGCTGAGACAGTTTCTGAACTCTCTTGTTTCATTTGATAGCAAATGTCTTCAATTTTGTCTATTTTGCATGTGGAGGAATAAATAGTTTGCTTAAAGAAACTGGTGTGGAGGGACTGTCATCATACCTATTTGTTATTTATCTCCTTTTGTATGATCTGGTGTTCATTTTGATGTTTTAACCACCCAATGATTTGACTGGATCCTGAAAAAAGTGCTAATTCTTTAACCAGTCAGTTCTATCCTGTTGAGATATATTCAATTTCTTTTTTCATTCTTTGAACCAGAAACACATTTTCCATCATCATAACACGTACAATGTATGAATATTGGTATTCATTCCACTGGTGAAGACTGCAATATGCCTTTGTGTCCTGTAAGATGCTTCCCCAAGTCCTTTCATAACTGTTCCATAAAGTATCTGACAACTCTAACAGAGGGAGGTTTTCCTTTGGGTCTTTTTGTATTTTATGAAAATAGTTCTTTCTTAGCCCATGATTGGTCAATTTCCTTTTCTGGTCACACATATTCCTGATTATTTCTCTTATGCTATTTCTGCATATGGAAGAAAGTGTTCCTATACATGGTATAGACCTCCAGATGCTCATCTTTACTTTTAGTGGTAGAAGATGAATTTTAAGAATTATATCAAACCCTGGAACACCACATACATTCAAAGGGCATAAAAGTCCAAAGAGTTGAATTAATTCAGATTTTTGAAAGTAATTTAGAATAATGCAAAAAAGTGAGTAAAGCATACAAAGATTCCATTATTGGGCTTATACTCAAGATGGCTGAAATATTCATCACAGCACTTTTTGTGATAGCAAAGAATTGGAAACAAAGCAGATGCCTATCAACTACGGAATGGCTATAAAATTGCAGCACATGAATGTAATGGAATACAACTGTGCTGTAAGAAATCATAGATGTGATTAATACACAAAAGCATAGAAAGATCTAAGTAAATTGATGCAGGGTCAAGTAAGCAGAGCCAAGAAAACAACATACGAAACAACTAAAACAATGTAAAAAAAACAATAAAAAAGGAAATATAACAAAATGTTGGGTCTTATTGGACTTTCCTCTTTACTTAAGTTCTCTAGGCATAAAAACAAAGAAGAAAAAGACAGGGTATATGAGAGAATAAAAAAAAAAAGAGCTTGAAAGAGAGAGAGAACTACGGAGAGTTTCTCCTGCTGGAAGGAGAGAAAGTTCCTGGAACATAGTTCTCTGGCCTTCGGCATCCCTATCATGGTACCAGAGAGAAGGGCCGGTTGGACCTTTAAGACATGAGAAGAGAGAATGAGACATGCTATAGGGCAAGACTTCTGCTGGCCATATAGCTGAGGGAGAAATAGGAGGTCCTGTGTGTCCCTTCTCTGTGTCTATCTGTGTGCAATTACTTCCTTTGTTATTGAGGCTTCTACAGTCTGCCACTTGCCATCATAGGCAAGAGGCAAAATCACAACTCTGCCATTCCAAGTTCTATGCCATATTCCCTTCTTTCATTCTTAGGAGGCCAGTAGGGCTTGAATAAAGGTCTTGCCCTGGTAGGAACAGTAAGCTTCCTTCTTTTCTAAAACCTATTGTTTTCTTTGACAGTTGATAGCAGTGTAGAAGGAGTGCATTATCATGCCTCTGGTCCTAATAGCTATAAAGTAATGAGATGTCCATCAAAAAGAAAAGAGCCTCTTAACAAGTCCTTGGTCCAAAAGGCTGCAGGGGTCCCTGCGGGCAAGAGGTATGAGTCATGAAGGTCAAAACCATACAATCAAGCAAGGGAGCAAATTATAAATTGGGGTCAGATTCCCAGGCTTGGGGGAGAAATACAGAAATCAACATCTGGGGGGCAGACAGCAGCAACAAAGAAGGCACAAAGTTAGGAATATAAGAGGTCATGTGTTAGATTGCCTAGGAAGAGGGGCACAATTGAGGCTCATTGGCTGCAAGGAAGCAGAACTAGAAAGGGGGATCACCTGAGGGCCTTAAGGACTGGGCTGTACCAGTTGGTGTTTCCTCTTCCACCTGATCCTGCTTCTTAAATTAATCTCTGCTTGCGCAGACAACCTATATCCCCCCAGGAAAACTTGTATTCAGAATATGGAAATGGAATGTAAAGTTTCCTGAGAGAATCCAGCTCAGTAATCATTATAATCATAATAACAAGTTCTAACATGAAATCTTATGATCTAAGCATCAGGGTGGGCTTTCCTAAGTATTTTTGATTTTCAATGAATATATAATACACTAGTTTCCAGTTTCACTCAAAAATATATCATTATTGCGTGGCTTGTGTAAAATATATGTTGTTCCAGAGAATATGTGTATGCTAATAATCTCATTTTAAAGGTTATCTGTTGCTGTTCTTCAAATAGACTATTTTACATTTTTCAGAATGCATTTTTCAATCCCAGCATCAGGCCTTCAGCTCCAGTCAATAATTAACTTCACAATCTGTGATCCATGGAAACAGTAATTTCAGTAAGAAAATCTTGGGCAAGTATGGATAATTGAGTCAAAAATGAGAGGAGTAAAGAATGCCTATTTAGGTGTTTCGAAGCTAATCCTTTTTCATTTTACTTGCTTTGCCAAAGGACAAATACTCTTGGTGTAACAGTGGCTAGGAACCTTCCTTCTCCCCCACTCCTTTCTGGGAGAGACTGGGGAAAATGAACATGTCCACCTGAAGGCATGTAAGCCTGAGGGTGGGGCTGGTAATTGCTGGGGACTAGAGAAAGGAAGAAAGAGAAAAGCCTTAGGGAGAGGAGCTGTGACTACCTAGGAAATGATAAACGTAAAGGATTTGCTTTCTTATTGCATGCA
>CM053622.1:290810440-290885855 GCA_028646595.1 Phalanger gymnotis | reverse complement strand
CTACAAATACTCAAATTGTTTCTTTCAGCCTGCTTGCAATATTTTCTCCTTGACCTGGCAGTTCTGGAATTTGGCAACAATATTCCTAGGAGTTTTCTTTTTCGGATCTTTTTGAGGAGGTGATCTGTGGATTCTTTCAATTTCTATTTTGCCCTATGGCTCTAAAATATCAGGGCAGTTCTCCTTGATAATTTCTTGAAAGGTGATATCTAGGCCCTTTTTTTGATCATGGCTTTCAGGTAGTCCAAAATTTCTAAATTATCTCTCCTGGATCTATTTTCCAGGTCAGCGGTTTTTCCAATGATATATTTCACATTGTCTTCCACTTTTTCATTCCTTTGGTTCTGTTTGATAATATCTTGATTTCTTATAAAGTCGCTAGCTTCTGCTTGCTCCAATCTAATTTTTAAGGTAGTATTTTCTTCAGTGGTCTTTTGGAGCTCCTTTTCCATTTGGCTAATTCTGCCTTTCAAGGCATTTTTCTCCTCATTGGCTTTTTGGAGCTCTTTTGCCATTTGAGTTAGTCTCCTCTTCCAATTTCTCCTTAAGTGCTCTTGGAGAAATATGGCCTAATCTGTTCTCATGCCCAAGTTTTCTGCTAATTAATTTTTCCTTCATCTACTTCCTAATAGTTTATGAGGCAATGATATTCATTATTTCCCTCCATCTTCCTTGGCAAGGTTTTGCAAATGCATGTATATTCTATACTTTTGTTGTCATTATTTTAGCCAAAGGCTTAACCATCAGTAGAAGTGGCATAATTGAGCAGGAGGAAAGAAATGGCTGATGGGAGTGAGAGAGCTGCCATAGGCCAAAAGCCCAGTATAGTTTTATACTTTAACCTTAGTAGCTATGATTAATCTTTCAGATTGTTTATCCTTATGATAAATATCCAGCCTCAGTTTCCTCATTTGTGAAATGAGGTTTGACTTGATGGTCTTGAACGTCCTTTTCAGTTTTAAATCTATTATTCTATGATGTAGTTCTTATCCTTTTTGAGGAGGTTCATCCTGGAACATGTCAGTATCTTTCTATTATTCTTTTACATTTACTATTGCAGAGTGTTGCACCTGTAGATAAAATAATTGCTTCTTTATAGTTGTATCAAATTATTGTGTTATAAGATCATTTTCTATAGGATCATGGAAAGCCCACTCAGAAGGCTTCAATAGCAGAAAGGGCAAGAGGAATGATTTGAATCTCCCCCTGTTGCCTCATGATTTTGATCTCATCTTCTGTTTCTCAATATTTTGAGAACATCTCATTCTATACAGCTTAGAGATTATGATTATTTGGTAAGATGACATATATTAAAGTATTCTTGCATTTTTAAGGAACAGTGTTTTATCTGGTTGAGTGTAGATAACATTTGATTTGTGATCATGCCTGATTTGATATAGTTTATCAGTTGAGTTCTTGAAAATATTTTAAGGTCTGGATTTTCAGTATGGAAATTTTGCTTCTGTCAATCTATGAAAGAGTATATTTCAGCTGGACAATTCTTGCTAACAGGTCATGTCTTGCTAGATATTCAGCAGGTGTTAAATTTTCCTTTGATGATGGGTTGCAGTCTCTACCATATTCTTGCATGATCTTGACTGATCACTAAATCTGGGCAGTGTGAGAGTTATGACCCCTCTGTAATTACTCATGTCCTGAATTGACATCGTAGTTCCTATTTCCACAAAACTGCATGGCTCAGTCATTTGTTAAATGTTTATTTGCTGAAGTATTGCTATCTGATTTCATAAAGATGTTGCCCATAGAACAATTTTTGGTTCCACTCAGATTTTAGTTTTCTAGGTTCTGATTGGAGGTAAGCCATTTTTGATTACATTTGATAAATCTAATTGCCCATACTCTATTAGCCTTTACTGTTGCTCATTAAAATGATGTCTACTTATTCCAAAAATATCCCTGTAGCTTTTGATATGTTTATCATGCACTCTAAGAAAGAGTACTAATCTTCTTTCTCTTTTTTGATGGGGAAATTTTCCATAACTACCTTATGTGATGTATCTAATTTTTTTAGTCAGAATTGTATTAGTTTTTTTCAGGATATTTTCCAAATCTATTTTGGTCCACTTTATAATTCTGAAAGCACACATAAGCACTGGTATTGAATAGGTCTTAGTAACTTTATGCATGGAATTGCACAGGCTTAAATTGATTGGTATGAATTATTATTATTATTATCCATTCAGTTTTGATTTCATGTTGCCAGGGATATATTGAGATAGTCTTATCTTTGATATCGTTATGCTTTGTTGTGTATTGCCTAGGATAGAACAATATATGTATAAGAATTGTGTTTGTCCATTTGTTCAATATAACTTCCAGATTAAAACTTAAACCCCCCAGTCTCTATCTTTCCTGGATTTATGTTAAGAATTTTTCGTTTATTGAGTCCAGATGATATTATGATATAATTGGAGAAATATTCCACAAGATAGAGAAGCTATTTAATGAGTTTTTCAGGGGAATTATGTAGCTTGTCATTGATATACTTCAAGTGATTAATAAGATATTTTGGTTTCACTCCCTCTTTCATTTGGAAGCCATATTTAGTTCTATTTAGCAGAGATAGCAATGGATTTCAGATTAGACACAACCATAATGGGCTCTTTAAAAATTTCATGTTTTATATGAACAGTTCTTGAAATTACTGTATTGGTGGCATGTTTTAGATAAGGAACAGTTTTCCATGTAGGCATCAAATAGTCTAGTCTTTTCACTGTACCTGGGTCTATTTAATATATTATAGTAGGAAAATGTACTACATTGGAACTGAATCAAAAGCTTTGTGATAGTCAACAAGGGTAGAATAAAAACTACAATTGTTTGGAGTAGTTTTATCAATACTTATTAAACTGATATTAAGTTGAAACTTTTGCTTCTCAACATTATTTTTAGTAAGTGCTTGTAGATTTTTCTTAGTGATACAAGCTACAATGAATATATATATATTTTATCTGTATTTGGATGGGTAATTGGTTTTCTCATATTTTATTAATAGATATGTGATACCTTTTTTTTAAGAAAAGTGGGAACAGGTTTCATTGGAGAGGAACTGGAAAAGTGTTTTGCTTTATTAATATGATCTGTAGAACACTAAATGTAAAAGAATAAAATTGGATAGAATAGTTATTTGTTCTACTACCATTTCTCTATAAACTCCATACAACTCTGTAAACTCCATAAAATATGAAAAGTAAAATATTAATAATAGCAATATTCATATATTACATAATATAGTGTAATGATGCATCAACACAATAATAGTAGCATTATTACTGTTCATAAGAAACCCAATACAACTGAAACTCAAGTTGGATAATATAAGGAATAGAAAACTCCAGCACAATTAATATGATAAACACCATAATAATTATGTCAAGGAGGTGACTCCCTTGAGAATTCAATTCTAGATTGAAACACAAGTTCTGTGTAATGGTGTCAAGGCATGTGGAATTATTGCTGCATATATCCCCAGATATATTCCCTTTTATTGCCATTACCTTTGCCTTCCGTACTCCCCACCATGACATAAACAGTGGATTGGACATTGAGGAGTTGTTGTTATTATCTTATTCTAATCTTTTTTGATGGGGTTGAGATAAAAAGAATCCTAGTCACAAGACACTATTGCACAAGTCACTATTCTTTTGTGATTCTTCATTACATTAAAATATTCATTGGTCTGTGGACAATTTTGCAGATGGATAAAACAACTATTTTTTATAGTTGAATAAAAGTATTGGGATATAGGCTCATCTTCTGTAGTTTCACTGAAAGACTCTGGTATAATTTCAGTGTTGTTCTTATGTCATTTTTCAGTTGTGTCCAAATCTGCTAGGTCTCAGTGTTTTGGAAACTTTTTATAGTATCTGTCTTTGAGATGTGAATATTTTGTAAAGCAATACCTATTAAATGTTTTAATAAATTAATTTTACATTTAGGCAATAGAATGCAATGTTGAGGTTTGTGATAATAGTCCTTCCTGTTCCTACATACTTTGTTAGTTGAGCTCTCCAAGATGTTTTGTGGTCTGTATTTGTAGGATAGAAATTACTTGTCTGTCAGTTTATAAAAGATAAGAATTGTAAAAGATGTATATTCTAGCCAATAGGTCAATAGGTTAGTAAATTTTTATAGTTTATAGTCAACGTGTCCACCTTGTAAGATCTACATAAAGTAAGTATGTAGCCTCTTAAGAGTATCAATTCCATAGTTTCTGTTGGCAATGACCAGGTCCTATATTGCCATCATTAACTCTTCTGTTTCTACAAATAAGTCCACCTGACTCAGACATTTATTTAATGCTCATTTATTAATACATTGTTGGCTGAGTGTGTTGCCCATGGCCTTTTGATTCTACTCTTGGATTTCAGCCATTTTACACGCTCCAGTGGTAAACCATTTTCAGTTACATTTGATAAATCCAATTGCATCTATTGCTATCAACCTTTATTACTACTTGGTGCAATGATATCTGTTTATTCCAAAAATATTTCTGTTTTGAACTGTCTTGTGTTCCTTTTGGTGGTGGTGGTATATGTCTATGTGTGTGTGTGTGTGTGTGTGTAATGGAAGTGAAGTATTAATCTTTCTATAGCTTTCCTAGGGAATAAGGTATGATACACACACATACATATACACAGATGTGCACATGTATACCTATACACATACATATGAGTGTATATATACACACAAGTTTTTGTTACTTTCCAAATTTTTTATGGTCCATTTTACAGTAAAGAGGTTTACATTAAGGATGGTAATTGGGAAGTGTTGACTCCTTAAAACATGTTTTTCCCATTCAACTTGATTTCAGGATGTCAATAAGTCTTAAATTATATTCAACAATAGCCTTTTCTTTGATATCTTTATACTTAATGTGCCTTGCCTAGGGATTAGACCAAGGCATTTTCTTTGGTAGGTATCATCTTCAAGCATAGGTTTACTGGATTCAAGCTCCAAACCATTATCCTCTTTCTCTGGCATATGTTCAGAATGTTTTTTTATCATTAGAGGAAATTTCCATGATATTAAGTAACTGTTTAATGTGATTTTCAATGGGTCAATGAAGCTTGGCCATATTCACATGTCAGTTTAGAAAATATTTTGATTTGATTCCTTTAATTAGGAAGTTATACTTAATTTTTTAGGAGATATCAGTAGGCAGAACCATGATGGACCTTAACTATATTCCTAAAAAGAGGCCACATATTATGTCAATTGTTTTTCACAGTATTGTGTTGGTGGTATACTTTATACAAGGAACAATTTTAAGGCAGACATAAAATAGTCTGGTTTTATCATTTGACTTTTGCCTTTTTTATGTTTTTGCCATTTGTATATTAACCATGAAAGTCATATTAAATTAATGGAATTGTGATTATCACCAAAGATATGTTAAATGTTCTGATCCCTTCAAAGAGATTGTTCAATAATTTCAGGTATGGTAATAAGTCGCTCTTTATAAGGGTCAGCAAGGTGTTGCAGTAGACATAGGGCTGGGTCTGAGGTTAGGAAGACTCATTTTCTTGAGTTCAAATCTGGCCTCAGACATTTATTTGCTGTGTCTCCCTTGACTAGTCACTTAACCCAGTTAACCTCAGTTTCTTCAAATGATCTGGAGAAGAAAATGGAAAATCATTTCAGTATCTGCCAAGAAAACCCTAAATGAGGTTGTGAAGAGTTGGACATGCCTGAGAAAAAAAATGGCTGCTCTTTATACCCCTGTAATTTTTGGCGTGACCTTTTTGATCTCCAGATAATATAGTTTTCTTGTAAGGATTTATAGATTTATTTAGTGATACAACCTATTAATTCTTTCTATATAATACACAAACATGTAATTGATTTATATTTGGAAGGGTCATAGATCTTCTCATCCATTGGTAATAAATAGACGATGCTTTCAGTTGAGAAAATTAGTATCAGGCTTATGTGAGAGAGAAAGCTAGTAAAGTGCCTTGCTAGTTTAAATTCATACAGCATCATGAATTGTTTGAGCCAATAATTAGGGATTTTTTTGCCCCCACTCCTTTCTGGTTTTGTAGTAGACTAGAATTTTAATTATATCTTTTGACATAAGTGTTCTGTCATTCATTACACTAATGGTGAGCAAGCTTTTTGTTTCTCATTTGGGCAAACATGTTTTCATTGTGTCGGCCTTCTTAATAATAACATCATTAAGAGTTGTTAGCATCATTTCATTCTTCTCATTGTTTTGATATGGAGTCCAGGTGGAAATGGTCCTGTGACAAGTCACTCTATTGTTTTGTATTTAATATCATATGAACTGGTGCACAGGTGGATAAAATAACTACTTTTTGTAGTTGAATAAAAGTATGAGGACATAAATTCATTCTTTTGGCTCATTGAAAGCATCCTTAATACACCTATAATAGCAGATAGGACATTAGGGATGATATGCACCTCATCTTCTTCCTATAAGGCCTTTATCTTTTCAATCCTGTTGTCATATGTAGTTCAAATATTATTATTTTGCATGCATATAAAAAAGCATCTCATTAAATCGCATGGGTCAGTGTTGCAGGTAACAGTGTAGTGTGTGATGATGATCTGGTTCCAGTACAGTCTGTTTATTGGTTGAGAGCTCTCTGGAATATTTATTTTTTTTTGTATGAGATCTTGTTGTCTGTACATCCATGAAAGAAGATGAACTCCTATCGTGTGATCCTACTTACAAGGCCATGTCTTTGTAAATAGTCAGTAGGTGTCAAATTTTTATAGCCTACAGTAACTTGTCATGTTGTCTCTACAATTCTTTGTGCGATCTATATTGATTACTAATTACTGGCTCTTTGAGGATTACCCCTTTATAATGTTTATTGCTTATGATCATCTGAATGCAACGCTGATCCTACAGCTGAGGGGTACAGAGCTCTAATCCCTATTTCTGAGGAGGCTGAGGCACTGGTACGCCTCTTGAGTTTGGGAGTTCTGAGCTACTATAGGGCTAAAGACAAACAGGTGTCCACATTAAGTCTCACCAATATGGTGAGTGCCCTGGAGTAGAGAGCCACTATGCTACTCAAAAAAAGAAATGAACTGGCTCAGTTGGAAAAATTGAGCAGGTTAAAGTTTTCGTCATGATAAATAGTGAAAGAAGATCTATGAACTGCATTTCTGGTTTTGGTGATATAAGCAGATCCAATCTCAAGAAAAGGAAGAAAAGAAAAATAAAATGATTTCTATTTCAGCAATTATGTTGTGCTTATTAAAATAAAATAAAACTCATTTTTGTGTTTTTATTCAATTCTTATGTTACATGCTTTACTATTTTCTTCTTCATGAAATTACTCCATAGTCACAAAATCATAGATCTAGAACTATAAGGTACTTTTATGGTCCATTAAATCAAACATTTTCATTTTATATGTGGGGAAACTGAGGTCCAAGAAATTACTGGCTAAGGGCCACACACCTAGTAGAGCCTTCAGTTGGATGCTAACCCAGGCTTTCTTGAGTCCAAATCACAGATAAGAAATAAACCAGAGACATCTGTGCAATTTACAAGATATCGATCCTTTTAGTTTCTTTTTTAAAATTAATTTATTTTTAGTTTTCTACATTTACTTCCATAAGTTTTAAATTTTCTCTGTCTCCCTCCCATCCTCCCTCCCCAAGATGGCATGAAATCTGATATAGGCTCTATATATACCCTCTTATTAAACATATTTTCACATTAGTTATGTTGTATGGAAGAATTAGAGTGAATGGGAAAGAAAAACAAAACAAAACAAAACAAAAAAGAGAGCATATAGTATACTTTGATCTGCACTCAGACCCCATATTTCTTTCTCTGGATGTGGATGGAATTTTCCGTCATGAGTCTTTTGGAGCTCTTAGGTCATTGCATTGCCGAGAAGAGCTAAATCCATTGAAGTCAGTCATCGCACGCTGTGCTGTTACTGTGTACGGTGTTCTCCTCACTCTGCTCACCTCACTCAGCCTTGGTTCATGTAAGTTTTTCCAGGTTCCATTACATTCATCTACCACAACCTGTTCAGCCAATTAATGGGCATCCCTTCAATTTCCAATTCTTGGCCACCACAAAAAGAGCTGCTATAGATATTCTTGTACATGTGGTTCCTTTTCCCATTTTTATGATCTCTTTGGGATACAGCTCTAGAAGTAGTATTGCTGGGTCAAAGGGTCCCTTTGGTTTCTGATCCTAAGTATATCAGTGTAAATCATTTAGAAAAGAAGCCATGAAGATCTTTGAGCTGGGCAATATGTTCAGAGCTTTGTTTTAGGAAGATTAGGGATATACTTGGAATGGAATGGAACATACTGGAGTTAGGGAGATCAGTTAGAATGGTATTTCTTTTTTGTTTTTTTTTTATAGATTTTTTTGGGAGGGAAGTCAGGGCAATTGGGATTAAGCGACTTGCCCAAGGTCACACAGCTAGTAAGTGTCAAGTGTCTGAGGCCGGATTTGAACTCAGGTTCTCCTGACTCCAGGGCCAGAGTTCTATTTACTGCCCCACCAAGCTGCCCCTAGTGTGGTATTTCAAAAGTTCTTGTGTGAGGAAATGGGGGTTAGACTTTTGTGTGATCAAACAGTGGCAGAAGGAATAGAGAAGAGAGGTGGAGTCAAGAGACTTTATGGAAGAAGTAATAATATGTCATAACTATGAATGTGAGGGCCAAGGGATAGGAAGAGTCAAATATGATGCCTTTTCAGGATTTTTTGTGGGGGTGTAGTTGTTAGGGGAAGATAATGAGTTGAATTTTAGATATATTGAATATGAGGTTCAAGCCTCCAGGTGAAAACATCCAGTGATAAGTTGAAAATGTGGGGCTGAAGATTGTGAAAAAGGTTAAGAATACAGATGCAGGTTTGGGAGTCATCCACATAGAGTTCAAAGCTTCAGAATTGGGAGTGGAGGAAAATACCATAGAAGGGAATATAGAGGGAAGAAAAGAAAGTTGAAGACAGAGCTTTGGAGAATGAAAAGATTCAGAATTTAGAGAGCAGGAAGAGAGATAGGGAAATGTCTATGTGAGAAGCAGAGACATGGTGGGAATTTGTGTCAAATGTTTTGATCTTCTTTATCGTGCTAATGTTTTCTGGATTGGGAAGCTGGCAGGCAGAATTATTATGCATTTTATCCCCTCCACAACTCCTTCCTCTTTGTATGGGTAGATCTTCAAGATTCAGTTCTTTTGATCTAGCCTTTCTGCCTAGCCACTTACTTATTCATCCCTCTCCTGTGTTGGGAAGTGGTTTCCTGTGAAACCCTATGGCAATGGAAGATTAATGGTGCATGCCTGTCACTGCAAGCCAGCTACCTTCTGACACATTTACTGACTCATTTTGATGACCAGTGAAACCCTGGTGAAATTCTTGTCTTTCTGCTCTGGAAAGTTGTTAAAATAAATCAATAACTATTCTTTCTCCTTTAAATGTGAACCCCCAGCCAACTCACAGTAGTTAGCAATACAGTAGTTGAAATCTCCTTCCTTCAAGGTTTTTCCTTCTTCTCAGACTTGGCATTCAAGGGCCAGTATACATATTTTAGAAATTCTGTTGAGAAATTGTTTTATTACATTTACTGGCTTAACAGCAAATTGATATTGACAAAAGTCAATACCAATACCTTCTAATCCTCAAAGGAAGTTGAGAGGATCTAAAATAAATGAATAGCTTACTATACAGTCACAATCCTCCCAGGAAAGAGAAGGAAAAGAGTGGAAAGAATGAAGGTCAACCATCCCCACCTCCAGTCAGAATGGGTTTAACAGTAAATGTCCCCTTTAAAGATGCTTGAAATCTCCCACTTATAGGCCATGATGCTTCCTGTTTCACTTCTTCAACTTCAACCTCTTCTGATCCTTCCGTTCTCATTACCCCAAAAAGCCCTTTCAAACTCAAGCCTAGGGTGAGAGTCTTTGGGAGGAGGTTGAGGAGGATGACCCTCAGACATCTTCCCCCAAACTTTCAAGCATTCATTTCCTACATCTGGATCTTCATGGTGATGCCTGGGGGAAACAGGGTCAAGATACATTTACAATTCACAAAATAGAAAATGTGATATTCCCTCTAGTGAGGAGGGAAGGGACAGATTAGGGAACATAAAAAATGTTTGTAATGATGACTGTAGGAAATATGATGGGTAATAAATACAGAATTATTAAAGTGTTATCATATGGCAGTGAGAGCTCAGTGGAGAAGTTTAACAGGATGAATTCGTAGTGAACACAACCAGCATTGTTTTGTTGGTTTCTCCAGCAATGGTTAGCAGCCTCAAAAGGAAATGGAGAAATCCAACATATTGGGGCTTAACTAAGGTTGGAGATTTTCAAGAAAATATTGGTGGAACATCAAGGTGTGAAAGGGTTTTTTAGGTGGTAGTATTGAAATGGCAGACCATAGGATCCAAGCTGAATGTGGAGGCTGGTGAAACTAGGACATAGGTGATAGAATGAAAGATTAAAGAGAGTCTTGAATATTGGAGACACTTATGAGGATGAAAGTTATTTAGTAGGAGTGAGGGAACTGGGGAAGAAAAAATAAGGTCATTACCAAAGAAGGAACTTTAAGAGTAAGATCTTAGAGTTTTTGTGATGATAAATCTAAGATAGAGATAAAATAGAATGAAGACAAAATAGTCTTCAAAAAGGGGCATGTTTTCTGTTAAAGGTCCGATATTCAAAATATGTAGGGTATTAAAACAAACATATAAGATCAGCGAGACTCCATGGTTTAGTTGAAGAGAACTGGCCTTGAAGGCAAGGAGTCATAATGACCTGGGGTCAAGATCTGCTTAAACTTTCACAGTTTTAGGCAACTCTCTTAGGTTATATTCTTTTTATTTAGTATTTCCCCCCAGTTACATGTAAAAACAATTTTTAACGTTTGTTTTTAAAAAATTTTGAGTTCCAACTTCTCTTTCTCTTCCTCCCCCCATTAGAAGGCAAGCAATTTGATATAAGTTATATATGTTCAGTCTTACAAAACATCTTTCTGTATTAGTCATGTCATGAAAGAAAACACAGACAAAAAACCAAGATAAATAAATTAAATAAAAAAGTATGTGTTGATCTGCATTCCCACTTCATCAATTCTTTCTCTGGAGATGAATAGCATTTTTAATCATAAGTTTTTTAGGTTATAAATTGAAAAACAGTTGTCAGACTGTATTTCTTAAGGGATCTTCCTTCTAGGCAGTCCTCTTCACCAATGAAATCAAGGGTCCAGAGTCCCTATTCTCTCAACTGTGTGCATATAAGGAATACAATTTGCCATTAGTGATTGCGAAAAGAAGTCTTTTGTGTGGTTGTTAATATTTTCAGTCCTTCATTTGAGAATCCTATCTTTTGACCAATTATCATGGTCAAAAGATAGGAACAAACAAGTCTCAAAAGAAAAACTGCAAATCATTAACAACTACCTGAAAAATTTTTCCAATTTGCCAATGCAAATGGCTTCAGACACTTGACACACTTACTAGCTGTGTGACCTTAGGCAAGTCACTTAACCTCAATTGCCTTCCCTTCTCTCCTCCAAAAACCAAAAACAAACCAACCAAACAACAACCCCCCCCCAAAAAAAAGTGCTGTTGTTCAATCATTTCAGTCGGGTCCAACTCTTATTGTCCCTGTGTGCCTCTGTCTATAGGGTTTTCTTGACAAAGATACTGGAATAGTTTGTCATTTCCCTCTCCAGTGGCAAACAGAGGATAAGTGACTTGCCCAAGGTCATACATCTAGTAAACGTCTGAGGCCAGATTTGAACTTAGGTCTTCCCAACTCCAAACCCTGTGCTCTATCTACTACTTTGCTATCTAGGTGCCTCAGATTAATATTAGCTCATATTTATTTAGCATTTTAAATTCAAAGTGCTTTTTAGGGAAAACTGGTGGCATAGTAGAGCCCTGCACTAGACCTGGAATCAAGAAAACCTGAGTTCAAATCTAGCTTTAGACACTTGACCTGGGGCAAGTCACTTAACCCCTACTTGCCCTAGTTTCTGCAACCTTAAGATGGAGATAGTAATAGCACCTACCTCCCAAGGTTGTTGTGAGAATCAAATGAGATAACATTTGTAAGGTATGTAGCACAATGCCTGGCACATAGTAAACACTTAGTAAATGCTTATTTTATTCCTTCCTTTACATATATTACAACATTTTGTTCCTTACAACCAGACTAGTAACATAAATACTATTAATCACTCCATTTTGCAGATGAGGACACTCAGGAGGTTAGGTGACTTACCCAGAGTCACAAAGCTAGTAAGTATAAGGCCAAAATTAAACCTAGGTGTTGCTGAATCCAAATCCAAAACTCTGTCTACAATGCTATACTGATTCTGAATACTCACTTCATGCAAGGAATAGAAATAAAGTACACTCTAGCTAACCATTAGCTATGCTATGAGTTTCCCTCCACCTGCTGCCCCAAGAACCGTAACTGTGAAGAAATAAAAAGTTGCAGGCACAGGTTGGATGCTGACAAAAGTTTTGAGTCCAAATATCTGTTCATCTGAGGCCTTCCAACAAAAGAAACAAACTTCAGAAGTTACTTCAAAAGATTTTATGTGTGTTAATTACAGCCACCAAGGACCTTCAAAAAGGGGTGGGAAATTTGGTCTGTAAACTGGTGTGGTCCTTGGCAAATAGGTTAAAATCTTGGCTATCTGGAGGGTATCAGCTGTAATTGAATTATATTTAACCCTTTACCTGTTACCTGTTACTAGACAAGTAAGAAGATGCTATTACTGCTATGCCATGTATATTACATAAAATACAAATATATCTATACGTAAACAATGAATAGTTTCTGGAATTTCTGAAGTTGCTAAAAAAAGGCCAAACCTGTTCTTTTCTCCTGTCTTTTAAACAATAATTCTTAAGGAAATTAAAATCAGTGTGTAAAAATGGTTATTTTAATAGTTTTAGGTGTGTAATACTTTGTTGTTGTTAGGGCCCATTTGGATACAATATCTGAAGTTGTTTTTATCAGTTTACAAAATGGAGAGTGGTAAAAAGAGTGTCTTACTCTTCAAACATCATCAAGGCTTGGATTCAAATTATTTCTCTGACATTTATTAGCACATGAGAGTAAGTCATTTAAGCTCCAAGAAACTCAGATTCTTCATCTGAAAAATGAGGTTAATTATATTTCACCATATGCCACACAGGCATGTTAGAATGAAAATATTTTTGTAAACTTTAAAGATGCAATTTAAATATGAATGATTAAAAATGAACATACTTGGTACATTAAATTTATCAGTATAGCTTCTTTAGACAATAATTAAATATTTATTAATTAAAACTATTTTAAAACATTTAAGCTTCTTCTACAGTTGGAATTATTAGCTGCTGAACTCTAAGAGACTTCTTAGTTATTGGCAGTTTATGAGAAACGAGCAAAAATTCAGGAACAGAAGACATACATCTTGTTTGAATGAAGCCTTATTTTCAGAAAAGGAGCAGGGGACAAAAAGGAAGTATAACTCTAGCTGCCCAGAACTCATTTTACATAGTCACAAACTTACAAAAATTGTAGGTTTGCCTAGGTTGAAAAAAGAATATCTACCCTTTCTCATGATATTCTCTCTCTCCTTCTCTCTCCTTCTCTCTCTCTCTCTCTCTCTCTCTCTCTCTCTCTCTCTCTCTCTCTTTTTATCTTTCTCTCTCCCTTTCTATCTTTGTCCTTCTCTCTGTTTAATCTTGGTGCAAATATTTTTTAATACATCTCTTTCACATTGGATCATAAACTTCAAACTAAAAGTGACTTAGGGTTTATTTAGTCCCACTCCACCATTTTAGAGATTTTAGAGGTAACTGAGGTAGGGCTAGGAAGGTTAAGCAAATGGCCTAAGTTTGAAATAGGAAGTCAGTTTGATAGGGATTTGAATCTAGGTGCTTTCATTCCAGATCCAACTCTTTCCCCAACATGCTATGCTGCCTCCATGTTACAGAATGTTAGAGCTTGTGAAGTTGGGAAGAGGTATGAGGAATCAGGAAGGAAGGAAATAAGCATTTATTAAACACCTACCATGTGCCATATATTGGGCTAAACATTTTGCAAATATCTCATTTAATCCTCACAACAACTCTATGAGGTAGGCACTTTTAATATTCCTCCTTTATAATTGAGAAAACTGAGGCAAACAGAGGTTAAGTGACTTGCCCAGGGTCACATCCATTAAATATCTGAGATTGGATATAAACTGAGGCCCAGTTCTCCATCCATTGTACCACCTAGCTGATCAGGTATTGGGGATTAAAGAGTTACATAGGAATATTGATCAGTTTATCTACATGGGTTCCCCTCCATGGACCACTTCAAGGGTAGTTTGGATGATTACCTGTTGCTTACATTGTAGTTGAGAGTAACTGCTTTTATGTTTGGATTGGTTGTGATGGCTATGAAGGTCACATAACTTTTAAGTCCTATGATTTTATGAGAAGAAAAGGACCCCAAGAAGGAAACTACTGCAGTTTTGTATGTGGGCTTTGAAGGATGATCCTTGATCATAAGATGTAAGGTAGACTGGGAGAAGAGGTATGGGTCACTATGCCTGAGTGAGAGATCTGTATCCAATTACACTTACTTATCAAATCTTCCCTGAAAACAAATAGACAAACTGATTATGGGGTAATCCGCATGTATTGGAAGACATCATCAATTATTCTAGGACCTGGGGAGAGGGTGAAACTGTGACAGGGAATGGGATATGAATGAAATGGGACCTGGTCAGGGCAGTGAAGCAGGTAGAATATAAATCCCTGACATCCACTAGCTACTATGAGTTGCTTGACATGGAATCCATGGTGCCCTACTGCTCAAAGTATCATAGATTTTAAGGATGGAAAGTATCTTCAGAGGCTATTTAGTTCAATTGATACCCAAACAGGACTCTTTATCATACCTGACAAGTAGTCCTTTAGATTTTGCTGAGGATCTCAAATAATGAGGAACAAATCATTGCCAAAGACAGTCTATCATTTTTAGGCAGTTGTAATTGTTAAGAAGTTTCTCTTTACATCAAGCCCACATTTGCCTCTTTGCAATTTCCACCCATAGTTCTGTCCTCTAAGGACAAATGGAATAAGTTGAACCCTCTTCCATTTCATGGCCTTTCAGGTACTTGAAGGCAACTATTGCATTCCTACCTAGTCTTCTCTTCCCTAGCCTAAACATCTCCAGTTCTATCAACCAATACTTCTTAGTTGACATAGAAATATTAATGACCGATCATCTTTGGTTGGGCAAAGCTAAGTGGTGAGTAACAGTCTTTTCTTGTATTCAAGTAACCCCTCAATCCTAGGGCTATGATTGGAGGTTCATTAACTGGGACTAAAATCAGGCCAATGTTCTACAAAAGTCTTGGTATAATTTTATAGGAAAGCTATGCTGAGCTGTTTTGTAAATTCAGAGATAGCCATATTGATGAGCTTTGGAATTCTTTGGCTTAAATGTAATTGCTATTCAAATTAAGAGAGTTTACAATTTGAAAGGACTTGTAAATACTATGTCAGTTTGAACACAGAAGAGAAAAGGATTTGCCCAGATGGATAGACAGTGGTGAGGACCAATGGATAAGCAGTTAACAATTAATATATGTGGTACAAATATTCCTAAATGAACCAATAACATCAAAGTATACAGGACAGAGTTATGAATTTTCCTGAAGGATGTTGGTTTTCTTTAACCATGTGGTTCCCTGTCTCAATCCTGAAAATGTGTATCTATTTTCCCCCAGATCCTGAATGAATTGGTGAAAGAATGTAATCCAGGTTTATTTGGGAAGTATTATATATGCTATTATCTATGCACTTGCTTAATGAACATATGTGCTATGCTATTATTATTTCTTTTGCTTTATTATCTATAAATACTTATATTTAAGACCTAAAAGTTTCATTATTTTGAGTGGCTGATTAATATAAATAGAAACACAGTGGTGGGGGCTCAAGAGCTGGACGGGATAAGAAGCAGGCATGCACTCCCCCCTTAATAGGGTTAGCCCTAGCACCATAGGAATATTTGAGTTTAGAACTTGGACCTCCTAATGGAAGAATAGGTTGCAGTGAACGAGACATTCTAGAGAGTGTCTGAGTGTCTATAACATCCAACACCAGAAAACCCACATATTATTGTTACAAAACAGAGGCTACAAGTCTCTAAGGAGAATGTATAGTACTCTGTGCGAAAGATGATGTCCATGAATGGGTGAGAATTACCCCAGGAGCAATCCCAAATCGAGTTCCTTCCTGATGGGCTGTGTCTTATATTTCTGTATTTGTTTATTAGTTTCTGTGAGTCATGAGCTTCTTATTCATTTTCTGTGGTGGGTAAAATAAAGGCTATCTCATACTTCATATCCATATTAGACATTAAATGACTGGCATTTAGGGAGTATGCTACCCATTTTGGAGTAAAATAAATCGTGCCTATGTTTTATTTGTTTTTTTTTTGTAACAGGTGGAGACATTAGCCAGCGAAAGTGTTTCACTTTTGGGGATCAGGTCCCCAGAATCTCACACAGTCTAAGTGAGTACAAACCCCTTGGAAGGCTTTAGGTTATAGATTTTATATCAGTGTTTTAAATATTTTGCTGATCATTCAAAATATATCTATATTTGAAATGTATTTTTCTAGTTTAGGGGAAAAGGAGAAAGGTCCTCAGAATAAAGTGAGTTTTTGAAATTTTCCATTCCTGCCAATGTTTATATCTGTAACTGAGGTCTAATATTACTAACTTTATAATGCCTTTTGGAGATATGCAGCCACCAAACAGTATATCCTTCAATCATCTGCTGTCTTATAACTTATGAATGATCTATATCTATTATCAAACACATTTTTCTCGTATATAGTCCCGTGAAAATGTTAGTCACAAGTACCACAGTCCAAATCCCCCCAATATCACCGAATATTCTTGCCCCAGCCATAACTGAGATATACTTTTATTTATGCAGTACTGGTAACAATGTATGGCAATATTTTGTGCTCTGATGTCCTCCTGCCAGCTCCCACCTCCCCCCACCCCGAAATCTGAGGTTGCAATTGAATTCTTTATAGATTTTTTTTCTGGATGATACTTTGTATACTGAAATTTTAGCAGTATAAAACTATGTTCAGTTTTAATTACCAACGTACACGATACAATTGGATTTTTCTGTGAAAGTAGTCCCGAGTTTTGCAATCTTGGAATGACACAAATTGAAGACGTTAATGATTTCTTTGCCCACCGTCTTCGCGTGGCAGAGTGAGCCTCTCAATTGGGCTTGCACAATCAATTTCATTAAAGCTTTGATGTTTCGGGATATCCCCTAGGTATACTTTTGACCATTTCTATAGGAAACCAAATGATAGAAGTGTTGCAAACAGTTATTGCCTTATTCTTGTTATGTACAATGAAATAAATGCATAATGTTTTCTCCACGTGTGAAATGAATATTTTCTTTAGCTTTTATTTCATGTCTATGTGGCAGGTCCCTTTCATCTATCCAGATGCATGGAGGCCCCATTTAGAATAAATCTGCAAGAGTTTGATCTTGCTTATCAGAAAGTATAATGTTTCCTAAAGGAATATGTGCTTTCAGAAAGGTATTATTATAGTACAAATTTTGCCAATTTTGACTAAAGGGGGAGGGGAGAGACCCACATGAATTTCCATTAAAAGTTTGAATTAAAGTATGAAGTAAAAACATCTATAAACAATCTAAAGGAAACTGTTATATAAAAAAACTGTGAAGGAAATTAGGTAATTAGTTCAAAACTGAAGACATTACATGTGTTTTTGGGTTCCATTTCAGTGTATCTAGATGATTACCGATTCTATGGGAAGTGACCTCAAAGACCACCTCAAAGTCCAATCCATACTTATTCTGAAAAGTGGTCATCCAGCTTCTTCTTGAAGATCTCTGGTAAAAGGACTTCCTGAGGCAGCCTGTTACATTTTGGAGTTGTTCTAATCATTAGAAAGTTTTCCTTATGCGAAGCCCAAATGTGACTTTTTGTAACTTCCATCCACTCCCCCTTGGAACAAGGAAGCCAAATTTATGTAACAATCCTTCAAACACTATCATGGTCCTGCTAACTTTTCTCCTTAAGCTTTCAATTTTCACAGTTCTTTCAACTGGCCATTATATTTGATCTCAGGGCTTTTTGCTTGTCCTGGTTACTCTCCTCTTGACACTCTCCAGTTCACCAGTATCCTTCCTAAAATGTAGTCCCCAGAATTTAAGATAGTATTCCAGATATATTTATATATCCAGATAGTATTGCAGATATAATATGATCAGTGTAGAATAAAATACGCCTCTCAATTTCCTATTCTTAGGCATAGCATATATTTGCATGAGCTTTTCTGCTGCCATATTCCACTGTTGACCCATATTTGAGCAGTCAACAAAAATCCATAGACCTTTTCAGATGAACTGTTATCAAGACATTTCTCCTCCAATTTGTACTTGTGAAGTTCATTTTTAACAAGAAATCAAATGAAAGTGTTTATATTCAATCACTATTAAATTTCATCCTATTAGATCCAATCTAATATATTACAATTTGTCAAGATCCCCATAGTTGCTCAATTTGCCATTCAAAGCATCATTTATACTTTTAATCTTTGTATCATCTGTAAATCTGGTAGTTGTTTCCTAAGAAATTGATATAAAAATAGATAAATAGCAGAGGACCAAGGGTAGATTCCTAGGGCATTCCAGTAGAGACCTCCTTTCAAGGAACAACTAATGACTATGGTCTTGAGGCTGGCCTGTTGATCGCAGCTGAGGTAACCCAATTGTATATGCATTTTTCCACATTTTCCAAAAAAAAAAATAGATTGACAGAATTTGACAATTCTTGTACTCAAATCTTCATATTGTGCTCACAGTTTTATGGTCAAGTTCTTTTTTGCTGTTTGCTTATTTTTTCCAGCCTATTTCTTGATTTGAACTTTATGTTAATATTCTCTGCTCACCTAGGATTTGGGAGACACTGTTCCAAGCTTCAGGCTTTGTTGTGTTGCTATTTTAAGTTATTACTGGGATTCTTCAAGCTTCCTGTGCTTCCAAGGTGGTGTAGTCCATGGAGAGATGTGGTCACTGCTCTCCTGGTCTGTGCTCTGGTCTTTACTCAGGAAGGGCCCCTATTCCTTCATAGCTGTAATCACTAATGCCCCTCTCTGCTTTACAACTGTGATCAGGGCCCCCTGCTTCCTTGTCAATGATCACAATCACTCCTCTGTGCCCTGAAACCAAAACCTTGAACTACATATGGGCAACTGAGTTGCTAATAAATATCAGTTGCCAGCCAGTGTCAGCAAAGGATTCTCTGGAATCTTTCTGACCAGTTGTCTGATCCCCTAAATGTCTCTGTACTGAGAACTCCTAAAGACATATTGGACTTTCTGGCTCTAGGAAAGCCACTTAACCTCTCTCAGGCTGAGTTTTGTCATCTGTAAAATGGGGATGATAATAAAAATAGCTGCCTCATAGGGTTGTTGTGAGGGTCAAATGAGATACTATTTGTAAAGCACTTTGTGAACATAGAGAACTATACAAGTACTGGCTATTGTTATCATTAGCCCCATCCAAACTCCCAATCACATGGATAAGGCTGTTTTCTCTCTGGAGGAATGCATTCAAAGGGAATGGGTTGCCTTCTGGAGGAATTGGAAATTGATTTACTTTTGCCTGTTAATCTGTCACAGAGATGATTTCAGTACCAAGAACAAATTAATTTTGCTTAAGTTCATTATATAAATAGTAGTGTAGCACCCTAATAGGAGTTAAATGGTGAGATGACTAGTTGGGCCTTGCAATGATCCCACTGAGTGCACAAAGTGCTAGCTCTGTGAACCCAGTGGAAATGATTGCTTGCTTATGAAACCTCTTAAAGTGGAAATCTTTTACCAGAATCCCAGGGGTTAGGGCCACAGACTAGGCAGAGAAACTCCTTTGGAGATCATCATCAGATGGTTATTATAAAAGGAAAAAAGCTATGATGGTACCATGTCTACTGATAAGATGCAATAAATTATTCATAATTGGAAAATGGAAAGAGGAAGAGCTGCAAAAAGATGTAAATGACTTTAGGGAAAAGCATTCTTTATAGAAGGCATTGCCTTTGGCAAGTGTGATAAAATGATAAAAAAAATGATCTGAAGTCAGAGAACCTGAGGGAAGTTTCATCCTTCCCCTTTACTATGTATATGATCTTAGGCAAGTCATTTCCCTCTCTAGGTTTACCTTCCTCATTTGTAGAATGAGAGCTTTAGGTAAGAATTCCAAATGAGTATATCTGTGTAGGAGGCAATAAATTCCAGGCAAGGAATTGTTAGGAAGGTGCTAACTTCTCAGAACAAAAGTAGGAGCAAAACAGAAAGATGAGTGTTCCAGTGGCAAAAGAAAGGGAGAGTTGATGGGTGGTCTCATTAGCATCTACCTATTGGGAAAAAGTGAGGGAAGCTTCTAGTCAAATGGGTGGACCTGCTCTGGAAAACTAATAAGGGGATATGGACAAAAGTAATACAAGATGGGCAGGTATGGATAGTTTACAATCAGCATTCCTGGAAGAAGTGCACACATTGATGAGGTCACTGATATATTTGATTATTTGAGTTGGATTAAAAGATCCTTGAGGTTTCTTCTGGCTTGAACATTTGATGAGTCTAAAGTGAATGGATGACTTTTGGCAGGGGGGGCGGTGGTGAATCACTTGTCCATGGTGGTAAATGGAAATGAAATGAACTTGCTAAGTCTCTAGCCATTTTGCAGAGTTTAAAGCTACTGGACAAGCAAATAATCCCCTAACATTAAAGAAATGTTTTATGTGTTTTGAACATAGGTTTTAATCGTCTAAATAATGACAGGAAACCATTTTATTGCTGTAGAGCTAACATAAATAGGAGCCTGGAGGAATACTCTGCACATATTACATTATATTAATTGTCTACATTATCTTTGATACTAGAGACTGCTCAGGCACACCAAATGGGTTAATGACTCCACTGTAAATAAATGGAAATTGTTTTAGGCAATATTAATTGAAAGGCATTCATGCAATTACAAATTCCTGAAGCTGCTATGTACTAGGTAGAGGTCTTCTAAATGCCCTACTCTTTGTTTTGAACAACTTTTAAAGTGATCAAAGGGATGTCTGAATCCCTTGTCACCATCTGGGATCTATCTAATAAAACTGATCCATCCACATAAAACACATAGCCTACACTCACATAAATAAAGCTTGGAATTACAGTTAGGAATAATAGTCAGAAGATGTGTGATGGCTATAAAACTTCCAGCAAGAGAAATGATATTTGCTGCCAATGCTATAAAGCAGGGATTCATAACCATTTTTGTTAAGATAAGTTTCTTCTCTGGGCTTTACTCCTGACTCTCTAGACCTTTTCAGCTATGCCATAGCAGACTCCTCACCCTAGAATTCCCTCTACCTCTGGAATTATCATTCTGGAAGCACATGCCATGCTTGTGACCCCTTCCTCTTATTGGCTGTCTTCTCCCAGAATCTCCAATTTAAGAAAAGTGCCCAGGCCAGTCATATCGCCATTCACCTTGAGGCTCCATTCCTGACTCTCCAGACATTCTATGTATGGTGGTATCTCCCTTCCTTTTGTGTATTATCTATCCTTCCTTAGGATAAAAGCTCATTCAGGGCAGGGGCTATTTTTCTACTTATATTTGCATTTCCAGGGCTTAGCGCAGTGCCTGGCACATATCAAGTACTTAACAAATACTTGCTGATTTTTTGTGTCACAGTGCCCTTTGGCACTGATGAAGCCTATTGATCCCTTATAAGAATACTGTTTTAAAATACATAAAATAAAATATATAGATTCTAAAGGAAATCAGGTATATTAAAATGTCAAGATATTAAAAAATAAATAAGGCTGTGCACCCCAGGCCAAATCTCTGATATAAAGCAAGTATGCAAGTGATGCTATGGGCTTTTGTCTTCTTTCCACTACTGGCTATACCATAATGCCTAAAAATGGCAAATGTGAAAATTTGATTGAAAACTACATGAGAATAGGCTGCTTTTTATTTGTAGATGTGAATGAACCGTATGCATTTAGGTACTTTTTTCTTTTTCCAGCCTAGTTCCTATATGAAAGAGATTGGAACATGATTAATTCATTGACTTTGTTAATTGAAAGGATAACCAGGTTTAGGGCTAGAAAGGGCCTTAGAGAACATCTAATCCAACATGCTACTCTTCCATGTATCCCCCCTCCCCCTGCCCTTATTTTACAGATGCACCTCAGAGAAGTGAAATGTTTTGCATTGCCAGTCATACAGTTAATAAACCAAAGAGTTGGAATCTGAACTCAAGTATTCTAATTTGAATCTCTTTCTGCTATATTACAAAATCTTTAAGAAAAGTCCTTCTAGGGCTTCTAGAAAGAGAGAGAGTTTAAAAATACCTGGTGTCATTGGTACCTTCCACCCTTTGTTGCTATAAATTAGATTCTATTTGTTAACGTAGCTTGGGAAACCAATTCACTGCTAACCTTGGCACAGGCATCCAATTCCACACTTTGGCCTTGAATGATGAGAGATAACCACAACCTGTAACGGACAGCAGTCTGTATCACCCATGTCACTTAAGCTGTCACTGTTTGACCTTACAATCTGTCTTTTGGAGACTCGGGAGTTGATCCAAGTGGGTCACCTTGCTTTCCTAAAGAGGGCCATCTGTGTAGGTCACCAAAAGAGAAGGAACAAGAACCCAAATAACCCAACAGCAGTCCTGGCCTGCAAAAGCATATGCAGTCACCCATATCAAAGGTGATCATTGGTTAGTGGTTATCTCCTTCATAAGGAACAAAAGGTGAGTTTTGCTTTTTTGAGAAAAAAAAATTACTGTAAGGGGAAAAAACGGGACTTATGTAGTTGACAATATAAGTTCTAAAAATGCAATTTCCGGATTAATAACAAAGCCTCTGTTCTAGTTCACCAGTTCCTTTAGGACGTGTGCTTTTGACCCACACAGCATATTGTGCCCCATGGCTCTTAGCTGAACTATAACTTAATGGTTCCCCCACCCCCAATACCTTTTTTAATGTGTGATGTCTATTAAAACTAGCTTCTGCTTGTATCATGGGCCTCTGTGGAAATGAGATAGGTGTCTCAGTGGACTGACCACCAGTTAAATATTAAAGCTTGTACCTTTAATATTTAAGTCTGTAGAGTGCATTATAGTAAAGAAAAACTAGGTGAATGAACATTCTATGTCCCTCCTCACCTCTTCCCAAACCTTGGCTGTTTAAAAAAAAATCAGGCAGTCTTGTGCTTTGTATTCTTTTCATTCTAACTAAGAAGATAAAGTAGCAGTCCCAAGATCTCTTTAGATTCAGGTATATCCACAAGTCTATACAGCTTTGCTTTAAGGCACTTATTAATTTGTCTAAAAGTCCATGCATTCTTTAACAATTTTTTTTTGCCACTTGTCATTTTATCAGCCTATATCTAACTAAAGCAGATGAAGAAAGGAGGGTAGGGGAGGAAGCAAGAAAATCATAGTGGAAGTTTAAGTATTTCATCTTGAACTGCCTTGTACCTCTAATTATGCTTATTTTTATTGACAAATCCCTGTAAAAATTCAGAAATGTGTTAGGATTAAAGAAGAGTTCTATCCATTCAATCAATCAAAAAGCATTTTTAAGTATCAACCAAATGTGTACCACTGTGTTAGCCACTGGAGATAGAAAGGAAAAAGAAATAAACAAAAAAGTACCTGCCCTGAAGGAGCTTGCATTCTAATGGGGGAAGACAACACAGAGATAAATCAGTACCTGCAAAGAAGGTGGAATGCTTTGGCTCATATGCAGATCAGCAATCATTTAAGCAACCTCAGAATTTGATTTTTAAATGCATACCCAACATACAAACAATTGGCTCCTAAATTTCTTCCCTTACCTTTCATAGCAATGTGAGGCTTCTGATGTAGTTTTTCCCTTGGAAGAGTAACCAAATTATAAAGGTAACTATGAAGAACAGTAAAGGAAAAAAAAAGTACTTAATTTGAATGTGTTTATCTTTTCCCTTTCAATAAGCCAGGAGATAAGCAAAGCCCATGAACTGGTGATTAAATAGTGAAACATTCAGCACAGAGAGGAAGAAATTTGTGACAAGCAAAATAAGTCATGTTGGAAAAAAATACTAACGTGTGTGGGCTTGAAGGGGAGATAGGTCAATTGTGAGAGCAGAAACATATTCTTATAGCAATTTTATGAGGCCTGGACTAGCGGGTCAAGAGGAAAGGTCATAGGTTTGAAGGGTCATGATGTAGAACAGGAAGGGCATTTTCATCTAGTCTAATCCTTTCATTTTACAGATGAGGAAAGTGAAGCAAAGGGAGGTTGAGTGATCCGTGCATCTGATTCATACCTGAAACTTTCCATAGGTGTTGTCTCCCTCATTAAAATGTGAAGTCCTTGAGATCAGGGACTGTCTTACTTTTTCTATTCGCATCCCAGGACTTAGTACAGTGCTTTGCACATAGTCAATACTTAATACATGTTTCATTCATTCATTCATTCATTCATATCGCTTTGGGATCTAGAAGACACTGCTTACTGGATTCGGGGAATTTTGTCCCACACAAGAGATCTACTTAAGTAAGCTGATTTAAATCCCATCTTTGGCATTTACTTTCCATGTATCTTGGGAAATATCACATTTCTTTTTCTTTTGTACAATTACTATGGATGCTTCAAATGATCTGTAATCTTATGGTTCAGAACATAAACCTAGAATGGTTAAATAACTTGCCTAAGATTTGCATAGATACTAAAAGATAGAACTAGGATTTGAACCTAGGTCCTCTAATGTCAATTTCAGTGTTCTTTAATAAGGTGGTCCTGCAAGGTTCTTATCACTTGTGCTGATGACTAGCTATATCGCCAACTGGATGCCCATAGCAGCTGCTATGAATATGCTGGCATATATCCAGGTTTGAATTGAAAAATAAAACAGACTCTCTTGCTCAAAGATGTAACCAAGACATTTATTCAAATACTAGAAAGCCAAATCCACCATAGTAACAGAGAAGTTTATACACATTATCAATGTTGCGTGACCATCCCGAAGCCTTCCCTCCATTAGGGCCTCCCCACAAACAATCTCCCTTAGGCAAAATCAATCCCTCTCTCACTCATGTAGCTTCTCTCTCTCTCTCTCTCTCTCTCTCTCTCTCTCTCTCTCTCTCTCTCTCTCTCTCCCCTCTTCCTCCCTCCCTCTCCTTCTCCTTTTCCTTCTCCCAGCTCTGCTTCACTCCCACTTCCTGCTCCACCTTTCCTCTCCACCTGTTTGGCAAGCTCCTCCCACCAAAGACTCCATTTGACTTAGACTCATGTGAGTCAGGCTCAAAGCAGGTCACATAGGCTTATTAATGGTTGGGAAAGATCTTCCCATTGCATTAACATAACACTAGCTTACATTAAAATTTCTTAATTCAGCAATAGAATTCTTGAATTTATGAATAATGAATGAAGCATTTATTAAGTACTGTGCTAGGCACTAGGGATACATTCCTTGATCTCAAGGACCTCATGTTCTAATGAGAAAGGCAATATTCGTGGAAGGTTTCAGATGCAAGTCAGATAGAAAAGTCCCATAATCTTTAGGGTACAACAGCAAAGCACATGTTAATGTGTCTTCTTTAATATCATTTCCACTGATAAAATGATGCCAGTTTCTAACACTGAATCATCTGACAGAGACAACCGCTCTGGTGGCAAGAACTTTCTTTTCTGGCTCTTCATGCATTAGCTCTTGGCTATAGTATGCACTGGAGTGGTTGTCCGGCTGCCTTTCTGCATCTTTTGATTTTTTGTGAAAAAAATTCACAATATATAGATTTGATATTTGAGTCATTTACAGGCCAGTGGCCTTGTTTGTTCTTAATATGAATCATGTTTTTTAAAACATTTGTCACAGGCCTCCTCTGTGCCCACAGAGCATCAGTCAAAGCATATCTTAATTTGGTTTGAGAGATCTTTTAATCTCCCCGTAGAACTGAGCTATCTCTTCATCCTTTGCAACAGATGTTGGTATATAAGCTACAGTTATATTCATTGTGATTTTTATTTGCTCGTATTTATCCAGTTAAGATGACCAAGTGTCCCTAAAAAAAAGTGTCTTTTTGCATTCGGTTGCTCAATGAAACCAACTCTGCCAACTCTTCCCACCCCGTTATCTTTTTGTTCTCCAAGAAGAATCTATGAAATATATTTCCACTTAGTAGGGCCTTTATTACATTTTCTGGTTTTATTTTGTTTATTTAAATTTTTTAAAAAAATATTTTATTTAAAGTTTAGTGTTCCAGATTCTGTCCTTCCCCCTCCTCTTCACTCCTCCCTTAGATGGTAAGCAGTCAGATATAGATTGTTCATGTGCAATTATGTATAACACTTATATATTAGTAATTTTGTACAAGAAGACTCAAATAAAAGAAAAAAATGAAAGGAAGAAAGTGAAAACTAGCATACTTTAGTCTGTATTCAGACAATAGCAGATCTTTCTCCGGAGTTGGATAATATGCTTCATCATTAGTCCTTTGGGATTGCCTTGAATCATTGTATTGCTGAGAATAACTAAGTCATTCATAGTTCTTCACTGAACAATACTGTTGTTACTGTGTACAACATGCTCCTGGTTCTGTTGCATCAATTCATATAAGTTTTTTTAAGCTTTTTTGAAATCATCCTGCTTGTCATGTTTTATAGCATAATAATATTCCATTACAATAGTATATCATCAATTGTTTAGCCATTCCCTAATTGATGGGCATCCTTTTGATTTTCAATTCTTAGCTACCACAAAAAGAGCTTAGTGATAATTCCAATATTGACAGAGTTCATTTATTTCCAGAAGCAGACCAACTTACTGGTCATTGGGCAAGGATCTCATATTTAGACTACTAATTATTAAATTAATGTTTAAGGATGTCCTATAAATGTTTCCAGTTTTACTACTCTATTACCATGAAAGCAGAAGAATACTGCATAGAACTGAGTGAGGGGTAATTTGTCCTTTTTCATTAGAAGAAGATATTTGTAGCAATGTAAAATTTTGCCTTATTTTTCATTTTCCTATAATTGTCTTTACCTCACAAGTTATCCCTTTCTTTTGTCCTTTCTTGTTCTTTTTTCTTCTCTCTGTTTTATGTTTCCAACTGGAATCTAAGTTCCCTCTGGGCAGGAACTCTTTGTTCTAGTTATTTCTACCCTCCAGTATCTAGATGTTGTGGAGCACATACCAAGTGGTTTGTAAATGATTGCTGAAACCAGATGGGAAATATAGGTGTGTAGAGTAGAAATGGCGGACTGTTCTCATCAGTGTTGGCAGTTGAATTACAATCATGGCCTCAACTCTCTTTTGTTATTTGGAACAAAAACAGTCCAATGCCCTGTGATTCATTTTCTCCTTAGCAAAGTAGAGAGAACACCATCTGCTCTCATGACCTTCACAGCTTATGAAGGTGGGGCTGGATAGAGAGCCAAAATGCTTAAGTTGAATACTGGGGATCTTTGACTGTTGCTTCTGCTGGACTGTCTTGTTAACTACATGGAGGTCATATTTAAGTCCTTTGAAAGAATCCAAACCTTATTATCTTAATTTTGGAAATTAAAGAGCTGTGGGGAAGGAGTAGACACTGATATTTGCTTTCCTCTATAAAAATGAGCTAGTTTAATTATCACCATTTCACAAATAATGAAAGTAGTTAACTAATAGATTCATGACTATATAGCTGTTTGAGGGCAGAACCGAAATTAGACCTCAGGTCTTCTAACTCCCAGTTCTATGTCACACTGCCTGAAGTAACCCTAATTCAATAATCATAGTATTTCATCTCTTCAACCAATTCAATACAACACAAATACACTCAGTGCCTACTACACGCAAAGTGCCCTAGGTGCTGGAACAAAAACAAACAATCCCTAGTCTCAAGGAGCTTATACTGTCTTTGGGGAAACTATATATAAATGACTATGAGGTAATTTTAGAGGCAAAAAACATTAGCAACTGAAGGAATCAGGGAAGACTTCATAGAGAAGGTTGGCCCAGGCTACCTTCGAGTAAATCAAATGGATCTCGAAACCTGATAGAGTTTGGTTGGCCCATTTTGGAATTTGGGGGAGGTTTCCATGTTCTCCTAGTCTCCTACTCCCAAACAGAAAGGGGTAGGGTCAAATCCCTCAGAAACCACACCAAATGGGCTGGTTTTCTCCTTTTGTCCATACTAGCTGTCCTTTCTCCTGGGTCAGGGTAGAGGGAGATGGAGCCATAACCTCAATGGAGTAAGGAGCCTCATTCTCCAAGTGAACTCCACCCTTGAAGACAGCAAGCTCTTTCTTCTAAGATGGGGGTTCTTAAGCTTTTTTATGGTCTTTTGGAAGTCTGGTGAACCCTATGGATCCATTCTAAGAATAATGCTTTTTAAATGCATTAAAGAAAATACATAGTTTTTAAAAAATCAATATATTAAAATATTTACAAAATATTTAAAAAACCTAGTTATGAACTAGATCAAGTTAAGAACTGTAATTCAAGGGGAACTCTTATTGATCCCAAGTTCAACTTCATAGGGTCTGCTTATGGGGAGATTTACGGAATCATTCATATGACTAAATTCTAGATCAATAGCCTGCCTTCCCCCTCCCTAGCCAGAATTACAGGGTTCTAGCTCTATGAAATAGAAGAAACTCCTCAAGGCCATATATGCTCTAATTGTGAGTAATGGCATGTCCACAAACTATGGTAAACTTGCTTATAAAAAAGAATCTGGCTTATAAACTAACAGTAGTAGTAAGAGATAAGAAAATAGGAAATGTAGAGCAGTTAAAAACAAACTTCTCTTTAGACAGATAAAAGGAAGTAGAGGGGAGGGAGCAGTGAAGCATGGGAAAGCTTTACTGAGTTGTGGATTCCACAGCTGAAGAGTATTTCCCATGCTTGGTGCTTTCCTCCTGGTCCAGTCAGTGCTGCTGCTGCTACTTCCAGGAGGTGAAGCTTCTGACCAATATGTGCACAACAGCATAGAACCATTCCTTTTGGCAGCCTGTTCTGGGATACTTTTAAGGCCCCCTTCTGCTCCAGTGCCCTCTCTCCTACTAGAGAACATAGCCCCTCCCCTATTCTCAAGCTCTACATTTTGTAAGATCTCTTACGGTCCAGCCTTAAGTTATTTGTAATGTTTTCTCCATCTTCTCCTAGGAAGGAGACCCTAAGAAGGGCAAAAATATTTATATCTTCTAGCAGGCATTGTGATGAGCCTCTGGACACATCACTCAGGGGTTTCAGCCCCTTGTTCCTTCCCCCCCAGATAGAGGCAGGAAATACACAAAATAAAGGCAGGAATGGCTAACTGAAGGGGGTGGGAAGATGGGCCACCTCCCCAACCCAACCCCTTTAGCTTCGTTGTTATGCTTCCCTTCCTCGCCCCACCTTTCACTCATGTACATGGGAGAACAAAAGTGGTTTTGGTTTGGGGGATCCTGAGCCCCAAAGTCCTTGGAGAGAGAGAAGCATCAACATGGATGATATAGATATAATTTTATCTTTGGAGATTTAGATAGGGAATTCTCACCTAAATTAGAATAAGGATATCTCAGGTAGAGACCCAAGTCTCCAGGTTAGGAGGTAAAATTAAAGAAAAATAGATTAAGCCAGAGCGAACTAGTGCAGAAAATTTCTACAGCCTCTTCTCAGTGGTCATACCTGGAACTGTCCATTGAAGTGTATGTATCCAGCAGAACAGCATCCCATAGAGACTCTTGGGTGGATCTGTGCCAGTCTCTGTGTTCCTGGAGTAATATCTGGCAGAGATAAGGCACATGAAAGACATGAGGGAGGGGAGAGCAGTATAGTTGGGAGCAGACTGGTAATATAAGTAGAAGATAACCCAGCCCAATATTAGAAGCATGAGTCATACCTCTATTTGTGTATTCTGGCCACAGTTTCTATATATGTATGCCTCTTCTACTCTTTCCAGTGATGGTGAGATCTCTATGAGAATGATCAATAGATTTACAGAGGAAATATTTAATTGTTTCTTTTCCCAGGGTGATATTTAGTTAAATGCCTTTGCTTTAAAATAATTGCATCCTCTAATATGCTATCAACATTGGTTGGGATATGTGAGCTATGTTTTGAGTGAATAGGAATCCGCTGATTAACAAGTCCAGGACAGTCTTATCTTGGAGACTGCTTCTTGCAATGGTTGATGGAGCTAGGTTGCCACAGTTTTCTGAGAGGCATAGGTCAGTACTGAGTGCATTCCAGGTGTGCAGGACATTTCAAGAAAGAATGCAGATGTAGTAGGTAGAATGCCTAGGTCAGGGAAGAGCTATCAGTATAGCATGGCCAGAACATAGAGTATATGAAGAATAATATGAAATAACGATGACAAGCAATCAGATGTAGGTTATACATGTGCAATTATGTAAAATATTTCCATATTAGTCATTTTATATAAGAACATTCAAAAGAACAAAAAAGAAAAAAGTGAAAAATAGCATGCTTCAGGGGTTTGGTTTCCAAAGCACTTCGGAGCCAGATTGTGGAGATATTCCAATACTAGGCTGAAGAAACTGTATCTAGTCCTAGAGACTGTTGAGCAGAGAAGAGACATGGTCACACCTGTCCTATAGTAAATGATTCTGGCAATTGTATAGAAGATTTGTTGGAGAAAGAAAGGAAGAGTCTGGAAGCTGTCAGTCGATAAACATTTGTTAAGCACCTACTATGTGTAAAGCACTCTGCTAAGCACTGGAAGCAGAAAGAAAGTGTAATTAATACTCCAGACAACAGGTAATTATGACCTCTAGTGTGCTGCTGATGTCAGTGGATGAAATGAGATACGTGTTAAATTTACTGTGGATATATATTTGACAATGGTTGGCAACTGATTGAATATAGAAACAGAAGGAGAAGAAAGAGTTAAGGGTGACAGTGAGATTATGAATCTAAGATAATGAAACTGAGCAGAAACAGGAAGATTTACAAGAGGGACAGATTTAGATGGATTTAAGATAATGAATTCCATTTTGGACAAACTGAGCTGGTGGTGCCCCTAGGACATCTAGTTCAAAATTCTAGCAGGCAGTTGCCAAATTTGAACTAGAGTTCAGGAAAGGAATTAAGGTTGGATACGCAGACTTAGGAATCATCTGCATAGAGATAATCTTTGTACTCATAAAAGCAGATAAGATCCTCAAGGGAGAAATTGCAGAGACAAGAAAAGGATCCAGGAGGAAATTCATACTAAAGGGGTATGAAATGAATGATGATCCAGCAAAGGAGACTGAAAAAGAGCTGATGAATTGGTATCAATAGATTCAAGACAGAGAAGTGTTATGGAAGTCAAGGGAAGAGAATATTCTGAAGGAGGAGGTTGTTGAAAGTGTCAAAAGCTACAAAAATCAGGAAGAATTAGAGCTTTTCATTTTACTTGAAATTGTTGAACTCATCCTTCAGAAGTATGACCCATGCTCTCCTTATCTCTGTGATTCAGAGTTGCCATTTGTTGAGACGAAAAACCTTTCCTTGGTTGCTTCTCACTTATCCCCACCCCATCGGCAGACCATATCCCCTTTTGCCCTCCCATTCCTTTGCCCACTCCAAAATACCCCTTCTACTATTAGAGAGAGTCTCTGGACTACATTCTCCAGAAGGCTGTTCATCTTACCAGCTCTTGTTGATATCATCAGACAATTCTAATTCATAAGGTGTTTTGTACAAAATGAGAAGATGAAAAAGAGGGCGATGAAATTGGAGAGGTATAGCTGGAACAGATCAGGTGAACAGTAATGCAGAGGTGAGCAGGGGCTCTCAGAAGAAAGGAAGGCAGAAGTGCCCTTACAGAGTGGTATGATGGCAGAGTCCATGAACTTTGGAATTATGATTGGACTCCAATGGCTTCAAAGCTAAGGTAAGAAGCATCAGCAGTACACAAAGACTCCCTAGAGATTCTTTGGGGGTGGGGGTAGAGGAGAAATTCCAAGAGGAAGGTGGCATACCACTTTAATTACTTACAAATGAGGCTATAAATTCTGGAATGATTTCTCTGACTCCTCCTAATATACTGGGGAGTCAGAGTAATTAAAAGGGAATTTGATTATAATTCCCCTGGAGGTATTGGAGATGGTCCCTTTGCATATGGGTCCTTTTACTGCTTGATTTATTTTCTAATTAGTTACATTGTTTCATTCTTAAATGCTTTTGATCTTGTATTTGTGTGTCTCTTGTACCGTCTAGCAATAGAGACTGAATTAGATTGGCTAGGGGTTTGGGGCTGTGAGTTTCATTAGAGATTACTTCCAAATAGTCACTGCACTTGGTAGTAAGTCTACACTAACAAAATCTTCATGTCTCCATCACATACTCTTCCCATCTTCCAGTGTTCATGGCTCTTTCCAGATGACACTCTATATAAATGTCCTTGTAATATAAACTCCTTGAGAGAATAGCTGTTTTATTTTTTTGTATCCCCAGCACATGACACAATGCCTGGCACATATTTAGTGCTTAATAAATGCTTGTTAGTTGCTCTCTCTTTTATCTGTGACACACTGGTCCAGGAGGAAGAAATGACTAGCTTCGTTCCCATTGCAATTTCCAGAACCACCCTCTGCCCTCACCACTCTACAATTTCTTATCCTTTCAAGGCTGTCTCTATTTCTCTCTCTTACCTAGATGATTTTTGCTATAATTTACCTGTCTCTGGGTCACTTTTCTTCCTTTCTCAACGAATTCAAAACTCCTTCTTCACCACAGCCATTGCCCTCATACCCAGGGACTTCAACAGACACATTCTCTCCTCTTTTCTAACCACTTTATCATCTTCCTCAACTCTCATGACCAGCATCTTATCCACACACACACAGATGGTCTTAGGTTTCACCATCACTCATAATTGTGCCACTTTTATGAGCTTGAACTCTCTCCTTTCAGTCATAATATCATCTTTTCATCTCTCTCCTTGCCTCACTCTTCCTAAGAATAAATTTTATTCAATTTCATTATGACTTTCAATATTTCTTTTTTTCTCTATTCTCCCAATAAATCATCCCTTCTCTGGCCAGATTCTCTTCTCTTTCAAGTCAATATAGCTGGTTAAAAGGTTCATGAGAGAAGAGAGTAAAAAATGTCATGTTTGAAACAAGATTTTATATTATCAGTGGGTTTCCATTGCTTAGGTTATCTTTGTCCAATAATGACCTGTGACCAATACTTGGATATATGCTGCAGACTCAAATATCATTTCCAAGAGTGACAGTGGAGTAAAAGTTTAGAATACTTAGATATTTCAAGTCCTAAGGAGATAACAATCCAATTACTAATAGTAACAATAAAAATAGCTAACATTGGTATAGTGCTTTTAAATTTGGAAAAGTACTTTACAAATATTATCTCAATATGTTTTGCAACAACTGGAAGTCAGGTGTTCTTATTATCTCCATTTTACAGTAGTGGAAACTGAGGCAAACAGAAGATAAGAGACTTGTCAAACATCCTACAATAAATGCCTTAGGCTATATTAGAACCTAGGTTTTCCTGAAGACTTTAGGTCTAGCACTGTATCTCCTGTACCACCTAGCTACCTCTAAGCAACAGTATTAAAACTTGAGTTGAGAATACACCAAACTAGAAAAATGTTCTTCAAGTCACCTTAAGGAGCAGAATTAGCTCAGGAAAAAAAAACCAACACAAGTAATAATTAATAGCTAATAAAGAGAAAAAAACATCTTAAAATCAGTTTTGAGGATGAAAGAACAGACAAGGAATGTGCATGAAATCAAAGAAGTTTGCCCTTTTGGGTCGATCCCCCACCCCTTGCCTCAGGAGGGAATTAATGCTTTTGCTAGATCACATAGGTATGGTTGTTGAATATTCATTGATTCACCAGTGTGGAGTGCCATGGGCTTCTGCTCTTCAATGACTTAAGGTCTAAAGTTTCCTTTTGTACTTACCACACTGACTTACGGACAGAACATAGTGAGTGTGAGGATCCCTATACCCTGCAATGCAGGCATCCCATTTGGGTAGTAATGTCCTGCAGCTTTTAGCAAGATAAGTTTACTAGACATATAGAATATGCTATGGTACTCCTCTTTTCTCAGTCCTAGTTTGGCAACACATACATCTTAACAGTTCTCCAATGATTTAAAAGGGTATTATGACATTAAAAAATTCACAATAATAAATTTAAATTCATGTTTTAAATCAAGCAGCGCATTTTAATTAAGCACCCACATTGTGAATAACATTATTACCAAGAACAGTTTACCAAATTCTACCCTACAGTAAGTTCTCAAAGCCTGGGATCTAGACAGTGGCAATAGTGCATTAATTGATTTTAAAATCTTTTTAATGGGTATCATATACCAGCCCACTTATACTTACATGGGATAGGAATTGAGTCTGTCATTTCACTAGCACAGATGAAGATGTTCTTTCTACCGGTGTAGATCAGCACATTCTTTGCAATTTATAGTTTTAGAGAGTGGCCAAGAACTGAGAGGTTAGATTGCTTGCTCAGAGTCACACAGCTAATCAGAGATGATGGAACCTGAATGTAGGTGTTCTAGGTTTCAAGGTTAGCTAGCTATCTATTATACCATACTACCTTGTTTAATCTCTACTATTTTATTTTCCCCCATTTTTTAAACATTTTTATTTAAAGTTTTCAGTTTCAAATTCTACCCCTCCTCTCTCCCTCCCCTCTCCTCTCCATGAGCTCGCAAGCAATCAGATAGAGGTTATGCATTTGCAATTATGTAAAATATTTCCATATTAGTCATTTCACACAAAAAGACTTGAATAAAAGAAAAAAAGTGAAAATTAGCATGCTTCAGTCTGTATTCTGACAATATTAGTTCTTTCTCTGGAGGCAGATAGTATGCTTCATCATTAACACTTTGGGATTGTCTTAAATCATTGTGTTGCTGAGAATAGCTAAGTCCTTCACAGTTCTTCATCGAATGATATTGCTGTTACTGTGTACAAAGTTCTCCTGGTTCTGTTCATTTCATGATACATCAGTTCATGTAAGTGTTTCCAGGTTTTTGGAAAGTCATCCTGCTTGTCATTTCTTATGACACAGTAATATTTCATTACAATCATATACCACTGCTTGGTTAGCCATTCCCCAATTGATGGACATCCCTTTGATTTCCAATTCTTAGCCATCACAAAGAGTTGCTATAAATAGTTTTGTACAAATAGGTCATTTTCCCTTTTTTTTGGATGTCTTTGGGATATAGACCTACATGCTACCTCTCTGACACATATATGATCCATGTAAATTAACTTTAAAAGATGGTCTTAGGAAATCTAAGAATCCTAATGTCCAGCTGCAAAAATGTTCCCTCTCTGACTTACTGGCACATCTGTTTTTTATTTAACTCTTTGGACCAATGCAATCATCTTCCACATAAGAGGGGTCAAACTCACAGCTTACAAATTTGTGATTTTCTAAATCAATATGCAGCCTGCAGGGATCCTCTTCTATTTGAGTCTGACATCACTATCCTAGATGGCTTTCCAGCTGCCAGTTTCTCTCCACTCTGAGCTATCTGTTACATACTAGTAAGAAACAGAATCTCCAGGTGTCCTTTGAATCATCTCCCTGCTGCTCTCACATTCACAGAGATTCCAAATTGTTTCATATTAATTTCAAACTCCTAATCGTGTGGTTCAAAGTCCTCCACCAAAGTCTATCACAACTTAAGAATTAAAATGAAACTTTCCAAAATCCATTCCAAAATCATTCATAATGGGGAGAAACAGTTGATGGATGTTGCCTGCACTTCTGAAGGTTGAAAGATTTTTTTTCTCTAAGATTTGTTATGTGAACATAGATAATCGGTATGCAAATATGGTACTCAGGTATTAAGAATAGTTTAGATTCTTAATAACTACATTGAAATAAAGAGCATCTAGAAATTATTTTCATGAATTTATTTAAAAGTAATTAAGTGCATTACCAACCCAAGGTTTAATATAGGCACCATATTTGCATAACCACTTATTATGTTTACATAGTCATTGTTAACCTCAGTTCTACAACTTATTCAAAGCCATGTGTGGCCTTGAGGCTGCAGGGAATTGGGACCACTACAACAAACATTTTTTTCAGTATTAAAAAAAATTGAAGACCTCTTCTACCAAAATACTCATTTGCTATTTTTGTTGCTACTGTGTGGAGATGGGCATACAGGATCACAGAATATCAATCTAGAAGGGGTCTTAGAGGTCATCTAGTCAAGCACATGGCCCATAACATTCCCAAGTGTAGTAACAACCAGCTTAAAATGTAACCGGGAAATATTTAACAAATCAAATCAATAAAAAGGAACACATTTACATGTGAGATTTTCTAAATCCATATACGTACAGGGATCCCTGTATATGGTTTCCTGGTCCCCATTTCTATTTGAATTTGACATTGTGGATCTAGTCCATGACTTTCATCTTACAGGTGAGGAAATTGAAGTTCAGAAGAATTAAATGACTTACTTAATGTCATGTGGTTGTAAGTGACAGAGCGGGGATATGAACCCAGGTCTTTTATTTCATTTCTCTACCAGTTCCCAAACACTGAGATTTGTAGTTTCATGCATACATAGTGGTTAGGTGTTCAATAAAAAAGTTTTGACAAACTGTCCGAGATACATTAAATATCCATCACTATATGAGACACTAGATGTTTTATGTTAAAATGTATATAGTTAAAGAAGGACAAATTAGAAAAAGTAATATGAGTTGGACAAAAGGCTGAAACATCAGATAGATCCCTTAAATTTGGGAACAAGGCCTGGAGGAAGAAGATGCTTGAAGCTAATAAGGAAATCCCAGCCATGAATGGAATGACCTGTTCTGAGGAAACCTTCTCAGAAGTAAGTCAACCTGTATTATGATTTAGAAATAGTTTATAGATGAGATTAAGGTGCTCTTCTTGATATCATTATGATGCAGCCAATTCAAAATGCAATAAGCAGAAAGTAAGCTATAGATGAAGAAAATATCATTTTGTTTTAAAAATCGATATCTTTGAAGTGAATATGAATCATCTTTCCAGCACCTACTCATCACTAAGTGATTTGATAGAAGCATCTCTGAACTTGAAACACTTAAACATAAGGCCTTGTACCACACTGACCTTCTCGGAGTACAGCACCCTGTGTGGTCTGGCTTGAATCTGCTAACCAGCCTTATACCTTTTTCAACTATATTAAGCAGACATATTTTATATGAGTAATCAGAGGTGCTAGAGTCACTAGATATATCTCAGGCTAGTTACTGATCCAAGTGCCTCCAGATGCAGGTTCAGTAAACAGGTTGGTAAACATCCAGCTCACCATTCATAACATTTAAAGTTCTTCTCTTTTTCTCATTGCTAATTAAGCATTCCTACTACACAGTTATAAAATGTTGTTTCCTAAGGTTCCTACCATCACTCTTCTTTTACATATCAGAGCGCTAAAGTCCAGATAGAGCATTAAGACCCTTTTTATGTGCATGTTATGAGATAAAAAGTAGCAAAGACATTTGAGAATATCAAAAAGACTTTTTAAAAAACTCATTTTTTAAGGAAAAGTAGTATGAAAGAAAGGATAGGAATGCTGAATTGGATCAATGAAGAAGTCATTAATTGAATACTTACAAGTATGGTGATAAAAAGAAAATAAGAGAGTAATTGCCTGAGCTTGGTGAGTGAGGGGACCCAGTTATAGTTGGACATTTATTAGAAAAGGAAAGTTTTAGATTAGGAAAGAAGATTTATTTCTTTAGATGGCCTTTTGACGTACTTCAAATCATCCCATGGTATCCCAGGACAAATATTCTAGAAGATGAATCTTGAGGTATTCTTGGAAGGTATTAATCAGAGTCGCAGGGTATAGTTTGTATAAGTTAACAAATAATAATAATAATAACAATCATAATTTTAATAGTTGTTATAATTTGTCATGTTTTAAGATTTATAAATGTTTTTGATATGTTGTTGTATTTGATCTGCATAACCCTGTGAGATAGGTGTTATTTATTCTTATTGAACAGATGAGGAAACTGAGGCTCAGAGAGGTTAAGCAACTTGGCCATGTGAACATGACCAGCAAATCTGAAACAAAATTTGAACTTGAGTATTCTAGATTTTGAGATCCAAGGGTGGGGAATCTGCAGCCTTGAGGTCACATGTAGTCCTTTGGTCCTCAAGTACAGCCCTTTGACTGAATCCAAATTTCACAGAACAAATCCCCTTAATAAAAAGATTTGTTCTGTAAAACTTGGACTCAGTCAAAAGGCCACATCCAAGGACCTTAGAAGGCCATGTGTGGCCTGGAGGCTGCAAGTGCCCCACCACTGTTCCCTATGTGACTTAGGTCCCAAGTAGAAGAAAGATACCTTATCTTTAGAAAAAGAAGAGACCTCACTTAAAGAAAGTAAAGTCTGAAGGAGAGAACGGACAAACAAGGATTCAAATCAAGGTGAAAATGTTATCAGTATACTAAGTGGCAAAGTGAAGGTAAAGAAGAGAGTTTTAAAATGGAAAAGGAATAGTAATTGTGGGCATAATACCACATGGAGGGGTAGAACAGGAAGGTTAAGCTCCAAAAGATGACAATAAAGAAAGTGGACTGCTTAGTAGTACCATTGGAAAAAAGCAGCACTTATTTTTGTTTTATCAAGTGATTGATATAACATCTCTAACAGAGATCAGAACCAAGGATGGGATGTGGTTAATAAAGATAAGGCAGCAAGATATCAAGGGAAGTACAGAATTGAGAGAAGGAAATACGTATGGATCATGGAAAGAATCGAGCATGTCACCTGATCTTTCTTCAGAAATATATCGTGGAACAGGTATAGGTGGATTGAATGATGAGAAAGGAATGTTCATTGGTTGTCCAATCAGGACTCCCATTATTCGTTCCAGGCTTAACCAACTTGCAGATAAGTACCAGTCCACATGTATTTTCCACTTGCCTATTCTACTGTAAGAAAAAACATAGGAAATTTAAGAAATAAAATGAGCATTGTTAATGAAAGTATTTTTCTCCCCGAGGAAGCAGTTAAATGTTTTTTTTTTAACTAATCTGAGGATTGTTTTTTCCCCTTTTACTTGTGATTCCTTCAATGCCTAGGAGCCTAGGGACTATAAGGTATTTTTCATTGTTGTTATTTCTCCTGTTAAATGTTTGGTTGATGTTCTTTTTAATTTAAATCCCTGACTCTTCTCAATGATACTCTCTCCCCCAACAGTATAATTTCTTGTGACTATATATATATGCATATATATGCAAATATATATGTATGTACACACATTTATATACATATATTTTTTTTCAAGAAAAAGAAATAAGCATAATGGTGATGATGGCACATGTCTCATTCCACATCTGTACTTCATCACCTCTCCACCCAGAGATGGGATGCATGCTTGATCTTTAGGTCTCCAATGTCATGATTAGACACTAGATTGATTAGACTTTTGAAATGTTTCTTTGTTGTTTTCCTTTATATTATTATAGTGATTGTACAAAACATTTTTTCTTGAGCTGTTTTTATTCCTTATAGTTTATTCAAGTTATAGGGTAGTTGTTTTAAGATGGTCTGCTCTCAAAATCTTTGAAATACCTACAACACTTGCTTTGTTGACCATATAATAAACAACAATTTGAAATTTAAATGCTTTGAGATCTTTTGGTGAAAGGCTTTGCAAAAGAGTAGAATGATATTGTATTTTTCAAGATTTTAAAAAGCCTAGATTTAATTCAGAATTTTTCCCATTGTAAAATCTAAACCTTGGTAAAAATTTTAAACTAATTGTGTCTCTTTTGATTTACCCACATTCAAAACTCCCCCACCTCCAATTTCTTATTTTCTTTTCAGTCTTGCAAAGGATGAACAGGTTTTCCTTCAACTTTCCGAACAAACTCATCTTTGCATTCAAGTAATTATGGAAAATTTCAATCTCGAGCATATCTTTTGGAAAATCAGAGCCAAGTGAAAACATGGTACATAATAGAGATGACTACCATACAAAGCTAGCTAGTATAGATTCTATAATGTATAGGCATAAGGGCTAATTTCACAGCTGATGTGTTTTTTGCTGACCTGAAACAAAAGTGGAGGGAAAGTTTGTTGAGCAAAGAACATCAAAGAGATTTAGCTACAGTGGTGTGCATGGACTGGTAGATGAAATTCTCTGGACTGGAACCTAGAAATTCTCTTTAAAGTTATGAGCATAAAGAGCCAAATTTAGTAAGGCAGAAGAAAAATCAATGCAGATCAGCACAGAAAAAAGTATTTCCTTAAAGCACTACCCCCTTCCATCCTTCATTCTGCATTTTATATATTAAACTGAGTTGGGTTGGTCTCAGCTCAAATAACTTGCTATGGAAATTCACTTCAATCTTCCATATTTCTCAAAAGCACATCCTTTCATCAGTGTGAAAGTTGACTTTTCTCAGTAGGTGTTAGAAAAAGAGCAAAACAAGTAATTCAATCATGAATGTTGCTGTTGTATGTTTTCCACTATGATTTTCTCTAAGTGAAGGTCTGAATATGTTACTCCTCTACCCAATAAACTCTAGTCACTCATTATTTCTCTAGCCTAAAATATAAACTCCTGTATAGCTTTTAAAACCCATCATAACCTGGCCTCAGGTTAATCTTCCACACTTATTATTTTTATTTACTGTATATATATATGTATATGTATATATAATATATACACACACATACAATGTGTATGCATATGTATATACTATACTGTATACCTTTCCATACTTATTATGTATGTATGTATACATATATACGCACATATGCACATACACACATATTATTTTATATAATCTAGCCAACTAGCTTTATTGCTGTTTTTAACATAGTTTTCCATCTCATATCTCTGTTAACTTTGCCTTTGCTGTCCCCCATTTCTGGAATATACTCCATCCTCCCCTTTGTCTCATAGATCTGTTACTTCCTTCAAGATTCAGCTCAACCTTCATCTTTTATATGAACTTTCCTGATACTTTTGGCTTCTAGTTACTCACCCCCCCAACTTTATTTCATTAATAGGCATATATGCAGCTAGGTGGTGCCATGGACAGAGTGCTGGGCCTGGAGTCAGGAAGACTCATCTTCTTGAGTTCAAATCTAGCCTCAGATACTTATTAGCTCTGTGTGACCATGGGCAAGTCACTTAACCCTGTTTGCTTCAGTTTCCTCATCTATAGAATGAGCTGGAGAAGGAAATTATAAACCACTCCAGTATCTTGGCCAAGAAAACCTCAAAGGGGTCACAAACAGTCAAATACAAGTGAAAAATGATTGAACCATAGCTTGAGAGCAAGCCTTGAAGCTAAGAAGAATGGAGTTCAAGTCTCACCACTGATACCCACTGTCTGCATCACTCTGGTTAAGTCATTTAATTTTTCAGTACTCTAAGCACTTCTCTAAGACCTTGCAGAGAAGGTGTCAATGTACCTAGACCAGACAAATCACAGATGCAATATGTAACCCTATTTATAATTTATATAGGTGCATGTGGTCTCTCCCCCAATAGAATACAATTTCTGTCAGGGCAAAGATTGCTGTATTTTTATCTTTTTGTACTCAACATCTTTCACTATCACATGGTAGACACTTAATAAATGCTCGTTGATTGATTGTGGGGTTTCTGAAAACTAATACTGGAATGTGATAACATCTTTGTCTAAAAGCAAAAATGCCAACAGTTTGGGTGCTTCAAACAGTGAGCCTGCTTAATGCCCCAAGACCACCCTAGGAACTCACGCTTTACCCAAAGGGTATAGGAAAAAAGAAGAGAAATGGGAAGCTACCGAATAGGAAACTATTTCTGTAAACTACAAAGGCCAAAGATTCAACTGGAAGGCTAAAAACTGTGAGAGAATGTCTCTTGATGGGAATCTGCTAATCCTTAACAGGAAGAGGACTAGTCAAGTGGGAAAAGTAGGAAGTAGGGTGTGAGAGCTGTTTTGGTATGTAAATTGAGAGATTTCAGAGACCTCTGTGGAACCAATTTGGGAATACTGCAACTAATGCTTTTGACTTTACGTAACGCCAAATATTGAATCAGTTGAACAGGTTTTAATGGAAATGAAGCTCCACAGGTTATGATATGGAATGATTTGAATTAGACAAGGATTTCAAGGGTGCTAGCCAGTATTTAGGCAAATTGTAAGTAGCATATTTGGCATTTATTCATTCACTCATTCATTCAATAAGAATTTATCAACTGTAGATAACCACATGTAAGATATATAGAAACACATTAATTTGATGATACTCTGTAGGTCCATCATGTTCATAGTCATGTATAGGACAACTTTCAATTCAGGAAAGAGATCTTCCCTTTCTTCATAAAATCACACATTTTTAAAAGTAATAATTACTGTTAGTAAATTGTACAAATACCTACTTTGATAAGGAAATGGAGATGGAAACAAGCAATATAGATTTCCCAGGGGTCATTCAACTAGGAAGTAGGAAGCCAGTAGTTGAATTTCAGTTTCCTGATTAGAAGTCTATCACTCTTTCTTTCTATGCACCTGTCTAAATCGATATTTCTTTTGTATCTTTCTATAGTATTCAATACCTGTGCTCTTCACACTGTATGGGCTCAAAACACATTATTTCTTCTGGCTAGATGCTGAAAGTCAAGTTGTGGAATGTGACCCTTAGCTCAAAGGGCCAATTGTAAGGGACTCTCTCCTCATTGGTGGAGACTTATTACTCAATGTCCTCTGCTTTTGGGAGGGTAGAGTTGGTGACAGCAACAGAGAAGGAAGATTTGGATTCTTCTGACTTCCAGAATCAAGAGAGAATTTGTGCAATTCCAACCTATTTTTAGGTATTTGAAAGGAGAGAAAGACTCTAGGAAGGAGCTGACATGTAAAACTTTGATCATCTCGTTATTCCTAACTCTCTCTCTGTCTCTCTCTGTCTCTCTCTGTCTCTGTCTCTCTGTCTCTGTCTCTGTCTCTCTCTCTCTCTCTCCCTCCCTTTCTTCCTCCCTCCCTGTCTCATTGCTCTCAAAGGGAGAGATCATTCAATTTGCATTATCTGGTACATATTGTCATCTATATACCTTTACTGATTAATATTTTGCTATTGACATAATGAGCAAGGTTCTTTGCTATTGGTTATGTATTTTTTGGGGGGCAGGGCAGGGCAATTGGGGTTAATTGTGCCCAAGGTCACACAGCTAGTAAGTATGTCAAGTGTCTGAGGCTGGATTTGAACTCAGGTCCTCCTGACTCCAGGGCTGGTGCCGTATTCACTGCGCCACCTAGCTGCCCCGGTTATGTGTGTTTATTGAGGGATTGGCATTTAGGAGGAAGGGAGTGAAACTTGGAGATCTATCTTGAAGCCTTCCATTCTCATTAAGGAGTTTAGCTTGAACCTAAAAATTGCTTCCCCTAGACCAACAATATTTAGTGGAGCAGACAGATATAATTCTATCCCAGTATCCCCTTCCTCTGAGGAGAGTGAGAAAGCACTGGGCCCAACCTCTGTCTCCCTTAGTGGCAGTAATCAAAGTCTCCCTTGGAGAAGGGTCAGGGATAGAGAAGCTAAGGCTCTCTATTCTTGTCTCCCTATGAACCACGCATATACAGACTCACATGGACATACTTAACCATCATCTGCAAAACACCACGTATGCCACTCCCCTTACATGATAAGTAAAGATAATATAGAACTCATTGAGGAACACATAACTAATGCATGTTTTTAGGAAAGGCAAGTTTTAGAATAAGGGAGACAGTGTAGTAGAGGCAATGTGGTAAACTGGATAGAGAGCTGTCCTTGAAGGGAAAAAAAAGACCTACTTTCAAGTCTTGCTTTTTGACACAACCTGTTTGTATAACTTTGGGAAAATCACTTAACCTTTTGCTACTTCAGTCAATGCCTTAAGATGTAAATTGAAAGACGGTTGACTCTCTCTATTGGTTAAAAGGTCTTTTCTTTGTGTGAGTTGCTTATACCAATTAAAATATAGGTCTGGCCAAGAAAAAAAGCTCATTACAATAGTGGGGAAGGAAGAGCATTTCAATGAAGCTGAATGGCTGGGAGCAGAAAATATGGAGAATAAGTCTGTAATAATCATGGCAGTAATTATCCAGATGAAGAGAAAATTCATGTCCTAGTTGTAACAAGTGAAATGAGATAGGATCCAGAACCTGAATTATTGGGGTGGATGATATTTTCGATTATGATAAAGGAGAAGAGAAGGGTGTGCTTGAGGTCAAAATTGTACATATGGAGGGATAGTACAAAGATATGTTAAAGGTAAAGATTAATGGATAATAGAGAACAGGTGATAGGTGACAGTGGTGAAAAAAAGAATCAATTTTAATTATCTTTAAGAATTAAGACCACTGCAGTGTTAAACAATGAAAGAAGTAAATTGTTGTCCAACGCATCTAAATTTAGAATATAGATATAATTAAGATAAATTTAGAATATGAAGTAGAGACAGATCAGAGTATGGTGATGGAAGGATAACACCAAATATCTAAGGAAATAAAAATCATGCTGAAAAATGTTCCATTCAGTTTAACCAGGAGGAAAACTTTGATAGTTTTTGCTAAGTTTTGTAAGTATAACTGGAAGAAAAGGATGAAAAATATCTAAATCCTTAGTGAAATTAGAAGAAAATGTGGTTCTACACTTGTTTTTTTCATTAGAAAGATCTAAGTTGAAACCAGATCAGATATAGGACACCCTTTGTAACTTCCATCATGTCAGCTGTAAAAATAGTAGTTAGTCACATACCCTATGTGAGGGCCCCTGCTAGGGGTGAGTGGGGGGAAATTTGGCAGAAAAAAATCTGTAGTATAATTTGTTTCAAACCTTCTCATTCTCACCCTCTGCAATTTGTACTCTCTAGTGTTTATTGGATTCAGGCAGCTCTTTTGTGTCCAGTTCCTGCTAAAAGTTGCTCTGGTCCTCCTGTCACTATCAGTAAGACAATTAAACATGGCCCATTCCAACAAAAAGAAAAATGAGGAAAAAGCTGGAGATCACACTATTGAAACTGGCCAGAAGCCTTACTTGGGACTAGTTACCAAGCTCAACAGGAAGTTGGATTACCTGGGGACAGTCAAGTAAGTCATGTTTTTTGTTGCTGAAGTTTTACTACTGTAAACTTGTTGCCTGAGACTGTCTTTTTTTTTTTAATGCAATGCTATCACTAACATTATTGATGGAGTTGAATGTTGTGAAAAATGAAGATTTGAGATGAAGAGTCAGGCAAATAATAGTAAAAGAAAAACATATTCTAATACTATTTCCTTTGAAGAAAAACAACCAAAAAAAGAGGAGGGGCAGTCTACATTGTGAAGTATTCCACTGTAAATTTCTCAGGGCGATGAGGGAAAATTTGGAAGTATCAATCTTGAAAAATAATGTAAAGGACTACAATTTCGGAAGATTTAAGAACTCTGATCAATGCATATGAGTTCAGGAGGCTCATGATGGATTATGTTTCCCACCTCCTGGCACAGAGGCGATGGACTAAACGGGCAGAATGAGATATACTTTAAGACGTGGCCAATGTGTTTATTTGTCTTATCTGATTCTACTTGCTTATTACAAGGAAGGACTATTTGGAGGAGGAACAATGGAGAGTAATAGTAATTAATGAAAGCCCTAAATGAAAAGGGCATCAAAGAAGCATTTTAAAAAAATATATATATATATATATAAAAAATAGAGTGGTAAGAAGTTTGGGAGGTGACACAGCTAGGCAGGGGAGTTTGGTTACCCTTTAGCCTTAAGAAATCTACATCAAAACAAAACCCACAGTTTAGTATATAATCCTCTTTTCCATTCTTCTTTGTATCCTGAAATTCATTGTTGGTTAAGTTTATAATAAAAAGAAATTAAAAACACTCAATTCTATGAGTTAGGAAATTTGGGATCGAATCAGTTCTGTGGCAGATTTGCGCTTCTTTAAAGCCACTAAACTATTAAATCAATTTAAATTGATTTACACTTAATAAATGCCTACTAAGGTGAAGGCGGAGGGCCAGGCACTGAAGATAGGAAGATTAAAAACAATGTGGTCTCCATCCTCAAAGAGGTTATGATTTAGTGGGAGAATGTCATACCCAAATAAGAATAAAAGAAGGTAAAATGTGGTAAAGGTAAAGGAAGGTTTATAGTGTTATAACAATTCTGAGAAGGAAAAGATCATTTTTGAGAAGAGGATAAGAAATGGCTTTGTGGAAGTAGCACCTGAACTGGGCCATGAAGGAAGGAAGAGAAGCATTTTAAGAAATAGAGAGTCAAGAGGACGAGTTCAAATCCAGCCTTAGACACTTATTAGCTGTGTGATCTTGGGCAAGTTACTTAAACCTGACTGCCTCCCTTTCACACCCCCACAAAAAAATAAGTGAAGGTAATAATAGCTAATATTTACATAGTACTTTAAGATTGTCAAAGAACTTCACTTATGTTATTTCTTTTGAGCCTTATATGAACCTCATGAGCTAGGGTATTAATCCTATTTTAGAGATGAAGGAACTGAGGCCGAGAGAGGTTAAGTGACTTGCCCAGGGTCACATAGCTTACTAGTATCTGAGGAAGCATTCCAATTCGGGTCTTTCTTACTCTAATTCCCTCACTTTAGGCAATCTGACATCTAGTGTGAGGAGATAACAAATTTTCAGCATGGGGAATGACGTGCATGAAAACAGGGAAATGAGTGACTGAAAGATGAGATAAGAAAACAAATAATAGTACAGTTTGTCTGGCGTGTAAAGTACATGAAGAGGAATAAAATAAAAAATTTTTGGAAACACAAGTTAGAGCCAGAATGCCAATCTAAGGGTAAAAGTAAAATAACCTTTCAGGTCAATGATCTCCAAAGAGTGAGTATGATGCATTGAGGAGTCATGCTCTTACCACAGAAAAATTATAGTTTGATCTCAGGGAATGTGTGATCAAGCACATGAAGAAAGAGAAGGCAGGACACATACTACCAACCTTGAAAGCTATCACATATAAAATCGGTAACAACTGCTTGGTCTGGGGGGCTGGGGCACAAAATGGTGTCAGGTCAGGCCACTGTAGGGTTAAAACAAACTGCCCCAACTCTTCAAATAACAGAGAAGTGTTTACATTGCATTACATGTTTACAATCGGCTCGATATTAGCGTTGCTGCTAGCTACGAAACTCAACATCGATGGGAATCAATTAAATTAAATCAATTGATTTAATTGACCCTTTTGTTTTTTGAAAGTTCAAGTTTGCTTCCCTGATCTATTGCAAGCGAAAAGTCATTAGGGAATCAGGTCTTTAAGCATGTTTAGGGGCAGAGGTGTTATTTATGAGGCTGGCCTGCAAAACTTCTCACTATGGCTTGTACAAGATTGAAATGTATTTGGAAGGGCAGCTACGTGGCACAGTAGATAGAGAACTGATACTGCAGACAGGAGGACCTGAGTTCAAATCCAGTCTCAAACATTTGATACTTACTAGCTGTGTGACCTGGGGCAAGTCACTTAACCCCATTGCCAAAAAAAAAGGAGAGAAAGAAAAGAAAATGTAATTAACAAAATAAGGAACATATAATACAACATAGATAATGTTAATTTGGAGTTTTCTAAGTCAATATGCAGCCCCAGGGACTTATTTCTATTTGAGTCTCACTGTTCTGGCACATTAGCTTTGCTTTGATAACAGGCACTAATAGCATTCAATACTTGGAAAAGTTTTGTAGACAGATCTCTTCAAATCATCTGCCATTCTCAACTCCCATGCCTGGGCTGACACAAAACTTAGATTTTAATAAGTGAATGGATCATCCAAGTGCACACAGGGAGTAATTAGCAGATCCTGAATTTGACCCTAGGGTTACTGGTGTCAGATTTGACTCTCTTGTAGCTACACTGCAGCCATTTCTATTTGATCATATTCCATTTCCAGCTCTGGGTAGATCACCTTACCGGTCCATGCTTCATTTTGATTGTATATGAAGCAAATAGAATACAACTTACAACTCCAAAAGTTAATTAGCCTTTTAGACTCAGGTATATTAGGAATATTAATGTGAAGTTGCAGAGGAAAGATTGATTTAAATGAAATATTGGAGCAGATGGATACTAGAACAAAATTACCGAGGGGCGCTGCAAAATGTCCTTCTTGGGAAACTTAAAATAGGATCAATATTAATTTGCCAAAATAATCCTTCCTTATTGGAGACCAAGGGATGGACCAGATTACCTGATAGTACTGATTCACCCATATAAATCATTGATGGATGTGTGTGGGGGTGTATGCATGTGTATACATCTGTACACACACAGACACACTCTCCATATGTATATATACACATGCGTGTGCACATATAACCACTATCTATAAAACAACTGTATATACATACACACATATATGTGTGTATACACACACACACACACACACACACACACACACACACACACACACACCACTGTATATATGTTTTGGTTAACAAATGGTTCAGCTGGCTGGTGCAACAGATAGAACACTGGACCAGAAGTCAGGAAGACCTTAGTACAAATTTAGCTTCGGACACTACCTGTGTAATGCAGGGCAAGTGATTTAACCTCTATCTGCCTGCCTTAGTTTGCTCATTCATAAAATGGGGATAATAATATCATTTACCTCCCAGGGTTGTTGTGAAGATAAAGTAAGATGATATTTGTTCCACCTTGCAAAACTTAAAGCGTTAAAGAAATGCTGCTTATTGTTATTATTAACAACTGTATTCTGGTTCAGCTCTCTAGGAGAGGAAGAAGAAGAGGGAGGGAGGCAATGTTCTATAATGACAGAAATAGTGGATTTGAAGTAAAGACGACATCTCCTTGAATTCCCACTCTGTTACTTCCTGCCTGTGTGACTGAGTAATTCACTTAACCTCTTTGCCCCTCAGCTCCTCATTTGTAAAATGAAAGGTTTGGACTAGGTAGTCTCAAAGGGCTCTGAGGGCTATAAATCTATGATCCTATATACAACAGTAATACTGGCCTTTGTATAGCGTATGCTCTGAGGTTACCAAGTACCTGGTGTACATCATCTCAATTGATCCTCAAAAAAATCCTTTGAGACAGGCATAGCAAATATCGTAATCTACATTTCGTAGATAAGGAAGCCCTACTTAAGGGAGGTTAAGCGATGGACCATATGACCTCTAATGCCCCTTTCAGACATATCATTCTGTGGTTAAATGAGTGGCCCAAGGTTATATAACTAGTAGGAGGCAGAAAAAGGGCTCAGACCCAGAGGACAGACGTCGTCGGACTCAAAGACAAATGCTAACTAATGATACCATGCTCCCTTTTGCAACAGGCCCTGTGGTCTAAGGTAGAGTATACTGAACTCAAAATCAAAAGCTTCACATCTAAGCCTTGCTTCCAGCCTTTATTAGAAGCAATCATTTGATTGCTGAGTCTTGATTTCTTTGCCAATAAAATGGGAATAGTAATGCTTTCACTATTTGCCCTATGAGGTTGTTTTGAATAAAGTCCTTGATAAATATGGGATGTCCCAGGAGTCTCAATACAGTTTTAAGATTTAATGGTTTACAACTGCACCGAGACTTTTGGGATACCCTCTATTAAATTGCTATAGAAATAGGAAATATTATTATTACATCATTCTGGGCACTGTGGATAGAACACTAGACTTTGATGTTTGAATTTGAATCCTGAGTCCTACAACTCAGTTCTTGTAGGGCTTGGACAAGGTATTTTCCCTCTCAGAGGCCCAAATATGGTTAATATTGAATAATGCCTTGTCCCATACAAGGCTGTTTGTGAGGAAGACTCATTATAATCTTAAAGCACCATACAGATGTGAGTTAGCATTTTACTTTCATTATTGTTTTTCTATTTAACTTTAGAGCATCTTTAAAAAATATTCAGCGTCATTGACTTGTTTAAGGTCCTTAGTGCCTAAAGGTGTGCCCAACCCAACTATGAAATGAAAATATGATTTCATGCACTAATAGGACCTACCCTAGGCAAAAATCCTTATTTAAAACAGTTAGGCTTCAGTGCAGAAAGCTGAGCAAAAAGATTATTTTTTGGTGTTTTCTAATGTAACCACACTGCGGACATTGGATAGTGTTCAGACTTTAGTCATAACAGATACAAATTTTTTTTTCAGTTATTGAGATCATAGAATTCAGGGGTAGAAGTGATTTTCAAGATCATCCAATTTAGACTTTTATTTTATGGGAGGTGGGGCTGGGTGGACTGTGGCCCAGAGAGATTAAGTGATTTACCCAAGGTCACACAGCAAACTGCAGACCCAGGGCCTCTGACTCCCAATTTTTCCCTAATATACAAGTGGGATACTTTCCTTGAATCTTAACAAAAGAAACCCTCACCCACAACTTTACACTCATCTCTTCTGCCAGTCCTTGAAGTCTCAGCAGATAAAATCAGAAAGTTAAAGAGCGATGGGTCTTCGGAAATAACTGTGTTTGAAGGACATTCAGTTGTTTTTTAGATCCCTCTGCATGTTGTCACTGCTGCTATAAGCAGGGTCACTGGGTACTGTCCAGCCCAACAAGGATTGAGGAGCAACAGGATGCCACTGGTCGCTGCCAATTTGAGAAAAACAGATGTCTTCTCAAATGGACTCTCACTAGTCTCCACTGTGTCTCCTTTGCTCTTTGCCCCCTCCCTCCCCTAAATAAAAATATTTAAAGGGACACTGGCAGTTTAGAACTCAATGTAGTTTAGTTTTTTGTTAATGAAAAAAATCATAATTACTTACATTTGGAGAAGGCCCTCCGAAGCTCAGCTCAAGGACTACTTCTTAGATAAGGCCTTTCCTTATCCCCCACCCCACATTATTATTAACTCTCCCTTTCCAAATAATACTTTGTATTTACTTCATATAAATTTTGTACATACATATGTATGTGTGTGTATATATACATACATATATATATATATATATATATATATATATGTGTTAATTTCCTTGATAGAAGGTAAGCTCTTAGAGGCCAGGGAATATTTAGTTTGTCAGTTTTTTGCATTCTCAGTACCCCTCATAGTGCCTGACATACAATTAGTGTTTAATAATGCTTGTCGATTGAGTCATTTGAAGAGCTCAAATATTTGTCAGATCACATTCCTCACAAGGCCTCTTTAAGACCTAAAGCAAGGGAATATATAATTGCCAGTGAGACCAATAATTTGTGATTTGAAGCTCCAAGGAATATAATTTGTACAAGAAAAGAGCCAGCATGGTCATAGGCAAATCAAATTTCATATTTGAATAGCTTTGAAAAGTTGTCATCATTTAATAATGTGTTATAGGCATTGCAATCTACCTCTAGAGAAGGGCTTAACATTTAGTGAAGCTTAGAGAGATGCAGGCTTCTTGGTTCACTAAAAAGGCAGATGCAGTTGAGCTACTATGACAGTAACACAGTGTTTCTATGATGCCTTGAAGGCTATTTATAGGCCAAAGATCTATGGTGTGTTTCAACTATTCTGTGCTGATGGACCCACACTGATCAGTGATAAGATGATCCTGGAGAGATGGGCTGAACATTTTCATAGTGTTCTCAATAGACCATCATCAACCAATGCTGAAGCCATTGACTGTATACCTCAGGTTGAAGTCAGTCCCTCTCTAGCTGAACTTCCAGCTGAAGGAGAGGTTTTGAATGTTAGTAGCCTCCTCTCCTGTGGCAAACCACCTGGTACTGATTTCATTCCAGCAGAGATCTACAGGGCAGGGAGTCTATCACTCATACAAGAGCTGACTAAATCTTCCAGGTTATATGGCAAGAGGAGATTATCCCAAAGGTGATTAAGAATGCTTCCATTGTCCATCTCTATAAAGGAAAAGGAAATAGGTTGTCCTGTGACCGTATGACAATCACAGAGGGGTGGGGTGGGGTGTCTCTCTCTTAGTCATTGCAGCATGATTCTTGCCAGAGTTCTCCTTAAGAGACTGATCCTTCACCTGGAACATGATCATCTACCCAAGAACCAGAGTGGCTTCAGAAAGGGCTGAAGAATGACTGACATGGTGTTTGCTGCCTGGCAACTTCAGCAGAAATGTCAGGAGCAGAACAGAAGTCTGAACACATTTGCCGATTTGACCAAGGCCTTTGATACTGTCAGTCATGAGGGCTTGTGGAAGATCTTGGCAAAATTTGGTTGCTTTGATAAGTTTGTCAATATTGTACATCAGTTTCACAAAGGCATGCTTGCACAGGATCTGGATAATGGATGATGCTCTCATGCCTTCCCAGTCACCAGTGGAGTGATGCAGGGCTATGTCTTTGCTCCCATGCTTTTTAGCACTATGTTTTCAGTGATATTGTCAGATGTCTTCAAAGAGGACAGAAACAACATCAAGGTCAGCTACTTCACTGAGGGTGAATTGCTACAAGCCAAGACTAAAGTGAAGGGAGAGTTGATATGTGACTTTTTGTTTGCAGATGATTGTGCACTCAGTGCAGGGCTGAAAGGTTTTATAGCTATGTCTGAGTAAGGATACTATCTATATCCAATGAGTAGATTTGTAGAATCTTTGGTTTGGAAGGGACCTGAAGATTAAAGGATGATCCATGAGGATCCAAGAAGGGATAGGATTTTTGTTTAGGGAGGATGATGGTCTGATAAATGACGATAGAGAGAGGGCAGAATTGTTCCTCTCTTATGGCTATTTTTGTTTTCTGCAAAAGACAATGACATCTACACTGGAAATTACAGGACAAAAATATATTAAAAAAGCTTTTTCAGAATTATAAGATGAGTGATTGAGTGGAAAATATTTTCGTCAAATATCACTGACAAAAGTTTAACATCAAAAATATACAGAGAATGTATGCAATATATAAAAGCCAGATCCATTTTCTAATAATGGTATGAATAATTTTCAAAAGATGTATAAGCCATGTGGCTGTATGAAAACATGCTCCAAACCACTAATAATAAGTGAAGTACAAATTGATACCATTCTGAGATGTGACCATATATTATCCCATTAGCAAAAATGACAAAAGATCAGAGAGAGTGGAAAGAAGCTGAATTAGAAGATACCGCAGAATCCATCTTGTTCAATATATTCCTGAATAATATATAATAATACTATATAATAATGTATAATACTATGTAATAATGTATAGCTAACAATAATAATAATAACAACAATAACATGATAAAAAAATAATCTCCCCTACAACATGTCAGAAAAAGAGTCATTCAGCCTTTGCTTGAAGATCTTCAGTGAGGTCTAAAGTAAGCCATTTCACTTCTGGATGGCCATAATTGTTATTCAGTATTTCTTTACATCAAGCTTAAATTTGCCTTTTTGCAACATGCCCACATCTCTTATATTTGCCTTCTGGGACCCAGCAGGATGAGTCAATCTTTTCCCAATGTGAAACCCCTTCAGACGCTTGGAAATAGCTATCATGTTGCATCTAACTCTTCCATATAGCTAAAACAACCCCCCTCTAAAAATTGATCATAATATGCTTATTCTTGAGGCCTTTCTTTGCTCTAGTTACCCTCCTATGAATGGCCTCCAGATCATTAATGTCCTTTTTAGAATGCGACAATCAGAATTGAAAATAATACTCCATATATGATCTGATTACATAATACAATATTATCACCTCCAAATGGCTATATATTGTATATATTTGTCTTAGCTTTCTTGGCTGCTGTAGCATATAATTTGCTCTTGTTGACTTTGCAGTTCACCAAAAAACCCAGATTTATTTCCAATGAACTTTTGTTGAGTTCTACTTCAGCTAGTATTTGTGAAGCTGATTTTTTGAACCCAAGCATAAAACTTTATATTTACTCTTATTAAAATTTTTCCTCTTACTAGATTCCGGTTTATCAATTTTTTTTTGGAATTCTGACTCTACAACCCAGGATATTAGGTATCCCTTCCCACTTTATACCATTTGCAAATTTGATAAGAAGGACACTTTTAGTTTTCTGCAAATTGTTGACAAAAATGTTAAATAGCAGATGGCCAAACAGATCCTAGAAATACTCAATCTTCCCTGAATCCAACTAAACATGTTATCATCTAGCCTGTGTATTTCAATCTTTTCAGTAAGTATAGCATGAGACACTTTGCCAAATACTTTGAAAAAACGTAGAGAAACTCTTTCTTTAGCTTTCATATGATCTTCCAGTCCAATAACCCTGTCAAAAAAGGAAATAGGATTAGTTTGCCATACTCTGTGCTTGATGAAGCCATTCTGGCCCCTTGTGGTCTCTGTTCCATTTTCTAGATATTCACTAACCATGTCTTTACAAACACATTCTAGAATAGGGGTTGACAAACTACGGTCTGAGGGCCAAATTCAGCCCCAACTAAGAATGTTTTTAATATTTTTATATATAATTAAATTTTATTTTAAAATGTGAAAAGCAGAGGCAGGATTTGGGCTTCAAGTTTGCCTACTTTTGTTCTACAACATAAACAAAAACTTAATTCAGTTTCAGAAGTTTTCATTCTCTTCCTTTTTGAGGAAATTTGCCTTACTCCAATACTTTTACATTTTTCTATTATTTTATTTTATTTTTAAAATTTCTTTCTATTTCTTTAGTATTTTATTTTCTCCCAGTTACATGTAAAAACAACTTTCAACATTACTTCTTAAAACTTTGATTTCCAAATTCTCTCCCTTCCTATTCCCCCAGCCCCCATTGAGAAGGCAAACAATTCAATATAGGTTATACATGTGTAGTCATGCAAAACGTATAATAGTCATTTTGTGAAAAAAAAACACAGACAAGAAAAAAACTCAAGAAAATAAAGTAAAAAAAAAAGTATGCTTCAATCTGTATTCAGACATTATCAATTCTTTCCCTGGGTAGAGATAGCATATTTTTTTTTCATCTTAAGTCCTTCAGAGTTGTCTTGGATCATTGTGTCTTTGGGAATAGCTAAGTCCTTCATAGCTAATCATCACACTATATTGCTGTTTGTACACAGTACATTTCACTTTGCATCAGCTCATGCAAGTGTTTCCAGGTTTTTCTGAGACCATCCTGTTCGTCATTTCTCATAGTGCAATAGTATTCCATCATAATCCCATACCACTACTTGTTCAGCCATTCCCCAATTGATGGGCTTCCCTTCTAATTCTTTACCTCTAGAAAAGAGTTGCTATAAATATTCCTGTACATATAGATCCTTTTCCTTTTTGTTTTATTATCTCTTTGGGGATGCAGACCTAGTAGTGGTATTGCTTGGTCAAAGGTATATGCATGGTTTTATAGCCCTTTGGGTATAGTTCCAAATTGCTCTACAGGATCATTGAATCAGTTCACAAGTTCAGATGCATTGAAATCTCTTTCCCACATCCTCTCCAACATTTGTCATTTACCTTTTCTCTCCTATTAGCCAATCTAATAGGTATGAAGTAATACTTCAGAATTTCTTTAATTTGTATCTCTGCAATCAACAGTGAGAGTATTTTTATCATGTGGCTATAGATAACTTTGACTACTTCATCTGAAAACTGATCGTATCTTTTGATCATTTATCAATTGGGGAATGGCACTTATTTTTATAATTTTGACCCAGTTCTCTATGTGTTTGAGAAATGAGGCTTCATCAGAGAAACTTGCTTCAAATTGTTTTCCACGGTTACTATTGCTAACTGTATTTCCCTCCATTCTTCCTCCCATTTATTCTATTCTCTCTCTCTTTTCACCCTGTTCCTCCCCAAAGGTATTTTTGCTTCTAAGTACCCCATATCCCAATCTGCCCTCTCTTCTATCACCTTCCCCCTTCTCTTATTCCCTTCCCCTCCTATTTTCCTGTAGGGTAAGTTAGATTCTTATACCAATTGAGTGTATATGTTATTCCGTCTTTGAGCCAATTTCTTCAGAGTAAGATTCACTCATTCCACCTCACCTCCCCCTTCTTCCCCTCCATTGTAAAAGCTTTTTTTTGCCTCTTTTATGTGAGATCACTAACCCATTCTATCTCTCCCTTTTTCTTTCTCCCCATACATTCCTCTTTTACCCCTTAATTATTTTTTTAGATGGCATCCCTTCACATTCAACTCACAGCTGTGACCTCTACCCTACTACTCTACTCCTAACTACCCTAATAATGAGAAAGATCTTATGAGTTACAAATATCTTCCCATGTAGGAATGTAAGCAGTTTAACCTTATCAAGTCCCTTTTGATTTCCCTGTCCTGTTTACCTTTTCACGCTTGAGTCTTGTATTTGAAAGTCAAATTTTCTATTCAGCTCTGGTCTTTTCATGAAGAATGCTTGAAGGTCCTCTGTCTCATTGAATATCCATTTTTCCCCCTGAAGGATTATACTCAGTTTTGCTGGGTAGGTGGTTGTAATCTTGGCTCCTTTGCCCTCCAGAATATCATATTCCAAGCTCTCTAATCTTTTAATATAGAAGCTGCTAAATCTTGTGTCATCCTAACTGTGGCTCCACCATACTTGAATTGCTTCTTTCTGGCTTCTTGCAATATTTTCTCCTTGATCCAGGAACTCTGGAATTTGACTAAAATATTCCTGAAAGTTTTCATTTTAGAATCACTTTCAGGAGGTGATCAGTGGTTCTTTCAATTTCTACTTTACCCTCTGGTTCTAGAATATCAGGACAGTTTTGCTCAATAATAATTCCTAATAATTTCTTGAAAGATGATGTCTAGGCTTTTTTTTTATCATGGCTTTCAGGTAGTCTGATAATTTTTAAATTATCTCTCCTGGATCCATTTTCCAGGTCAGTGGTTTTTTCCAGTGAGGTATTTCACATCGTCTTCTATTTTTTCATTCTTTTGCTTTTGTTTTATTGTTTCATGATTTCTCATAAAGTCATTAGCTTCTATTTGCTATTTTCTTTGGTGAGCTTTGTGCTCTCTTTTTCCATTTGGCCAATTCTGCTTTTTAAGACATTCTTCTCCTTGTTGGCTTTTTGGACAACTTTTGTCATTTGGCCTAGTCTGGTTTTTAAGGTTTTATTTTCTTAAATTTTTTGTGTCTCCTTTAGCAACCTGTTGACCTTTTTCTCATGATTTTCTTGCATCACTCTCATTTTTCTTCCCAATTTTTCCTCTACCTCTCTTACTTCATTTTTCAAAATATTTTTTGAGATCTTCCATGGCCTGAGACCAATTCATATTTTTCTTGGAGGTTTCAGATGTAGGAATGATGATTTTGTGGTCTTCTTTTGAATGTGTGTTTTGATCTTCCTTGTTCCCACAATAACTTTTTGTAGTCAGAGTTTTTTTCCATTGTTTGTTCATTTTGCTGGCCTATTATTTGACTTTTAACTGTTTGTTAAAGTAGGGCTCTGCTTCTAACGTGGAGGGTACCCTGTCCCAAGCTTCTGGGATTTTGTGCAGGTATTTTCAGAAATACTTCTCAGGACCTTCAAGTTTCTACTTCTTCCAAGATGGTATGATCTAAGAAGAGGTGCTTACTACTCTTCTGGCATGTGCTCTGGTATGTTCATGACCATGAGCACTCTTTTCTCCCCTGGAACTGTGGGGAGGGTTTCTGCTCCACTGCTGCTAAAAACTCTGCTATGTTAGTGCTCCCCCTCTCCCTGGGGCTGCCACCTAGGACTGCCATCTGGTTCTGTGTATGGGCAAAACAACAGTCACGTCTCAGTGTTAGGAAAAAGGCCCCTGTGATCTCCTTCTGCCTCATTGTTCTACCCCCTTATTGTCTGTGGGCTGAGAGCTCTGGAAGCAGCAGCAGCAGCAGCAGCTGCTGCTGCTGCTGCTGCTACTGTTGATTTAGTAGCTCCCAAGGTCTGCTCCTGGTTTGCTGGGTCTGGGGCTGTACTGGAGCAGCCTGTGCTGAATTGTGCTCCACTCTCACCCAGGTGCAACAGATCTTTCCTGATGACCTTCCACATTGTCTTAAGAGTCTATGGGCTGAGAGGTCTGGAAACTGTCCCTGCTGTCAGTGATTCAGTCATCTTTAGATCTGCTCGGGGTTGCTGGCATCTGGTCTGTGCTGGCCTGGCCTGTGTTGGATTGCATTCTTCTCTCATCTTAGTGCAACAGACCTTCCCTGCCAACCTTCCAAGTTGTCTTGGGCTGAAAATTTGTTGCACTCCATCTTTTTGTGGATTCTGCTGCTCTAGAATTTGTTTAGAGTCATTCTTTAAAGGTATTTGGAGGCCTTTGGGGGAGAACTTAAGTGAGTCCCTGTCTTTACTCCACCATGTCACATTTTTCTATTACTGATCTAGGGAAGATCATTGTCTATGAGAAATCATACTTGCTAATTATTTCAGTACTATAAAATGTAGTATATCTGGGCTTGGTGATTTCAACTCATCAAATCAAGTCAATAAGTTAGCAAGTACGTATTAAACACTTATGATGTACCAGGTACTGTGCTAAGTACTGGGAATAAAAAGAAAGGCATAAAGTACTCTCTGTTCTCAAGTAGCTCACAATCAAGGGAGGCAATATGTGCACAATTAGGTTACAAACATGATACTCACAGGATAAACTGGAGAAGAAAACCACTATGATTAATGCCAACTGGGCAAGGTAGAAGTTAGAACATGGAACTTTAGATGAGACGTGGAAGAAGCCAGGAGGCATAGATGAAGAGGGAGAGAGTTTCAGGAATAGGGGACAGTTAATGAAAATGCACAAAGTAAGGAAATGGAGTGTTATTTATGAGGAACAGCAAGGAGTCCTGTGCCACTGCATCACGTTGAGAGGAGTAAAGTGTAAGAAGACTGAAAAGTAGGAAGGAACAAGGTTACGAATGACTTTAAAAACTAAACAATGGATTTTATATTTAATTCTGGAGAAAATAGGGAAACAATTGATGAGAGTGATGCAGCTATTAGACAGATGCTTTAGGATGAAAGCTTCGATAGCTGGCTGAGCTGAAGGGATATTTTTGGCAGGGAGACCAACTTGCAGACTGCTGCTATAGTGCAAACTCTAGATGATGAGATATTGTATCACAGTAATAGCAGTGTTAGAGGAGAGGAAGGAGTTCCAGGAGAGATATTTTGAAGGTGGAATCTGTAAGACTTGCAAACAGATTGTCTATGGAGGGTGGGGGAGAGAGAGGTTCGGACAGTGACACCTAGGTTGGAAGCCTGGGTGACTGGGAGGGTAGTAGTGTTCTTGACAGTGATAGGAAGAGGAGGCAGCTTAGGAGGAAGGATAATAAGTTCAGTTTTAGACATGTTGAATTTAAGTTGTCTGTGGCGATCCGGTTCTAGATTTCCAGACAGAAATTGGAAATGTGAGATTGGTGGTCAGGGAGAGGTTAAATTTGGATAAATAGATCTGCGAACCATTCACATTGAGATGATAACTGAAGCCATGGGAACTGATGAGATCACCAAGGGAAATAATATAGAGGGTGAAGAAAAGAGGACATGGGATTGATTCTTGGGTGACCCCTACAGACAGCAGATACTACGTACTCCCTTACAATTTTCTTATTTATCTTTAGTTTCTACTCCCTAGAAGTCATTTTTATTCTGTCCTTTCCAGTCCAAACATCATTCTCCTTGACAAAACAATACAACCCAGAAGCAAAATAAGTTATGCAGTTCTGATGTATGTGTAACTGACGTCATTTTTTGACGTGGATGTTCAGAAATGAATGAAAAGTCAAGGCACAGCGAGTCAGGCTTTTATTAAAAAGGGGATAAAAGGAAATAGAAAACAAAACTGTGGCTTCCTCCAGTACTTCTTTGGTTTTTGTCTGGATATAAGTTGTTTTTGAAGTTATCACACCTCATTACTGACAGCAATATTGCATCATCATTGAGCGAGTACTAGTTCTAGCTGCTTCTGGAATAGTAAACTATTTGATATAATCAAAAAGTGGGATCAATGATTCCAAAATCTTCATTGGCACAAAAGCTACTTTTTAAATACAAGGGAGAGGGAGAACAATTTTCCAAATTTAATCATTAACTCTCCTCTTTCATTTTGGGACTAGCTCATTGCCCATTTGTAATGCCTAGCAAAAATATAGAATCACAAAATCTCAGGTTGGAAGAGAATGCATAGGTCACTTAAGCCAACATGTGTACTTGGACATGTATATGTAATGATGAACTAACGCAATGTATTTCCCATCACAGTGCCTGTTGTGTTCAGGGTAATATGAGTTCTTCAACTACCTCGTTCTTCCTATGTGAATCGCTAGGCTTGAATGTTGATAGGATAGGCTTATCCCTTTTGAGAACTAAGGATTTCATTGAAGTGATATTGTAATATTCTAGAATTTGATGCAATTAGTACAATAGGGTCTAGACCTGTGATTTCAGTATTGTCAGGAACTTCAGGCAGGGAAATTCCCTCTACCAGTGGAGGTCAGCACCTCTTCCTCAACATATGGTCTTATCTCTAGGTAACTGAGAGAGCCACTTCTGGTGCTGAGTGTAATGCTTATGGCCGGCCATAGAGCCAGTATGTGTCAGAGGCAGAGCTTTTTGGACTGAGGGTTTCCTAGCTCTAAAAGCTGACCTCTATGTACCATTCCACAAAATCATCCACAAATTGCATTATTTTCATATTTTCTCTTCATAGGGAATGCTTCTTTTATTCTAACTTTCCAAGAACATCTTATATGACATGGTTTAACAATGGGGTACATATGTCTCTCTGTCTTATGGTTTGCTTGATTTTTATACCCAGTCCTCATTGAAAAAAAATGGTTTCCTTGGTGGAATCCACGATGGAATATTCTACAAGCTTAGCACATGACTGGGAGATGCCTTATTTGAGAAGATTTTTTACAGATGAATTTTACTTTATGGAGTCCTCCTCACTAGGTCTCCTTATTTTACCTAGGCTAGAAGTATATGGCTACTCATTGGCTCAATCCCACTACTGATTGCCACAGGGGCTTTCACCTACTCCATTTCTAATCTGAGTTAGTTCCCCACTTCTTAAGCAACATGATATCCCACATCTCATCCCCCCTTTCCCAGTGGCTTACCATATTGATGCTGAATTAATGTGTACACTCAGTGGGCATAGCCCATAGCTACTCAGAACTCCTAAACTCAAGAGATCCACGAGCCTCAGCCACCCTGGTAGCTGAAATTAAAGGCATGGGCCAACAAGCCTTTAGAAAGAGCTTCTTGATGAATTTGGAGGTGAAGGAAACTAACAAGTCAGAGGTAAGGAGGGAGTGCATTCCTAGCATGTGAAGGGACAGCCTGTGAAAAGGCAAGGAGGTGGAATGCTGAATTTAAAGATGAGTAAGTACATTAATCTGGCAGGTTGCTTGATTTACAATCAGTTCAGACACATGGGCTACACCCTTGTACTTAATCTTTCAAAATGAGGGTAGAGACAAAGGAAAACATAGACATAGGCAGGAGAACCAGAGCTGGAAGTTAGGACATTCGATTGGACCTATTAGGGCTTGGTTCTCTAGAGATGTGTGACCCTTCCAGAGAACTTTGTACTCAGGGAACCAGGTGCAACAGGACATTATATGGCCCCAGGAAGGGCAATAGGTGGAATTAACATTGAAACGATGAGTTCCTGAACCAAGGCAGAAGATACAGGAACATACACTGTCGACAGTGGAGCGGCAGTGGCAGAACAACGGTGGAGTCCCTGGACCAAACTTCCTGTATCCAGCAGAAGAATTTCAGGCTCAAAAGAAGAACCAAAAAGTGGCCATAACCTAAGAGTAACAGAGGCTTGACTCTCAATAAGGCATTCAATCACAAGAAGGAGAAGCAACTCAGACATGATGCTTCATAGGCATTATGAATTATGAGCCTAGTGAAGTGGCCTGTCACTCTGCCTAGAAAAAAATACTTTGCCTTTTGGAGGATATCAACTACAAGGTAGTACTATAAGCCTGGAATTCTGTATAAGCCTCTGCAAAGGTAAGACCAACCAGAGCGGGAAAGAACTATTGCCTTGACTAGACAATGAGGTGGTGCAGGAGAATGGAGTCAGGAAGACCTCCATTCCAATTGCACCTCAGACAACTAACTAGCTATGTAACCCTAGGCACGCCACTTCTTTTAGCCTTGGTTACCTTTAATAATAGCACCCTCCTCCCAGAGTTCTGAGGATCAAATGACATAATGTATGTAAGATTAGTAGTAATATTAGTAATAAACCTTAAAATGCTGTACAAATAATAGGGTTTTTTTGGATCTGTTTATAGATGTGGCTGTGAGTTGTTTCCTTCTGCTAGCCTACATTTGGTATTTTCTTAGCTTGAGTATTTGAATGGGAGATAAGGGCCCTTTTATTTTGGAAACCTAAATATGAATTAAGTCTGATATTACCACGAAAATCCCCATGTAGTTCCCTCCTCTGCCGCCACCTACTAGTGTATGATTGTTCAAAATTTCCGAAGCAACCAAGCAATGTAACCTATAATGATAGTGATCAGATACAAGCTACCTCAGTAAACCAAACAGTGAAACTCTATATTCTCCATGTCTTTCAGTTAATTGTTTGACTATAAAGATGTAGTCTGTTAAGAGGCAGTCAGGTGGGTCTGAAGTCAGGAAGATCTGAGTTTGAATCCTGCCCCAGACATTTACTAGCTGTGTATGACCCTGGATAAGTCACTTAGCCTCTGTTTGCTTCAGTTTACTCAACTCTAAAATGGTGATAATAAGAGCACTTACCTCTCCAGGTTGTTGTTAGGATCAAATGAGATAATATTTGTCTCTTGAAAAAAGTGCTTAGGGGGCAACTAGGTGGCGCAGTGAGTAGATCACTGGCCTTTCGAGTCAGGAGGACCTGAGTTCAAATCCAGCCTCAGACACTTGACACACTTATTAGCTGTGTGACCTTGGGCAAGTCACTTAACCCCAATTGCCCTGCCTTCCCCCTACCAAAAAAAGGAATAAAGGTGATATAAAAGCAAAAGACATCCATAAAAAATGTCAAAAATAAAAAAGTGCTTAGCACAGTGGCTGGCACACAATAGGTGCTATATAAATGCTTATTTCCTTCCCCTTACCTGCTATCCATCAGTGACAGCCTATTGTTCCCTTATAATTTCATCAAGCAGTTTAAACAGAGGTGAGAAAGAATTGCAGATAAATCAGAGGAATCAAAGGAAATTGGAAAGACTATGAGGGATGTTAGGCTCTAGCACATTATAAATTGTGACTTCTATGTGAGAAGTGACGCAAAAGACCTCATGTAGGGAGGACCAGATAAAGCCCAGTCATATAGCAAGATTGAGGTATAATAGCTGGATACAAGTGTTGTCATGATATACACAAAGTTCTATTAGAAAAGTGGGAGTCTTCCACACATGGGTAGATTATTGGTGAGGAGTTTAGAGAAAGACATTTAACAGTATGAAAGTTGTGCTGCCCGCTGAACTGGTAGATCAAGTGAGTACCCATATCCTTGAAATCCCAGATATGAAAGGTGTGCTGCCCTCTGAACTGGTGGATCACGTGAGTACCCCTATCCTTGAAATCTCAGACATATTAGAATATTGAAATATAAACTGCCTATTTCTAGGGAGGTAATGATGATGCCTTTCCTAGGGAGAGGAGGAAAATTAATCATTCAACATTTATTAAACACCTACTATGTGCCAGACATGGTCCTAGGTGCAGGAAATGCTAAAACAAAAAGACAAACTATTCCCTGATCTCAACTTATAGTCCTAATTAGGAAAAATAGTATGCACATGTATAATAGAAATAGTATGAATAAAGGTGAAACCACTAATTTCTTCCAGGATTATCAGGCAACAAGTGCAACTACAAACTAACTCTCCTTTTAACCCTGCCATCCTATATACTATATACTGATTAAGACACTAATGAGGGTTAACAGTCTTTGGTCCATGCTGACATTCTGGGATTTCAAAGAACCTATGTGGCCTCCCTTGGTCCATCTGTGGAGAAGGTATAATGACATTTCATATTTCTACTGAGCATTAAAGGAAAGGATTATCGAATTAATGCTTGAGAAGACATTGAATAAGTACTGTTATTAAAAATGATCCCTGGCTCTATTTGCCTCAATTGATTTCCCACTCAGTTCTTCACTCCTGATATTCTCAAAATAATAATGAAGATGTTATTAGACATGCCTGGCACTGGGCTTTTCTACATGCCCATGTTGTCTTTTGGACTGATGTTCAATATGCCTGTTTCACACATAATACAGAGCTACCATCTATTTCCTTTTAACTTGTATCACTTCTAATTCAACTTGTCTCAGCTTATGGATGAAGTGAGCTTTCAAGATAAAGACAAGAAACAGTCTTCTCCTTGCATGAGGTGGCTTGGAGCTTTTGAAGTCCTTGTGAAAATGTGACATGAAGGCATTAATAGCTGGAATCCAGAGCATCAGGAAACTCAGCATGCAAAATTCTCCTTTTCTTTTGCAATTACAGAAGGGTATTTCCTAATCTTGAGCAGTTTTAAACTGCCCTTCCACCACCAGGCAGAATTAGTATGACCCTCTGAAGAAATTCCACTGTGGGCGATACATGTAATGAGCTTAAAGAGATTTGGCTTAGAGTCATCCTTAATTGACAGCATATGACTGCCTGGAATCACACAGCCGCTTTACAAACCATTTGAACAAGTAATTCCAAATTAATACACATCTAATTCATTATTTATGTAGCAAATTATCTTCCTTCACAGCAAGCAGAGAACTTTCCAAATGGTTCATCCCTGTAGTTAACTGCAGATTGAGGGCAGGGGGGTTGTCCTTTGTTGGAGACAATGAGACCAAATGCTTACAGAATTGGTTTAGGCCTGTGGGCCATTCTGTTCTCTCCTTTCTATCCAGCCCACTGCAGAGCTAAGAGGAAGCAAAGCATTGCTCATTCCCACTGTTTTATCTATATTTCTCTATTTCTGTCCTGTCTATGGTGCCAATTGTGTCCTCATAGGATAGCAGAGTTAGAATTGAACTTGGTGATTAACTGGTCCAAAGCCTTCATTTTAATGGTGAGGAAACTGAGATCAAATGGCTCTATCAAGATTACAAAGATAGTTAGAGGCACAGCCATGATCCTAACCTGCATTTTCTGATTTCTTGTTCTGTGTTCTCATCATCGTGCCAGTCTATAAAAATCTCTTTCCTTTCCCATTCTTGCTAGTGATAATTAAAACATAACTACCAAGTCCTATGAGGACCCATTTCTCTGATGAACAAAAGAGAATGCACTGACCATTTGGTAGTCAATGGGATAAGGTTCAATGGCTCACTTAGCTGGGGTATGTTGTAGCTGTGGCTATGCCAATGAGAGAGAGCTCTTGACTTTGTCTCTCATCATTTTGCTGGTTTGACTTATGAAGAAACCAGCAGGCAGAACTAATGTTGATTATGAATCAGTGTTATTTTTCAAGGTCACAGAAAGGCAGCATGGCACGGTAGAGAGAGACCTGGCCTTGCAGAATTTCCAGGCTTAATTCCTGCCTTTCACGTATATTGACTGTGTAACTCTGGGAAAGTCACTTAACCTCTTAGTAGTCTAGACAACTAAAAGTATCAGTTGCAGAGAATGTACTAACCTGAATTAGTGGAGGGTCTTTCTTCACTTGGGAGTTTCCTAAACCAAGGAAATCATAGATCCAGTTTATATCACCTATGTTGTTGTTGTTTGTCCTTTTTTCTTGAAGAGGACCAATGACATCAGTAAGGCGATGCTGTGACTTGCAAGTGAATTGGATTTAAGTGAGGCAGGGTGGTGCAAAGTCACCAACCTCATTCTCTCCTCTGGTACCATCTCAGTTAATAAAAGAATGGGAGGTGGTTTTTAAATATATGAAGGTTGGGGCATCTAGGTGGTGCCACGTATAGAGCACCAGCCTTGCAGTCAGGAGAACCTGAGTTCAAATCTGGCCTCAGACACTTATTAGCTGTGCAACCTTGGGCAAATCACTTAATCCCAACTGCCTCTTAAATGTATGAAGGTTTTCTGAAGGGAATGAATCTCAGCAGTCTTTCTGTCATCTATGATGTGAATCAGATATATGATTTCATTAGGAACAGCAAATCTCAGCTGTCTTCTTCACCAATTCAATATTCAAACATTCTAACTTTTTAACAAAGAGAATATCTCCTGGCTTCTCTATTGGAAGACGCAGTGAGCTAGAAGTACTTGACATGGCATCATTAACAAATTGATGGAGGGCTTAGAAAACAGATGTGTCTAGCAAGGGAGTTTTTAATCATAATTATCCTGTTTCTATTTTGTTACTATGTAGTCAAAGTTGAATATTATTAAAGGATTTTATTTTGTTCAATCAGAAGCCTTTTTCCCTCCCTCATTTTTCTCCTTTGTGGCTAAAACTGCACAACTTTTCATGATTTTAGTTGGCAGTTTCTCTTTAGTTATTTAATACTCAGCTTTATTTATTTGAGCAACTTCCTATTTGCTCCATAATGCTTGCCATACTTACACTTTAAAGGGGAGTTTCCAAAATTAGTTATGTTCTCAAGTCAGTTGTGTTTTAGTTGTGAGTGTGGTGGTCACTATAGCTCTCTGGATCTCCATTTCACGATGCCGAATTGAAAATCATTGGTCAAGGCACTTTGTCTGCACCAGAGATTCTCCTATGTTCATGTCCTTATGTCAAAATAAGGAGCTTAGGCCAAGATCCAGTTATCTAGATTCTTTCTTGTAGAAGCTAACCTAATTTGAAGTCAATAGTATAATATGTTAGAAGCTTCTCCAGGCTACACAGCTGACTCATCTTCACAGGATCTTGTCTATCATGTAATAGAAAACTCTTTACCCTGGAAACTCACTTCATCCCTTGATTGCTTCTCACATTGGAGGTTCATATACTCTGGCTCCGAGGTCTTACCTTCTGATTGGCTTGTTCCTTCCAGAACCAAGATTTTAAGGAGGAGCCCCAAGAACAAGATGTCTTCATTCCTCTTCAGGCTCACTGCTGACTCATCTCTATGGGACTTTCTCTACCATACACCTATGCCAGTAAGTCTCCTCATTCCCTCTTTTTATCTCCCTATTATAGTTGTCTTCCTTAATTAGAATGTAAATTCCTTGAGGACCAAGACTATCTATCTTTCTTTCTTTCTTTTTATTTATTTTTTTTTGCACTTGTATTCTTAACACTTAGTACAGTGCCTGGCATATAGTAAGAGCTAAATAAATACTTGTTGGGTGACTGACTGAAACTATGCTTTATTTCCTACATTTCTTTGCTTATTCACAGAAGGACTAGCTGTGGTGGGGCAAAACCAGCTGAAGAATGTCCTTCCTGGAATTTCTGAGTTCAGGATATAGTTATATATATATGTGTCTTTTGAGGATGACCCAAGTCTAGGAGAATCTAAAGATCCTAGTCATAGTCATATAGTAGATTCTCTATCATGTACTATTTATTCCTTTAGTCAATTCTATGCAAAATGAAAAAAGAGACTCTTTATAGTGGTCAAGCATGCCTGCCTCTTCTCACGGAGGCCTCACTCTATTGTGCCATTTCTCATGACTAGAGACTCTACTAGAATCAAGGGGAAAGTGAGAATTCTGATAGGTGGAGGCTCAAGAGCAAATTCTGTAAATCCATAGTAATCATACCTCTTAGAGTAATGACACAAACACAGACATTGAGAGAGAAAGAGCCGGGGGACAGGAAGTCACCCATTCCCTGAGAATTATGGAGAACCTAGAACTTCCCTCACATTCTCCTTTAGCAGAATGATGGACATAATTACCATGATTAATGTAAGACAACCTAGAGGCTGGTCCTTTTTGTTGGAAATGATCAAGTTAGTGGTTAACCATTCTACCTTCTGGTTAAATAGCATTCTCTCAGACCATGAGGTCAACTCACCTTGTGTTGTTTCTGTCATATGCTAAAATATGTTATAATCAATAACATCTAATATTTACATTGTCCTTATTGATATGGATATGTATATTTATGTTGATCTGTATGATATATAGATATAGATACATATGTATAGATGTAGATGATATAGATATATATGTATATAGATACATATATAAACCTCAAAGGACTACACACACACACACACACACACATAATGAGTTAGAACTATTCAGGAACAAAAAAAAATATCCCAGGGAAAAGCGGAGAAAGGTGCTTCTCACTCCTATGAAGGACTTTTCATTTTTAAAAGATTAACGTGTAAACAAATACCCAGAGGGGGTTAAGGAGGACACAACTACTAAAGATGCGATTAACAACTCATAATAACTAGCTCTGAGAATGATAACTCATGATTAAACTCAGCCTACCTTTGAAAGACTTTTGTGTTTTTGTCTCTGAACTTGTTCTCCAGTGAGATTTTAAATTTTTTTTCTCTAACAAAATAATTTGTAGAAATTCACTTGTTCATTTCTAGGATTCTCCCTTTGAGTTAATCTTAGATTTCTTCCTTTCCAGCAGGGAATCTCAAAGGCTAATTCTAGAACAGTAGCTCAGCATAAAGCCAGGCGGCTCAAGATCAATCAAAGGTCACTAACAGCATGCTAACACAATTTGGCACCATCTCCTGGCAGCTCAACATAGTTAGGAAAAATGTGGTTCTTGCAGTCAGAGGTCTAATCCTCCATCTCCTAAGATATTTAAATGATTATGGACAGATCACTTAGAATCTTTAACTCTCTAGTTCTTTATCCGCCAAACGAGGAAGACGTTTATTCTGGTAACATTGTGTGACAGCCACAGGGCTGAGGGCAGAGAAGTTAGTTAGGTTCTCACATAGCCTTGAGGATTGCTTGTTAGGAGGCTTTGGGATCTGACACAACAGGAGATCACCTTTGATATGGACCCTTTCCTTTCCTTAGATATGGGCACAGTCTCATTTAATCAAGGATACCATAGGGGTATAGTGGGCTGTAAAGTCAGAGGACCTAGATTAAATTCTGGTTCAGCCCCCTACATCTTTCAGTAAGTAACTTAGACCCCTAAATCCCTAGGGATTTGGATTAGATGATCTCTGAGATCCTTTCCATCTTTAAATCTGTGATTCTGTGGGTTCATATTGACATATCTTTTGCCCTCTTCCTAGACCCCGACTTCTTGCATTACTTTCCTCTGCTAACTATCTCTAATTATCTCCCATTCCAGAGAGAAAATTTTCAGATATTCTGAAAGTGACGGTTCAGTTCAATTTAAATCAGCAAGGTTCCACTGAGAGTATATTACCTGTGTAGTACCTGGAGACATTTCCATCCCCAACTCACACAGTAGATCCCTCAGTCAAGGTACCCCAAAGTTCAAGATACTGACCACTCAAAACTGTAGTTCACAAGTACCCATTGATGTGTATACCTTTTTCTATTTTATTAGTTAAAATGAAAGGCATTTAAAGAAATATCACAGTAAGAAAAGTAACAATATAACGGTTCTCCCATATGCCTGGGGCACGGTTCCATAAATACATACACTCTCATTGCAAACATGGGAAACATACATGGAGAGACACAAATGTAGTGAGTATCTGTAGCCGAGGCCCTCATGTGGAGACATATTTAATGCCTCTGAAGGGAATGATGCATTTTGGCTTGACCCCTGCTGGTCTTAAGTTGTATGTGGTCTCTGACGGATGTGTGTGCATAGTGCATGGTATATTATGGGTGTCACCACTTCCTTGTTGGTCACATGATTGTCATCAGGCACAGCACTGTGGCTACGTGGGTGAGGCTCCTTTCTACTTCTTGTTTTTGCCTTTAGCTGGAGCATGGATAAATGAATGAAAGGAAAGGTAGAAGCTGGGTTGTAAATAACCTTGGATGCCATTCTAAGGAATTTCAGCATAATTTAGGATGCATGGGTATTCCACGAAAGGTTTTTGAGTGCTAGATTGAAAGTCATTCATACCTGGCCTTTAAATTAATACGTCTCTACTGTTAAATTGGTAGAGTTGAATATGAAGGTGTAACAACAATGCTACTTGCAGCTGCTGTGGCTGTGTAAGACCAATCACACCAGCACAAGGAGGGCTGCTAGCACAGGTTCTTTGATTTCCTTTTCTAAGGAAAGCAACTTTAAGGGGTTAACAATCTCACTTTAATTAAACATACATATATCATTCAGTTAGTTCAGGGGAAAAAGTCAGCACCCTGAACTTCAGAGAAAATACAAACAGAAATTACAAACAGGAATTATGAGCAGAGAGAATAACAGAAACCAACAGATAGGATTCTGTCTGTCTGACCAAATCACAATACATAGTTACCAGAGAGAGGCACCAATATCTGGGTTTTAAAAGCGAGGGGGGGCGGTGCTCCATGACAACTGTCTAGAGTCTCATCTGACCAAACCATGCAACCACTCTTCCAATGAGTGAAACCCCCAAAACAAAATGCTAACCTCAAGTATATATACACATCTTCAGGGTCAGAGGGCATCACAACTATGCAACTCAAACCCATGCGACCTAGGCCTTCCTGTGACTTAAGCAGGTGATCAAAGACTCCCAATTCAATCAAAGACCCTTGATTGAAACAAAGGCAAGACTCAATCAAAGCCACTAGATTGCCTTAGTGCTGAGAAGCATTCCAACAAAAAAACAGCAAAAAGTCTCACCCTGTTTGGCATTACAGAAGGACTATTGGATAGAGACATTGTCTGGAAGAGACTGGTAAAGAGGCTACTTCTATAGTCTTGATGAGAGACAATGAAGGTCTAAACTACAGTGCTTACCAAAGAAAGGAAAGATAAGGGAGAGAATCCGGAGATGTGAATTTGAATTTCCACTCTTATTAAACACAGAGGATGAAGGAAAGGAGGAATTAAAAATGCCCCAGAGATTTCAAATCTAGGTGACTAAGGCAGCACTAGTACCGTTAACAGAAATGAGGAATTTGGGAAGAATAGATGGTTTGGGGAAAGAAACAGTAAGGTTTGTTTTGAACATTTTCAATTCAACACAACGAACTTTAAATAACCACCTACTACTTACAAGGCATTGTGCTGGATATGAGGATACAAAACCAAAACTGAAATAATCATCATTCTCCAGGAGCTTTCACTCTCCTGGGGGTGGGGGAAAGGGAGGATACAGCTTAAAAAAAAGAGCACTTTAAAATACTATGGAATCATTACAAGAGGGAGCAAAATCTAAAAACTGGGAGATCAGGAAAAGGCTTAATTTAAGGAGGGGGCACCTAAACTGTACTTTGAAGGAAGCTAGGTATTCTAACAGGTAGAGGTAAAAAGGGGCACATTCCAGAGATAAAGCACAGAAGTGGGAAATAGAGTGTTGTATAAAGGGAATGGTGAGCAATTCTATCTGACTGTGATGAAGAGTGCAACAAAAGAACCAATATGAAATAATATTAAAAAAATAGATGGGGTCCAGATTACTTACTACATAGTATATGCCAAGTAAGCTATTTATAATGCAAGACTGAAATTAAGGTAAGACATTAGGATTCGATAGATAAATTTAGGAATTGTTTGCATGCATGAAATGATAGTTGAACCCATGACAGGAGAGAGAGAGAGAAGAGGTAAGGAAAGGTGAGGAGAGGAGAGCACAGCAGAGGACAGAAGAAAAGAGGACAGAGCTTTAAGAGATTTGTTAGTGGGAGAGAGGAGAATGATGATCTGGTAAGGAATACAGAGAAGGATTGGTCAGACAGAGGGGAAAATTGGAAAGAGTTGTGAGTTCAAGGTGTTGGCAAGACACATCCAGGTAGCTGTATGGCAAGCCACTGGAAGTGGGAATTTGTAGATCATAGGAGAGGTTTGTGCAGGAGAAATATTTAGAATTTGAAGGTATCTCGATAGTGTCTAGATGAAATCATAGGAGCAAACCAAATCACCTGATTTTAAAAATTGAGAGGGCCAAGGAGCAAAACCTAGAAATAATGAGTAATTTCATTAAAGAGAATGACAATGAAACAGTATACCAAAATTCACAGGACACAGCCAAAGTAGTAGTTAGAAGAAAATATATATCTCTAAATGCTTACATCAATAAAATAGAGAAAGAGCAGATGAAAGAATTGGGCATGCAACTAAGAAAAACCAAGAAAAAGAACAAATTAAAAATCCTCAATTAAACACCAAATTGGAAATCCTGAAAATCAGAGGAGAGATTAACAAAATTGAAAGTAATAAAATCATTGAACCAAAAAATAAAAAATAAGAGCTGGTTTTATTTAAAAAATCAATAAAATAGATAAACCATTGGTTAATTTGATTTAAAGAAAGAAGAAAATCAAATCACCATTATCAAAAAGGAAAAGGGTAAATTTGCCACCAGTGAAGATGAAACTAAGGCAATCATTAGGAGCTATTTTGCCCAATTATATGCCAATAAATCTAACAATCTAAGTGAAATGGATGAATAATTACAAAACTGTAGATTGCCCAGATTAACAGAAGAGAAAATAGAATACTAAATAAAATGCACCATTAATATGAAAGGTTAAAAATAACCTTATCTTAGAAAAAGAAATTGAACAAGTCCTCACTGAGCTCCCTTAACAAAAATCCTCAGGACCAGATGGGTACACAATTGAATTCTATGAAACATTTAAATAACAATTAATTCTAATACTATATAAACTATTAGGAAATCATGGAAGTGATTTCAAATGAGTAAGGGAGGGAATGTGGAATGAGATATGAAAGAAAGGATGGAGCCTTGGGAAATATAAAGAAGTAGAAGGAAAAATGGCAGAATTAGACATTTTGAGACATTGTCAACGTAGGAATTTTTTTTTGTTTGAGTATGTACATTTGTTACTAGGGTTTTCTTTTTTTTCTTGTTCAGAGATGAAGAGGTGGAAGGGAGAATGAAAAGATTTTCATGCATTAAAAATTTAATTTAAAAAAGGAGACTTAGGAGAATATAATGCCACAGAAACCAAGAGAAGAGAGAATATCAAGGAGGAAGTGATCCATCATAACTGGTTCTTCAGGGAGATCAAGGAGAATGAGGAAAAAAAACACCTTTGATTATGGAGATTAGTAACCTTTGAGAAAACAGTTTCTGTTCAATGGTAAGGATAGCATCCAGATTGCAAGGGGTGAGAAGAAAATGGTTATAAGTGTAAAGTCCAGTCATGGGACCAGAGAAAGCAGAATGTGAGGGTTATGCAGGGTTAGATACTATAGCAGTGGGAACTTTGGGAAGTAAAAAGGGTTAACATCTTGGCTGTCCACTTACAAGACACTCCATCTCTTGGCTCAGAACAATTTCTCTGGCTGTGTCTCATGCTGGAATGTTGTCTCTCCTCAGCTCCACCTGTTGAAATCCTTGGCTTCCTTAAAATCACAATTAAAACCTCACCTTCTACAGGAAGCCTTTCCCAATCCCTCTTAATTCTAGTGTCTTCCCTCTGTTAATTTTTTTCCTGTGTATCTTCAATATAACTTGTTCACACATATTTGATTGTATATTCTCTCCCTCATTAGGTTGTGAGCTCCCTGGGGTCAGGGACTGTCTTTTTGTATCACTTACAGGTTAGTACAGTGCTTGGTACATAGTAAGAGCTTAATAAATATTCATTTATTTATTTATTGAATCTTAGGGTAATGATAAGCACATTCCTGAAGTGGACAATCGTAATGCCTGTGAGTAGAGAAGCAACCGAATCTAGAAAGGGGGAGCATGAGGGGTTATGGAGTGTGAAAATCAAGAGCCACCAAGAGACGGGAGGTCATTGTGAAGATGAAGAGACTGACCTGTATAAACAAAACAGTAGTAAGAAAGGGAAGGAAGGGGAATGGAAGGATAATAAGTATCTATATTTTATATATATTTTTACAAATTTTTACAGAAATTTTTACAAATATTGCCTCATTTGATCCTCATAACAACCTCGTGATTTAGGTGCTATTGTCATCCCTATTTTATAGTTGAGGAAACTGAGGCAAGCCGAGGTCAAGTGACTTGCCCAGGATCATTCAGCTAGTAAATTTCTGATTTGATTTGAATTTCAGATGTGAATTCAGGTCTTCATAAAGCTAGGCCTAGCTTTATGTGATCAAAGAAGGAGATTTAAGACTCTGGAGATAGAAAAGTTCAAGGTGATAGGGAGGCCTTAAATGTGTTTCTGCTTTCAGAGTCTGAAGGTTGGCTGGGGACAGCAATAATTGACTAATTCTGGGTCTCTGAAAATGGTATGAAATGACAGCTCCTCCCCCACCTCGTGGTATGGTATCTTGCTCTAATAAAACATACTTTCTATTTTTTAAAATACTGTTAAGCTTTGCACACCAAAACAAGCACTTCTCTTTGCCCATGGTTTGGCTCTGGGAGATAGAAGTTATTGGAGTTTGGGTTTATGAAAACTGCAAAGTCAAGGCATTAGAAATGTCATGGCCATGACAAAAGGGACATTTATGACTTAGAGTCCACTTCCCTGGTCTAATGCATGGAATGGCTTAGGATGAAGAATAGATTGTTTTATTAATGCGCTATCCTCAACTGATTTAATGTGACGAGAAAAACACTGGATTTGGATTCAGAAAACCTTAGTCTGAACACCTACAGTTCTGCTACTTATAGCCTCTGCGACTTTGGGGACGTTGCTTCACTTTTCAGTTTCCTCACCTCTAAATTGGAGGGTTCTAGGTCCAAAGCCTATCATCCTAATTGAATGAGTTAAAATGAATTGGAATTTTGCCTGAAAAGAAATCGATAGAGATATTCTTCATAGTATTTTCCACAGCTGATGATATATCAACATTGGTCAGAGGGCTAAATCCAGCCACTTCTTAGTTTTAGTTTTTGTTAGTGGGAAGGTTTTTTTTTTAAGTTTTTTTTGTTACTTTTATTTTGAACTTAAGAAACATCAAATAAAATAGGCATTTCCAAATAAAGAACAGAATAGAAAAAGGGGATTGCACATGAAAACTGCTGGTCTCTGATATGTACAACTTGCTTTATTTTTTTTCTTTTTTTAATTTAATTTATATAATATTTTTAGTTTTCAGCGTTGATTTTCACAGGAGTTTGAATTACAAATTTTCTCCCCATTTCTACCCTCCCACTCACTCCAAGATGGCATATATTCTGGTTGCCCCATTCCCCAGGCAGCCCTCTTTCTGTCACTCCTCTCCCCCCATCCCCTTTTCCTTACTTTCTTGTAGGGCAAGATAGCTTTCTGTGCCCCACTGCCTGTTTATCTTATTTCCTAGTTGCATGCAAAAACTTTTTTTGAACATCTGTTTTTAAAAACTTTGAGTTCCAAATTCTCTCCCCTCTTCCCTCCCCACTCACACTCTCTAAGAAGGCAAGCAATTCAACATAGGCTACATGTGCATCATTATGTAAAACCTTTCCACAATAATCATGTTGTGAAAGACTAACTATATTTTGCTCCTTCCTATCCCCCTTTATTCATTTTTTCTCCTTTGACCCTGGCCTTTTTTGAAAGTGTTTTTTTTTTTATTACATCCTCCCCCTATCTGCCCTCCC
>CM053622.1:290785820-290809940 GCA_028646595.1 Phalanger gymnotis | reverse complement strand
CTCCTCATTGGCTTTTTGGAGCTCTTTTGACATTTGCGTTAGTCTATTTTTTAAGGTGTTGTTTTCTTCAGTATACTTTTCAGTATTTTTTTGAGTCTCCTTTAGCAAGTCATTGACTTGTTTTTCATGGTTTTCTCTCATCCTTCTCGTTTCTCTTCCCAATTTTTCCTCTACTTCTCTAACTTGCTTTTCTAAATCTTTTTTTGAGTTTTTCCATGGCCTGAGGCCAGTTCATGTTTTTCTTGGAGGTTTTTGTTGTGAGTTCTATGACTTTGTTAACTTCTTCTGACTGTATGTTTTGTTCTTCTTTGTCACCAAAGAAGGATTTCAGAGTCTGAGACTGAATCTGGGTGTGTTTTTGCCACCTGGCCATGTTCCCAGCCAACTTACTTAACCCTTGAATTTTTCAGAGGGGTATGACTGCTTGTAGACTAACAAGTTCTATGTTCCACACTTGGGCAGATGCACTGCCTCACCAGCATTCCTCCTTCTCCAAGAACCCCCTACCCGGAGTGGGCTTAAATCTTCAGTAGGCTCTTCACTCCTGCTCTGATCAGCCACTTAATTTCTCCTACCAGGTGGGCCTGGGTCAGAAGCAACTGCAGCTGTAGTTCTGTAGCTGCCCCACCTCTGCTGCCCCAGGGGCGGTGGCCGAACTGCAAACTCAGTCCCGCAGCATTTCCCACTAACCTTCTCTGTTATCTTCGCTGTTTGTGGGTTGTGAGGTCTGGTAAATGCCGCAGCTCAGTAATTCAGGATGCTAGGGCACTCTCTGCTTGGCTCGTGGTCTGGTGGGTCCATGGTCTGCACCGTGCGCACTGAGCTCTGCTTGGCTCAGCTCCGCTCCCCTCAGCTGGGAGCTGGGAGCTGGGAGCTCCATGTGGGACAGACCTTACCCAGAGACCATCCAGGCTGTCCTGGGCTGGAGCCCTGCTTCCCTCTGCCACTTTGTGGGTTCCGCAGCTCTAGAATTGGTTCAGAGCCATTTTTTATAGGTTTTTGGAGGGATTTGGTGGGGAGCTCAGGCCATTCCCTGCTTTCCAGCCGCCATCTTGGCTCCACCCCTGCATGTTATTTTTAAATGTGCAAACCATTCTTTTGTCTGAGTCATGCAAAAAATAGGCAGTGGGCTGATTTGTCAATGGGTTATGCTAGTCATTGATTATTTTGTGCTTCAATTTACTCAATTAATTAATAAATATTTTTAAAATGTCTACTATTTGCCAGGCACTGAACAAAATCTACTGAACTCAGGCATTGAGGGTACAAAAAAGGCAAAAGACAACCTATGCCTTCAAGAAGCTTATCACCTAATAGGGGAGATAACTTGTAATCAAATGTACCAAGCAAACTATATACAAGATAAAGAGGAAATAATTAATGGAGAGAAGGCTCTGGAATTAAGAGGAATGGGGGGGGGAGGATTACTGCAGAAAGTGGGATTTTAGTCGGGACTTAAAGGAAACCTGGAAGGTCAGTAGTCAACATAGAGAAGAGAGATCATTCCCTGCTTAAATGCTCTGCGTCATAACTACTGATGACAATAGAAAGCCTTTTATCATTTTCAGATGAAATATGCTATCAAAAATATCACACATATACACAGTAACACTTACATACCCAAACCTGTGACTTACTTGCCATTCACATATAACACTTCATACTTAGAATTAAAACAGAAAAAAACCCCACTTTTTCCCTAGATACTCAAAAGCGTTATGTTCAAAAATTGTAGGGAAATATTAATATTGTTTCTTTAAAATATTCTTTTTGAAGCAGCTTATTAATTGGTATTCAAAACACAGCCATGGACATATAATAAAATATTCATGTGTTCTTTTTTAAACAAATGTATTAATAGTGACTTATCAAATTATAAAATTGCCAAATTGTTATCTCAGTACAATAAAAAGCAGTGGTGGATAATAAAATGAGAATAAAGACAATAAGCAAAGCAATAAGCAAAGCAATAGATACTTAAAATAAAGGTAAACAATAATAATATACAAAGAGGTTAAAATTGTTTTTCAGGAAAGTTTTTGACATTGTATACAAATATTTTACCCATGTCTTTCCAAAAGTGTTTCACATTTTCTTCAAGAGTTTGGTTTGAATTAATTGATAAGATTCATAAAGAAATATCAGTTTCAACTTATAAATATATACTTAAAAGCTCAGTGGTTTCTTTACTTTGCTGATACAGGGCTGCAAAAAGTTTCTGATAGCAAATAAGTCTAGAGACTTATTTGAGGTATAAAGAAATTAGTGACTTCTTCAAGGCCATAAAGCTAGTAAGTGTCCAAGTAGGATCTGAACCAAGTCTTCCTGATGCTAAACCCAACATCCTATCCACTCACAGGTTGTGTGGTTGTGTGGTTTGTCCTTCGATCCTGAAAAGTACCATGATGTCAGGAAGATGATGCCATGACTTGCAGTTCAATTGGATTAAAGTGAGAAAGGGCTGTGTAAAGTCACCAGCCTCACTTTCTCCTTCAGAGCCATCTGGTTCCAGTGGCCAAATAGAGATCAAGACAACTGGAGATAGTTAAAAATGCAATGGGAGATCTTGGTCTTTTTAAGCTAAGGTCTTTTCAGGTTCTGACTTTGAGTGAGGTAACACTCATGCAGTGATTAGGCCTCTGAGAAGTGAGCCAAGGAATGGCCCCTTTAATTGAAAAAATCAAACTGGGACCTCAGGGTTGCTGCCTAAAGAGAAATAATTACTATTCACATTCCCTCTGAGCCAACAGGGCTCAAAAAATAACCATTAAGTGCTGCTTGGGCAGGGACCTGTTGTTGGCCAATCAACGAGAACCAGAGTGAATCGGGTTTAAGGTATGGTCTTTAAGAAAGAAATCTAGCCAGTAAACCTCAAGATAACTAGGTAGGTTTCATTCCTCAAAATCTACCTTCCTTTGGGCAGAACACCTCAATGAAGAGGCATGGTACTCCACGTGGGGAGAGGAAAGGAGAAGTGAAGAGAGGGGAGGGGAGGAATGGAGAAAAAAGAAGAGGAGAGGAGAGGAGAGAAGAGCATAAGTGGAGCTGAGTTGCTGACTGGAAATGGCCAGCTGGGTCTCCATTGGGGCAGCTTGGACTGGTCACAGCTTGTGCTTTGTCCTTTGTTCTCCATGAAGACCATGACATCAGGAAGATGATGCCATGACTTACAAATGAATTGGACTTAAGTGAGAGAGGTCTGTGCAAAGTCACTAGCCTTACTTTCCCAATCCACTAGTCAGTCTGGAGAAATGCATACATCTAATACATATGGAAGGGCAGCTAAGTGGAGCAGTGAATATAGCAGAGAGACCTGGAGTCAGAAAGATTCCTCTTCCTGAGTTCAAATTCAGTCTTAGACACTTACTAGTTGGATGATCCTGGGCAAGTCACTTCACCCCGTTTGCCTCAGTTTCCTCATCTGTAAAATGAGCTGGAGAAGGAAATGTCAAACCACTTCAGCATCTTTGCCAAGGAAATCCCAAATGGGGTCACAGAGAATCAGATAAGACTGAACAACATCAGCAAAGCATAGGAAACAGACAGGGGGTTCAGTAGATGTAGTCAGGAAGGCCTGAGCTCAGTTCCAGCCTCAGGTATTTACTAGCTGTGTGATCCTGGGTTAATCAGTTAACCTCTATCTTCCTCGGATTCTTCAAATATCAAGTGGGGATAACGAATAGAACCTACCTCCTAGGGCTATTGTAAAAATCAAGTGAAATAATATTTGTCAATTTGTAAATATTTGCTTGATACTTTCCTCCCTTCCCATTCCTAGTGACTAAAGTTTTATATATATTGTATTGATCTTGATTACTTAATATAGTTTTGCAGATTATATTAAAAATCTTAAAATGGATCCATAAGTTTTAGAAATTCTTTTGACTAGGCTTATCATTTTACCAGGGTAGTAAGCAGGTCAGCACCTGCTCTATAAATTCTTAGTCTTAGTCTTAGTTGCCCAGGGCATTAACAGGTTAAGTGACTTGTCTAGGGTTACACAAGTACTGTAATATGTATGATATGCAGGCTTTGACCCAGATTCTCCTGACTCCAGGGATAGCCAATTACCTATCTGCTCTGCCAGGCTTCTGTTCACACATCATTTTGTTGCTGATGTTGTTGGGCTATGTCCGACTTTTAGTGACCCCATAGACCATCACACGCCAAGCCCTTCTATCTTTCAGTATTTCTCAAAGTCCATCCGAGTTCATCGCTTCCATCGCTCTCTGTCTGTCTCATCCCCAGCCGTTCCCTTCTCCTTTTGCCTTCAATTTTTCCAAATATCAAGCAAGGTCTTTTCCAATGCATCCCATCTTCTTATTATGTGGCCAGCATACTTAAACTTCTTGCACTGCTCTGAAATAATCATTATAGTAATTCAATGAATCTCTGCTACGTGGCTGATTAGTAGAGAAAGCTTCTGTTTTGATCAGCTGTAAGAGTTTAAGCTAATTAAGTAACAGAGCCCCAGTTGAACCTAGGGTTTCTAACTCCCACCCTATAATATAACCCAGCCTTCACTTTCCTCGTCATTCTTTGAGGACCAGTTGTCAGGGCCCCAGAGATGATGCATTGAATGGCATTGACCATTGGTGACAGAATGAAATATAGTCCTTTTGCTATTGAGATGAAATGCATTTATGTGTGTGCATACACATATGTACACACAGATATGTATGTACGTATATGTCTATGCATATGCATATATGTGTATATACACATACATTTATATGTATATACGTTTGTATGTGATTTCAACTCTGATAATAAGATAATTTAGCCTTCTGTATCCCCAGTGCTTATCACAGGTAGCTAGCAGGTGCTTAATAAATGCTTGTTGACTTCAATGGCCTAGCAAGAAGTGATGATTACAATTTGTACAGCCATCTAAATCATTACCCCTCAAACTGTAAGGAGAGGGGAGACAGGACAGGAGTTTATCTCTGGAATTGCTTTGTACTCTCATCATCATAACTGTCAAGGTTGATAATGCAGGTTTTTATTATCTCCACTTTACTAATGAAGATGCTGAAGTTCTGAGAGGTTAAATGCTTTAGCTAGAGTTGTGTACCTTGTAAGTGTCTAACTTAGGATTAATGGCCAGTTCTCTCTCCACTTTGTCAGGCTGCCTTGCAAATGAAAGTCATTTTTGTCTTTCAAACTGGGGTAAGTCACTTTACAAGACACCTAAAAGTCCTAATATCATCTCACCTAAAATCTAAGGTTAAGAATTATGAAGAGAATGTGTTAGACAACATTAGACTTGAGGCCCCTAATGACTTTCCCTGTAAAACTCTGTTTTCCTATCTGTAAAATAGGGATATGAAATGTTGCCCCTTCCCTCCCAAGAGATTTTGAGTACCAAAGTCATAATATGTTCAAAGCACTTCCTATTTACAGAAACAAGGATTGAACAAGTTTTACCAGGCATTTTAGTACCAATCGGTTTATAATTGGCTCTCCCACAACCTGTTAAATTCTTTATTTAGGAATTCAGTGGTATGCAAAAAGGTGTGAAATTCCTCTCTGCCTTTGAAAATATTAAAGGCATTTTTGGCCGCCCTCCTCAGTCTGGGCAAGGCCAGACTCAGGGACACCAGCTTTTGAGAAGTGTGGGTTTGTGTATGTATGTGTACATGCACACACACACACACACGTATATATATATATATATATGTAGATATATATCTGTATATACATATGTGTATGTATATATTTGTATGTACATTTGTATATGAATATATGTGTTTATACATGTATACATACATATGCACTCATATATACACACATTTCATATACATATAAATGTGTGTGTCTCTATAATTATTTAAACATTGGGATTATATATACAATCATCTAAACATTTGGAATAAGTTCGTGTGTGTGTGTGTGTGTGTGTGTGTGTGTGTGTGTGTGTGTGCGCGTGTGTGTGTATGTGAGTGATCATCTCAACATTGAGATTAAATTCCCTTCTGGATTAAATTTGTATTTGTTGACTGTTGAAAGCTTTTGTTTAGCCATGTGTGCCTCAGTGATGTTGACTTAAAAAAAATAAAGATCTTTTCTGATAGAATCAAAATGACACCTAAGGGTGGGGAATTCAGTGTTCAGCGGCTGATTGCTACATTTATACCTCTACCTGAGCCCACGTTTCTCAAATTGGTGCAGCATTCCTGGGGTGAGTGTGGGGGGATGGGGAACAGGGCAAGATTTCACATCTGACTAGGAAAGATTTTTGCTTTACTTAACACTCTAGAAGTCTTTGTACTTTTATTCTGTGGAAGATAATGAAACACATGGAGGGAGTCCAGGGATACCTTCTAGAGTTTGGGGAGTGGGAAGAAATACAAAAAGTAATCAGTCAATCTATTAATATAATTTATGTGAGGATTAGGAGGTGGTATTAAGGATAAAGTTTCCCACATCCCTCAAAGAAACCATGGCCAGTACTCTGCTAATTATGTGACTTCTTTTTACTAATATATAATGACCACTTGGGAAATACAGAACAAAAGATCTATGAGGATTTGGACCAAAAAAAACCCATAAAATGATTAAAAAAGCAAAATTTTTTATAAACCTGGGGAAAATGAATCTAAGGGCAAGAGGCACAAGGGAGGGCAAAGCATAGATTGATTAATCTATAGAACGTTCACAAAATCAATGGAGGTATTCAAAAGTGACCTGCTGAGGCCTAGCAAATTCTGAGGGATCCTTGAGCCTATCCGGAGTAAGGTAGTCATAATGTACAATAGATTATCAAGAATTACACAAGCAAATAGCAAAGCCTTATAATTTTTGTACTGAGAGATAGGGACTTTCCTAGAGCTGTTCAGGCTGCAGTGAATAAAGTACCCAGGACTCTTTGCAATAACGACAAATTTCTAGAAGAACAACAACAAAATAAGCCTAGAGTTTATTGGGCCTAGGCTCTATATTCTACGCTCTTACCTAAGGATAAGCAGTTGATCAGCTGGTGTCACTGTAGAGGGCAGTATTTGGCTGAGTAAGGCCAAATTCCCTCCTCCCAACTTAAAAAGAAACCGTTACAATACCAGTATCATATGCATGTTTACTCATCTGTATTAGCTTGTTGGTCAGTCAATAAACATTTATTAAGCATCTATCATTCGCCAGGCCTGGTGCGAAGTGCAGAGGATACAGAAAAAGGTGAAAGGCAGCTCCAGTCCTCCAGGAGCTCACGATCTAATTTATATCTCTGTGTGTCCCTCCTTTATCTCCTTTTGAGTGATTTAAAAGCTGGGGCTGTGGCAAAAATATCACTCTCTGATCACAGAGTACACAATTCGTAGCTCCCTATTTCCCTACCCCCTTCCCCAGGTTGGAGAGAGAATGATGCTCCCTCCCTCTCTAAGACTACTCATTCCCTAGTCCCCAAAATAGCAAGGGTTTCAATTATTTCCTCTCTATGTGGGCTAATTTGAACCCAAATAAATATCCCATTACAGTTAGAATGAATGCATTATTCAAAAACATGTTGTACTTCCCATTTGATTTAAAGGGCTTAGCAAGACAGACAGATGCCAATATTAAAGACTTGTTTCTAATTACTATTTTAAGGTAGAGGTTCATAAGATTTAGAATTTCAAGAGGCCCTAAAAGTTACTGAATGCCTAGGTTAGCCAACTTGGTTGAATTAATGTAGTACTTCAACTAGGCCTAAATTTCTTCATCTCTAAAACGATGAGATTGTATGTATCTGTGTATGGATGTGTGTGTGTGTGTATGTGTGTATGTGTGTATAGATAGATATAGATGCAGATAGAAATCATGCTACTAGGCAGTAGGTACAAAGCTCTATATATATTATACACACACACACACACACACACACACACACACGGCATACACACAAAGAGAAATTGATAAAAAGGACCACACTACCAAGCAGTAGGAAGAAAGCTATCTATCTATCTATCTATCTATCTATCTATCTATCTATCTATCTATCTATCTATCTATCTATCCATCCATCCATTTATCTATCTATAATGATTTCCATGGTTGCTGGAGAGAATTCTGTCATATCTTCCTTTGAATTACAAGGATCATAGAAAAAGATTAGACTTTTTCAGTCATCTCTGGAAGCTTATGTTGTTTCCTGGAATCAGCCTATAGCGCAGTAATAATAGCATGCAAATATTATTTCTCCAGAAAGGAGGAGTCCAAAATGTCTCCAGGTCTTCCATTAATAGTTGTAGCTGTAGTTCTTTAGACTTCGTTACCATCTCCATACCAGAAACATCTTCATTCTGAGATCATCAGCCCTGGAGTTTGCACTTCAGAGAGGTACCCTCTGTCTCTGGGCCCCCTTCCTCTAATTGAAAAGGCCCATCCAAGAATCTCCATTTAAAGAGGGTGCCCAGGTCAACCATCTTCATTTCCCACCAGGCTAAACTTCCCTAGACTTCTCCCTCATTCCTCTGACCTGGGTATTTTCTCTCCCTCCCCCATTCCTACCCCTACTCTTTGAACTTCCTTCTATGTATTGTCTTTTTTTATTAGAATGTAAACTCTTTGAAGGCTTTTTTGTTTATTTCATTTTCTTTTTACTATATTCATATTCACAGCACTTAGTGCAACGTCTGGAACTTTGTAAGAGTTTAAAAAATGCTTCTGGACTGACTAAATTGTAATCCTTTCCTACAAATATACTAGTCAAAACTTTGCTTTGTAATGGATTTTTAGAGTCTCATAATCTTACCCTCTTTTCCCAGTTTACTTTTTTCATAATTGCAATTAGAGATGGCCCCAAACATTGGTGGCATCAAGGAATCCTGTTATTTGACCTAAAAGAGCACCATTGTTGTCTAGATTTGTCAACAGATTGGTTTGTGTTGTCTTGGACATTGTTAGTATGTGGTTGTTAGGTGTGTGGGAAAGTGGCAGAAAATGCCACCTCTTTTCTACTATATTTCTCCTTCATTCATGTTCTTTCCTACACTAACTTCATCTCCTCTCCTCAATATCTCATTTAGGTTTTAGGTGGAAGAAGGGGAGAGAGAAGGGAGGAGAGACCAACAGGGGAAGACAAAAGAGGCCCTGGGGAGTAGTTTTCAAATGCTTAGAGGTGAGGAAATTGAATTAAAACTGAAAAAAGGAGGATCTTCTCTTTCCTGCCCTCCTTCAAGTACTGATTCTATATTTCATTTTAGGGCTATGCTTTCAGGGTCTTACAGAGCCTCAGAGACAGGGGTGACACAAAGCCAGCTAATTTCCTCTATTTGTCTTTTCTTGAACCAGTCCAGTTTCTGATTTGCAGTCACACAGGGCTCCTTAGAACATCCATTCCTTTCTAGGAGTGACACTGCACAAAGGCTGTCTCCGTATGTAATTTAGGATTACTTTTCTCTCCAACATATGATAGTCATCCGTATTAAGGCAAACAGCCTATAAAACCAGTTTGACACAAGGCAGCTTGTGATTCAAGGCTGCCACTGTCTCTTGACTGACTTTACTAGTTACTGCTTCAAAAGGCTCCTGAAGAGTAACGGGAGTTACTTACTGAAAGCATGATATCTGAACCAGCAATTTTATGGGTCAGAAGGGAGGCCTTTTGCTTGCTTCTGAGATTTCAGTGTCGGCTCTCTATTGCCAGTTAAGAGAATTGGCGGCGGATTATTCTGACAGCAGCAATTAGATCTCCAGCCAGTGGCTTTCCAATGAGACAACCCTGTTCAACCTATGTTCTTTAGACAATATAGACTCCCACTTGATGGGCTAACCTGGATATGTTGTTAGTGTCTATCCATGTGACCAATGATGAAAACTGTGTATTTTTTTCAGGTGTTTGGCAGGAATAGAAAAACAATGGTGGAGAAATTGAGAAAGAGGAAAGAGAAGAGAGAGAAAGCAGGAGAGGATGATAGTTGAAGGCAGGAGGGCTGATATCTTATTGAAATCATTAGGATCGGGGCAGCTAGGTGGTACAGTGATTAGAGCATTGGCCCTGGAGTCAGGAAGACCTGAGTTCCAATCTGGCCTCAGACACTTGACACATATACTAGCTGTGTGACCTTGGGCAAGTCACTTAACCCCAATCACCCGGCCAAAAAAAAAAAAAAGAAATCATTAGGATCGTTCAGTAAGCATCTACCTATTGACTATTACATATGAGGCACTACATTAGGTGGTGGGGATACAGAGATAAAAATGAAAAAAAGTATTTTAACTGTAAGAAAGTTATATTTTATCATAGTAAGCAATATATACATATATAAAAAAGACTCATCTTTTATGCCAATTTGGTTGGGAAACCATGCTCCTGGGCAGTAGATATACTGGCATATGTTAGTACTTTTCATTCAAATATTGTTAGACATCCAATTTTCTATGAGCAAAAGTTGAAGAGTGTGAGCCCCTCTATAATGTTTCGATAGTAGAGCTACTAGCCGTTTTCCAGATGTATATTCAAATACTCATATGAATATGTACTCTTATCCATTTGGAAGATCTCTTCAATGAAGAAAATAATAATAACTACCATTTATATAGCACTTGAAATTTACTTAACTTATTTGATCCTCACAACAACCCTATGAGCTAGGTGTTATTAGTACCCCATTTTGCAGATGAGGAAACTGAGATAGAGAGAGGTAACTTATCCAAGGTCACATGGCTAGTAAGTGTCTGAAGTTGCATTTGAATTCAGGTCTTCCTGACTCCAGGCCCGGTGTTCTATTCACTGTGCTATCCAGTTTCTGATCATAACCACCCATTCTGTGCGGTTCTTTTCTATGTCCTTCAATAACGTCATCAACGGGGATTAGCTCCCTGTGTTCTGCAAGCCCTTCTCTGTTTTCTGATGGATAATCCTTTAGAAACTACCACTGCTGCTAGGGTCATGATAAATAAAATGGAAACACAGGAAGTTACTCCTTGACTAAAATTGACCTGAATAAGCCAGCGATTTTGGAATCTCTAATACCTCCTCAGAACATATCAAAGAGACCTGTCATGACTTAAGTGGCTATGGCAGTTACATGCTGGACTTTTCAACTTTAAAAATGCTTTGATTTTTTTTATTGTACAAAAGAAGATCTTGCTCTGCTCAAGGTTGTGGATGGGGAACTAATCTTTGTTTCCTCTTAACTGTAAGAGATAAAACCAGCAATAAAGTCCTATTGTGATGCTTCATTTTTGCCTAGTGATATTCCTAGGTGCTCCAAGGCTGTGCCAGTGAAGTCTAAGCTCTGACATATTCTACCAAGTTGGGAAATAATAAAACTAGTTAACATTCATATAGTGCTTAAAAGTTTTCAAGTGCTTTGTGTGTGTTTGTATATGTGTATGTGTGTGTGTATATATATGCATGTATACACACACACATGCACACACACACATATAGATATATATATATATATATACATATATATATTATTGATTGCTCTTCACAACAACCCTGTGAAGCAGGTATTATTATATTCATTTTATAGTTGAGGAAATAAAAACTGAAAGAGGTTAAATGGGAAGGAAGGAAATACACATTTATTAAGCACCTACTACATGTCAGATACCATGCTAAGTACTTTTAAAATTTTATCTCATTTGAGCTTCACAACAGCTCTGAGTGGTAGGTGCCATTTTTATTCCCATTTTGCAGTTGAGCAAAACTGAGGCAAGCAGAGGTTAAGCAACTTTCCCAAGGTCACATAGCCACTGTCAGAGGCCAGATTTGAACTCAAGTTTTCTTGACTCTATGCCCGGTGCTCCATCCATTGTGCCATGAACTAGCTGGTGGTGATTTACCAGGGGTCATACAGTTAATAAGTGTCTGTGGCATGATTTAAACTAAAAGTTTCCCTGACTCCAAGTTTAGGGCCCTATTTAACACACCACCCATCTTCATGAAAACATTTCAAATATGGGCTCATCGAGGGTCTCTGTACTTCAGTCATCTACTAATACTCTCCTAAATCCACAGGTATGCGCCACAACATTGGCTATAGAGCCAAGGCAGTCCTTTTGTTATGGTCCAGATCACAGATCCACTGACTCTTGAAGTTGGACATCCAAATTGCAATCTCAGAGTTGAAAGCTGCAAAGGAGTTGTCATCTTCATTGGAGGAGGCACACTTGTAAGTTGATGGAGTAGTGAAATCTTCTCATACTCTACTCCCCTCCATACACTGTATGATGTAGCTACACTGGACTCCTTAATATTCCTCAAATACGGAAATAACCCTATCTTTGAAAAAGAAATTAACAAGCCATCAATTAGCCCTTTAAGAAGAAATCCCCAAGACTTGATGGATTCACCAGTGAATTATACCAAACATTTAAAGAGTACTTTATTCCAATACTATATAAACCATTTCAGAAAACAGGCAAAGAAGAATTTTTACTTAATTCCCTTTGTGACACAAATATGGTACTGATACCTAAACCAGGAAGAATAAAGAGAAAGAAAATGATAGACCAATTTCCCTAATGAATATTGATCACATATAAATAAATGCTCATTGACTGACTGAAGCCCAAGACAAAAAATATCAATGTATAGCATTTAAATTGAACTCAACAAGATTTTATTAAATGGCTACAATTTTATAGCCCCTGTGCTAGGGGAGGGGATTATAAAGATAAATTTGAAACAGTCCCTGTCTCCAAGGATCTAACATCATATTATATAAGCTTATTACTCCTAAATTTGGGAAAACCTCAATGTTCTGTCCTAGATCCTTTTCTGTTGCATTCTCTCAACCTTTCCATAGTGATAAAGCTCAGAGTCTATTAGCCTGGCCTGCAGTAGGAAGGCAGGAGAGGAGAACAATGAAGAAAAAGGATTCACTTAATAGTTGTCATACAGTAAGCAATTTAAAATTGTCATGACTGATACTCTGTAAGTGTGTTCTGTCTTTTTAATAAGTTGATTAAAACACATTAAAAGAAATATAGAATTTGAGAATAAGACAAAAATATTAGTAACTAAACTCCATATTCCCAAATCATATCATTCACAATTTCACAGGAGAAGTATTTACTGCCATGCAGAATAGATCCAGCATGAAGGAAGACGAAACTTTGCAATAGTAGTTATTATTGGCAAAATGTTTGAAATTGAACTGAGGGTTGGATAAATTACAAAAGGGATGAAGAGAAGCACAAGGAAGTAGCAACAGGGATCCATTTCTAGTGGTTTCTACCCCTGGTCTACAAATGTGCTTAGGTCTCCTTTATCATTGACCAAATACCCTTCCCTTGAATCTGCTATCTCCATCTTTCATTCTTATCTATTGTCCCCTTCACTGATAAGTATCTAGAGTTATCTACACTACCTGCCTCAACTTTTTCACAACCATGCATTCCTCTATCCTTTGCTTCCATTACCTCCATTCTGCTGAACCTGCTCAAACTAAGGTTACTAATGGTCTATTACTCACTGTGAAATACAATGACCTTCCAAATTCTAATCCCCCATGCCCTTTTTTGAACATCTGGTACCATTGCCCAATAATTCCAACTCTATGACATGTCCTATTAACAACTGCTCTAGTAGCAGTGTGTTAAGATATGAGAAAGACCAGTCAGTTGTGCACTTAACAGTGTCTGGCACATAGTAGGAGCTTAATAAATGCTTGTTGACTCACTGATCAATGGAATAAGGAGACTATTTCTAGTGTCATCTCTGCTATTAACTAGTTGTATAATTTTAGGTAAATCATACAATACTTCTGCACCTTAGTTTACCTTTATGATGTTATGTCCTCCTTTAGCTTCTGTGCTCCCATTCTCTTCTATCAGAATACTCTTTTCAGGTCTCTTTCACTGGTTTATCTTTTTCCTTTCACCTCTTAGGTACAATTATTTTTCAAGGCTCTGTCCAGTTTGCTCTTCTTTCCCATTGCCGTTTTCCCTGAGAATCCCATTCATTCTCCTTCCTTTAATTATCACTTCTATGCAGATACTACCATATTTAAATACCCAACTATTCCCGCATGGTATAATCCCATATCCCCAGTTACTTGCTGAATATATTTTCATCACCTTTTCAAATTTAACATATCTGAAACAACTCACTTTCATAAAACTTACTTGTCCATGCTTCACAATATTTATTTTTAATGTTTATATAATTTTTTTTGATTTGGTAGGACAGAATTTTATTTTAAATATTTTTTTCCATGAAGGAATCTTACACACACATTAGCTTAATATGAGATTTTTTCAAAGATACAACCATAACAATTACATTGCTTGATGATGCTCTGATTATCCATCTCAACTGAGGACTAAAACAGAGAACATAACTTCAAAGATTTCCTGTAGATGATGAGGTTTACCAGATATTTCTGTTCATAGATGATGCATATATTACGTTCATTATGTCAAGTCCCAGACATTCTAAGGTAGTTTATGTTGAGATTTATATTTACCTAAATGGGATTGGTATAGCATTCTCTATTGTTAAACCAACATGAATGAGAGAAGGTCCCTCAAATAGACTATGAGACATAGTGGGATAGAGTACTTTGTTTTGAGGTGGTGATAATCTAGTTCACTGGTGTCAAACTTAAAAAAGAAAGAATGAGGGCCACTTTTCTTACATAAGGATCCTTATGGGCCAGAGATTTGCTTAGTTTTAAAATGTAATATTATCATTATTATTCTGTAGTATTGTTACATATTGCTTAATATTTAATATTATTTTAAAATTTAGTTTTAAGTATTTTCCAATTATACTTTAATCTGGTCCTGGCCATGTCCAAGAGTTCTGAGATCCCCTGGCATTGTGTTCGACATCCTGGTCTTGTTCATAGCACCTGGATGATAAACAGGTACTACTAAGCCCTTTTCATTGAGGGATGTGTCTCCAGGTTTGTGTATGTTACCTGCAAGTATGTGGATTAATGATGGTAGTCAGAGGCATAGTCAAGTGTGATTGCCTTTTTATATGAGGTGATTATGATAAGAAGACACCTCTATTTCTTTACTCTTAATTGTCACTTTGGGTTCTTCCAGCATTTAATTGGTAGGGCTTTATATGTGTTTGTTCCCTTGGAATTCTAAGAATTCTGCTCTTTGTTGTATATGTAACATTGTATGTCTTTGTGGGACTTTCAGTTCTCCTTTTTTGTATCTACATTTCTTTTTAAGAATGAATACCAATATTACACGGTTTCCCCTTTTTACAAAATTCATGAAAAACAGAAGGACATAGGAATTCTTTATACCAAGGAAAGATTTTTACCATATATTTATTTTCTTGGGATCCTCTATAAGAAGACACGTTCCAACAGACTCTCAAGACTCAAGACCAATCTAACAGTCACTGGAATGGATTTTAAATTGTTAAACCAATGCAACTTCATTGAATTAGATCATTAATGCATATATCTGTGACAGACACTCTGTGCGTGTGTGTGTGTGTGTGTGTGTGTGTGTGACTTGTCTTTTCTTCTCGAAGAGGACCAGGAAGATGATGTTATGACTTAGAAGTGAATTGGATTTGAATAAGGAGAGCTGTGCAAAGTCACCAACCTCATTTTCTCCTCCAGAGCCATCTAGGTCCAGTGGTGAGATACAGATGAGGACAACTGGAGATGGCCCAGGGTACAGTGAGAGACCTTGGCCTTTTGAAATTAAGGTCTTTCCAAGTTCTCACTTTGACTGAGGCAATGCCCATTTAGTGCTTAGGGCTGGTTAAATGGGTCAAGGGATGGCCCCTTAACTAGAGAGTAGCTCCAGCACTAAATTAGTGGAGCTGAGTGGGCTAGATTGATGTGAAAAACTTTCACAATAACTTCAATGATGCCAGTCTATTCCATGATACTAAAATAAACTTTTTTTAATGCCTTCATTCTTCCAGAGGAGAGGCTATGTTGAATAATGACATTAGGGCCAAGAAGACCTGAGTTTAAGTCCTGACTCAACACAAGCTGTTTGTAAGACCTTGCATAAGTCAAAAATCTTTCAATGACTCAATGAAATTATTGTTTTAAGAACAACTTTAAGCAAATAAGTAATTTTGACTATTATAAATACCCAAATTAACTACAAAGGACCTATGAAGGAAAATGCTATCTATATCCAGAGAAAGAACTGATAAATAGAAGTATGTATGGAATAATTTTACACACACACAGACACAGACACATACACACATATTTGTGTCTACTGGTAGACATCTCTAAGATGAGAAGAGGGAAGGAAGAAAAAAAGAGAAAAGAAGTTACATGACAACTTTATTATATATTTGAAAGGAATAGCAAGTTGCATATAATAGATTTGCAGTTTCATGTGCAATCATCTTTTTAAAAATTACTGTTATAGAAATATTTCTTTTATTTCATAAATTAAAAATAAAACTTTAAGAAAAGACTAAGTTTCAGAGTAGGTACTGATCTACATTGGTAGAAGGAGTTCTTTGTTTAGGGGCTCCTTATACTAAAGAAATCACAAGTTTGGTTAAGAAAAGAAACTTCTTTCAAGGACATATTTAGTTATAAATCAAGGAAAATCATAGAGTTTGAGGATTCAAAGTTATTTGTGAATAAAAATCAAATCTAGACATGAATGGTGGGCATAAGTAGGTTTTGTAACATTACCAATGGCAGCTGGCAGGCAAAGAATAAAATAAAAGAAAATATCCAAGCAATTTGGAAGTATGGCTCCAAAGTTGCTAAACTATGCATTCCCCTTGACCAAGTAATATCCCTACTACTCCTGTATCAAAGAGATTTAGAAAAGAAATTCATAAGCATTTATAGCAGCTCTTTTTTGTATCAACATATGACTGGAAACTACAGGGAGTATCCATCAACTGAAGAATGGCTTAACAAATTATGATACATAAGAACCATGATTCCAGGGGAGCAATGATGAAACATGTTATTCTCCTGACAAAGGTGATGGACTTATGATAACCAATGAGACTTATTTTTTGGACATGGTCAATGTGGAGATTCATTTTGCTGGACTATATTTGTTTAAAAGATTTTTCCTTGTATTAAATATTCAATGCATGATATTTTTTTAATATTCAGGATTGGGGTAGGTGAGAGAGAAAGAAAATGTTTGCTAATTGAAAAAATAAAATTAAAAATATGTTCATAAAATATCATTGGCAACGGAGTAAGGAATAACAGCCTAAGACAAGTGCTGCTCTGGTATCTATGCAATGCTAAAAACCTCATAGGAAAACTTCTAATTTATAAGGTAGATCCTTTCTTATTTCCCTTACCCCTTGTGAGAGATTACCTTCTTCCTCCAATATTGTTTTATTTCAATTTTTATATACCTAAATATGTACTTGGTTTGAATGTAAACTCCAGGGCAGGAAATTGTTTCACTTTTGTCTTTATATCTTCAGTACCTGGCACATAGTAGGTGTTTGATAAATTCTTGTTGATTGATTGAAGGATGGAAGAACATAGACAATAATCAACCAGAATGAGGTGTCAATGAGCTATGATCTGTTTAATTAGGGTACCTACATTAATGAAATGATGAATCCATTGAAGCTTTGAGTAAATGTTTTATCTCAAACATTAGGTCATAAGCCCCCTGAGGGTTTTTCATCTTTGTTTCCTCAACACAGAGTTGGAACTGTGTCCCACCTCAGACATATACTAGCTGTATCATTCAACATAAGTCAGTAACACTTATTATTGAACTTGAGACACAGGCTCAGCCACTTTTTTGCTTAATCACTTAGTGTTTCAAGATTTTCAGGACTGTATAGAGGAAGTTTCTCTGTCCAGTAGTTCCCTTTGCCAGTGAAATCACAGGTTCATTCCCTACTCTCTATGTCTATCCCTACACTGTACAAATTGAAGGCAATTAATACATGCTTGGTGAATTGAATTTACAGACTTATCAGGTGTAATTGTGAGCTGAAGTGTACTGAAGATGGTGTTGTAGTGTCTTTCTAATCAACAAAATCACTGAAACTTAGAGTAAATCCTAGGTATTTTGTACTCACAAGATAGCTTGGCTTAGGGATGCCTCTTTGGACATAATATTCAGACCCTCCATTCTTTAGAAGAGAAGTTATAATAATAGCTCAGGTTTAGGTAAGAATATCCTAAGACCACCTCTTTTTTCCCTCTTAGCCATAATGCTCCCAGTTTGAATAATTCTGGTGCCATGATATCTCCCATTAACAACCACTCAAGTAGCAATGCCATATGGTATAAGAGAATAACTACTCAACTGATTGCTTTGCACAACATCTGACACATTGTAGGAGCTTAATAAATGCTTGTTGACTTAGTCAGGAGCTGCATTTCTTCTGTTATCTGCTACTAACTAGTTATTTAATTTTAGGCAAAACATTCAACATCTCTGTGTCTCAGTTTCTCATCTATTAGGTGAGAGGTTATACTAAATGTTCTCCAAGAGTCTTTATAGACTTAAAAATATGCACATCTCTGAAGTAGTGGCATCTGAGTTAAGCATACCCTCTGGAAGCTTGAATTAGAGCTTTGTGACTCAGGTCTATAATTCAGGAAGCTCTTATCAGATGGGATGGGTTTTCCCTTACAGGATGGATTTAATAAATCTCTAATAAGCATACACTACATAATTAAGACACAACAAATCATATTACCTATGTCCTTGATTTGGATTTTTTAACTAAGTCAATAAAAAATAAGAGTATATACTTCTGAAAATCAGTGGGCGTGTCATCTGTATCATTAATGTGGTTATTCTTTGTAATACTGTAGACTGTAACCCCTACATACTTCCTCATTTTGTGCTACATTCATCCACATTACCTCATAAATTTGCCACAGAAGATCTACTTGACATGCTTAAGGCCCTCCTTGAGTTTTCTTGATATTGTATTGATAAAAGTGGATCTTTAACACTGCTCACTGCTTGTCTCTAGCGAGATTCACTAACACCCTAAAATAGGTAAATGACCAAAGAGTTATAGTTAAGAGTGAGAGAAAAAGAAAACCCTACTTCTTTCTGTCTCTGTCCAGTGTTGCTGTCTCTAACTATCATTTGAATGGCAAATGCTTTGAAGCTTTCAGGCCTGGCCCAGGATTGAGTAAAAATAAAGGCTTCCATGGGTATTCTAAGCATTAGCAGTCCAAAGGATAATTAAATAGGGGTAGATAGGTAACTTATTTACAATAGATAGTCTAAGAAAATTGCCTGGGACTTTGAAAATTTAAGTGACTTGCCTGTGACATCACAGGTTGGCAAAATGATTTTCAAAATTTAAAAGATTCATGTATTTGTAATTACATTAATTTGAAAAGCATTTATTGATAGACAATTCTTGGCATCCGACCTCTAACACTTGCCACTTAATATCCCTGGGCCCCAGTCAGATATCTAGGACCATAAGTAAGAGATGGGCTACAGTCTGCTTGTTGGAGGAAGTGAAATTACAGGTCCTTGACATATTGATGTATTCTGAGCAGCAAAGAGGTCAAATAAATCAGCATTATAATTTGGCCCTGCTTTAGACAATCATCATATTCCTGAAAAGTTATTTGTGAATTTGATTTTTGTAAATCAAATTATATTTTAAGGTTAGTGTTTAAATGTATTCTACATGATGTGTTTGTGAAGTGAACAATCATTTTGAAAATTAAAGAATTGCTTCCAAATTTATCTTTTTATTGGAAATAAGGATTTTCCATTAGGTTTATTTAAACTATATTGGATTTATTTAAAGTGAGGTAAGCCTGCACATGTGCCCTTACAGAGCTGAAGAAAACAAGATGCAGAAAATAACTTGCCCAAGGCCTTGTTCTCTAATGCCTAGTATTCACGATCCCTTTATTTGACTCTTTGATCAAAACTAAATTAGTAACAGCAACGCTCTAAGTGCTATTCAAAAGTTAAAGCTCAATCAGGATAAAGTGGAGCTCCATTATAGCATTCTCATTTGGGGGATAAGATGAACACTAACATTATAGGCAAGCTGTGTTTTAAGACTTATGTGGGATGTTTTGATTTAACATGACAACCTGTTGTGTATACAAATTCACGTGTTTATGAGTTATTTTATAGTGCAATTCTCTTCTATCGTATGTGGCATCAAAGAGGCTATAAGAAAAGCAATAGCCAAAACGAGATACTTATTTTGGGAGGCAGTGTGGTAAAGTGCAAAAAGGGCTGGATTTGGAGTCAGAGGACCCGAATGCAAAATCCCAGCTCTTCTACTTGAGACATTCATGTGTGTATGTATATGTACAGCATGCATATATAGTGTATGTACTGTGTGTATATGTGCATATACATATACATGACACATATACATGCAAATTGTGACTTCTCCCTGCCTCCCCTTGCGCAACATTCATCCATGTTCTCCCCTAAGTTTGTCACACAAGGGCCACATGACATGCTGAGGGCCTTCCTTCAGTTCTCTTGGTATCGTAGATAGCAGTAGAGAATGAATGCTGACTACTGGTTGTCAGTTATGGGTGACACCCTAAAATAAGAAAATGACCAAAGAGTTATAGTTAAGAGTAAGAGAAAAAGCCCTACTTTTTCTGTTTCTAATCAGTTTTGCTGCTTGTATTTAACTATTATTTGGCTTATAATTACTTAGAACTTCAATACATATATATATATAGGTTTATTTATATAATATTACAGTATCATATTATATATATATATACATGTGTATGTATGTGTATGTATACATATATACACATACATAGCAGAACCACACACATACGTAATATACATGTACATATAAAATTTATATATAAATTATATATATACATAAATATAAAATGTTATTTACATATATATTTCTGCTACAAATTTACCTTATAGGACCTCAGCTAAATCACTTGACCTCTCTTAGGACTCAGTTCTCTACTCTGTGAAAGGAAAAGGTCGGAAGAAATCTAACACTAAAGCTTATGAAATAAGTCAGTAAGAATTAGTTTTGAGCTGTACAATAACCCCAGAAGGAATTACTACTCCTACTCCTACTCTTTCTACTACTACTACTACTACTACTACTACTACTACTACTACTACTACTACTACTACTACTGCTGCTGCTGCTGCTGCTGCTGCTGCTGCTGCCACTGCTGCTGCTGCTGCTATTGCTATTCTTATTGCTGCTGCTGCTACTATTACTGCTACTACAACCCATTACTGTTAAATTTGGTTAAAAAAAGTTTTAAATAAAGGGTAAGTCCTTAGTAATATATAGCTCTTCCAGCTACATAGGGCATGGCAATTGTAACGAAGGTATAGAAATGGGATTGGGAAGATACTAGAATTAAGGAAATAAATGGGAACGATTATTTTTCATATTATCATTATGCTTTGAACAGAAGGTAGGGTTTAGGAAGCCACTGTTAAAGATCCAAATCATCCAGTTAGAAGCACTAGAACTCAATGAACCCATATTTATTAAGCACCTACTATGTGCCGACCACTGTGTTAGGCACTGGAGATTCAAGTATAAAGAATGATAAAATTCCCACTCACAAGGAATTTATACTATAGTGGGAGGGATCGCATAACTTAACTATTCTTTGTCTCAGTTTCTTCAACTGTATAATGGAGCTAATTATAACACTTACTTAACATGTTTGTTGAAAGGATTAAATGAAATAATATTTGTAAAAAGCACTTAGTACAGTGCCTGGCACATAGTAGGTGCTAGGTAAGTGCTTATTCCCTTCTTCCTTCCTTTATATAGCATAAATGTAGATATGTACAAAGTAGTGGAATAAAAGGTATTAGGAAAGTGAGGTTATTAGCAGTTGAGAGAATGAGGAAAGGCTTCATGTGGAAGAAACTGCCTAATCATTATCTCAAAAGAAGAGAGACTCTATGAGGTGGAGGTCAGGAAGGAATGCATTTTAGACAAGGGGGATGGCCAATGCCATGGCATAGAATAAGGCAATGGAGTATCCTGAGTGTGAGAGAATTCCAGATGGCTAGTACAGGAATAGCAGTAACATCCAAAGACTCTAGATAGATTATTTGGAGTTCGGTTGTTTAGCCTTTAAAAGCTGAGTAGAGGAGTCTATGTTTGACCTTGGAGGCAATGGGAAGTCACTGGAGTTGAACAGAGAAGTCATGTGTTCATGTCTGTGTTTAAGGAAAACAACTTCGGTAGTGATGTGTATGATTGACTCAATTCAGTAGAGTCTTGGGACAGAGAGGCTATTTGAAAGCTTTTAAAATAATTTGGGAAACTGTTGAAATAATTGAGATGAGAGGTGATGAGGGCCTGAATTAAGGTACTAACCATGTGACTGTAGAGAAATGGTAGGACCCAGAAGATGATTTGAACATAGAAACAGCAAGATTTGGCAACTGGTTGGGTATGTGGAGGATATATAGATCTGGTAGTCGTCTGTATAGAGGTGATAGTCAAACCTATGAGAGCAAAGGAAGTTGCCAAGAGAGTCAGTTCCATTGGCAACATGAACAGTTAGGAGACATGGTGGAAATGATAAGCTGATAGAGATTGAAGAGGATAAGAGGTAAATCAGTAGAGAGCATGGTCATGCAAACCCAGAGAGGACAGAATATCCAGGAAGGGAATGTAGTCAACCATGTCAATTACAGCACATAGATTGAGAGCAATTAGGATAGCGAAAAGACCATCAGATTTGGCAATTAAGAAATTCTTGATAACTTCAGAGAGAAGAGTTTCAATTGTTCTGTTGAGGCTGGAAGCCAGATTGCAAAGGATTTTAGAGTGTGTGATAAGAGACAGTAGAGATGGTGAGTGTAGAAAACTTTTTTTTTAAAGGAGTATGACAGAGAAGGAAGAATGGTGTAGAAAAAAATAGCTCAAGGGAATGCTAGAGTTTGTGAAGCTTTTTTAAAGATGGAATAAAAGCTTGGGCATATTTGAAGACAGTAGAGAAGAAGCTAGTTAATAGGGAAGGTTGCAGAAGGAATCAATTGATGAGAGAGTTTAAAGATTTGAGAGAGGAGGATTGATTGAGAATTCAATATGCTAAAAAGGACAGCAGAGAACGGAATCAAGTACACATTTAAAGGAACTAATCTTGGCAAGGAAAAATCTCTTTGTTAGGGATGGGGAAATGAGGAAAGTGGGGGATATTGTCAAAACATTTTGAAATATAAAGAAGATGACAAGAAGGAGCTAATGTTGAATGGCTTCACTTTTTTTAAAAATAAAAGCAAGGTCCTTGGCTGAGAGAGAGGGGGGAAGAAGTATATTAGGGAACTTAAGGAGAGAAGAGAAGCTTTGGAATAGCTTCCATGGGAAATGAGATAGGGAATCAGTTACGGAGGAATAAAAGGCCTGCCTTTGCTTTAGCAAGGAACCAGTTGAGCTAGCATAACAGGAACGTGTGAGGTTTCCAAGTAAGCATGGTTGTTGGACTTTCTTCTTTACCTTATGGATGAATAAGAGCAGAAGAGACAGATGGTGGGAGTAACCGAGAGCTGAGGTTTAGCAAGAGAAGAGTAGCAATAGGACAAGGTGCAATAGAAACTATTCTTCCTAATTATGTTTGAATGTTTTCTTCAATTTATTATTCTATCAGATAGTACTGTTGTGTTAGATTATACTGCATTCACAACTCGCCCACCCCAGTCATTGGATTAGTCAAGATATAATGAGGTTATTTCCAACCATATCTACTCTCTTCAAGCTCCCTACACCACTTCTTATTCCCTTACATGAAGTAGATGAATTTATCTCATGATAAAAAAGACTTTAAGTTAAAACAATAAGAGTATTAGACAGTGCTGTGCATTGAAAGCTGCACTGTAGTAGAGATCTTAATTGAGAAGCATGGATTCTGTTTTCAGGTCAAAGATGTTTGAATTTGTCGAAAGTGAAACCTTTCAATTCTCCCTTTACTACTTTTTCAATGTCCATATACATTCTCTTCTCCTCTCCACTCTCAAAAGAAGAAGTGGTCATCTTTGCCAAGGAAAATGCCTCTACCTGTACCTTTAATCTCACCCACTTTCAATTCCTCCCTTACCTTGCAATGTCAATGGATCTTTATTCTTCTCACCTTTACTGGTCCTTTCCCTGGTGTAGTACGAAGGCCGAATTTATGATCTCAAATATAATCATGTATATGTTTGAATGGTTCGAAATCGCAAGGTATGAGAGATTCTCTAAGGAGAAAACAACAAGAAATTTATTTAGGCCCCACCGCAGCAGAACAG
>CM053622.1:290768806-290785320 GCA_028646595.1 Phalanger gymnotis | reverse complement strand
GAAGAGAATGCAGGTGAGGGGGAATGAGTGAATCTTGCCCTCATCAGATGTGACCTGAAGAGGGAATACCATACATACTCAGTTGTGTATCTTACCACACAGGAAAGAAGGAGGAAGAAGAAAAAAAAGGAGGGATGATGGAAGAGAGGGCAGATACGGACGAAGATAATCAAAAACAAACACTTTCGAAAAGGGACAGGGTCAAGGGAGAAAATTCAATAAAGGGGCATAGGTTAGGAGGAAGCAAAATATAGTCTTTCACAACATGAGTATTGTGGAAGGATTATACATAATGATATGCATGTGGCCCATGTTGAATTGTTTGCCTTCTTAGGGAGGGTGGATGGGAAGGGATGAGGGGAGAGAATTTGGAACTCAAGATTTTAAAAAAATAGATGTTCAAATGTAAAAAAGGTTTTTTTTTTCCTGCAACTAGAAAATAAGATGCACAGGCAATGGGGCATAGAGATTTATCTTGCCCTACAAGAAATGAAGGGAAAGGGGGATGGGAGGGGAATGGGGTGACAGAGGGGAGCGCAGACTGGGGAACAGGGCAACCAGAGTGTACGCATCTTGGAGTGGGTGGGGGGAGGAAATGGGGAGAAAATCTGTAATTCAAACGCCTGTGAAAATCAATGCTGAAAACCAAACATATTAAAAATAAATTAAAATAAAAAAAGTAAATGCTTCCTAAAAAAAAAAAAAGAAATGAGATGCTGGAATGAGGACAGTAGTGAAGCATCACAAGCGAAATTGACTACAGTCATTCCCCCAAACTCCTAGATACTGTATCAACTCCTTAAATGTTCTGTTTTGTAGGTTAAACATCCCTTATTTCTTCATTTTTAAAGATCATGTGATAGTTGTTCCAAACCATTCACCATCCTGGAGGGTTTCCTCTGACCATGTCCTATTTTGTCAATATCTCTCCTAAAATGTGGTACCAAGAACTAAACACAGCATTCCAGAGAGAAGGGGTGATTGCAATGGCATTATTATCTCCCATGTCCTGGACAATCTAAAACTATGGATGAGGCTTTAAGATGACACTTTTTTGGAGGGGCAGCAGTAACCCATACTTAACATATTAAGTCTATAATTGAATAAAGACTTTAACTCTTTCTCACATGAGGTACCATGAAGTCAGGTTTCTCCCTATTCTGTATTTATACAGATGATTTTTATTACATTTTTGTCCTTCATAGATACTACATTTCTTCTTAGATTCCACCAATTATTCTGATGTAGCAAATTCTTTCTGATATTCTGCATTCAAAGAATGACCTCCCTCTTCTAGCTTTGTGGCATCTGAAACTTAAAAAACCATGCCTTTAGATCTTCTTCCAAATTATTGATAAAAACACTGAATAGGAGGGAGCTGAGAACAAAACCCTTGTACTATACAACTAAAGACCTCCTAGATGACAAAAGAGCACTGTCTTGGAGTAGGAGGCAAAAAAGAGGTGAATATGAGACTCAAGTTCATGATTTTGTATAGAATTGGCCTCATGTGAAAGCTCATTGATTTCTTTTGAAGAGATGTTATATACCAGTGAACAAGCATTTACTAATAATTACATGGCTAGTGGTCTACATGACAGTCACTGCTCTAGGTGCTGGAAATTATAATGCAAGGAGTGAAACTATCTCTACTCTCAAGGGGCTTTCAATCCATTGGGAGATTCAATGATTACACGTATGTATATTATTACAATGTTAGGTAGAGATAGATGATAGATATAAAGAGATAGAAGATAAAGAGATGATAGATAATAAGTAAAAACTTCACAATTGATCCTTGAATGAGATAGGGAGGGCACTAGCAGTGGTGAAGGTCAAGAAAGGCTTCATGTAGAAAGAAATTCTTGAATTGTGCCTTGAAAGATGATAGGAGTTAAAGGAGATGAAGGTGAAGATGCATGGAAGGAGATGAAGGAGTGCATGAAAGGCAAAACAATCATGATATAACAATAACGAAATGAATTTTGGTAAAATATCTCTCTGTCATTAAGTAGGGAGTCCAACAATCTCTTGCTATATTTTTGAAAATATTTTAGCATTTTGTCACCTAGTGCTGTAGAGAAGAGAAAATGTGTTAAAACACTCTATCTTCTAGATCAAACTAGAATATTAATTGTTATAGATTTTGTGATCATTTTTGGGTGGGAGTGGAGGTTACAGGATATGAAGAAGCCTCTTCCAAACCAGGCATTAATATCATTTCCATGACAGATCAGGCCTGAATATTTCCCTTTCCATATATCACTGGAATGGGGTAGAGAAGGTACCTTTTGCTAATAATCTAGGGGAAGTAGTACCCACAATTATCATAAATTTTTTCTTAGCACTGTCCTTGTTGCCGTAGGGAATAAGAGACAAAACACTAGGACAATCTACAATTATTTAAATGACACAAATGCAATCAAGATGAGAAGCAGTGTAGTATAGTGGGAAAATCACTAACTTTGCACTTGATGGACCTGGGTTCAAGTCATACCTCTGACACTTGATTATCACATGTGACCTTGAAAAGTTACCTATCTTCTCTAATCTTCAGTTTCTTCTACTGTAACATGAGAACATTGGACTAGAAATTCTCTATAGTTCCTTCTAGCTTTTAACCTATGAGTCTATCATAAGTTGTGTGATATAGAATGTTGCAAAAATTTAAGGAGATAAAACAATAAGTGCCGAAGTGTCTAGGGAAGTGTTCCTCCATGCAGGAGGTGGTTCTTGAGCTGAGCCTAGAATGATAGGCAGGATTGAGTTAGTAGTGGGGAGGAGAGGCATTTAAAACTGAGTCAACAGCATAAGCAAAATTACAGAGGTGGAAATAGGCAGGGTGTATTTGTTGAAGAGTAAGCATATAAACCTGAGTAAACTGTGGGACAAGTGCCAAGGAGTGAGGCTACCACATGGTGTAGTGATGTGAGGTTTAGATTTGAAGCCATATATAATTTTCTATACACCTTAGTGAAAAGATCCCATGAGTTTTCTGTGGTTGAAGTAATTCATCACCTTTGAGTGTCTCTGAACTTGACTAATTCAGTCTGTGCTTGTCAGGGATGGAGTGCATTGCCAGGTCCATGCTCAAAGCCTTTTCAGTTTTATAGAACCTGCCAGAGCCTGCACTCTAATGGCACAGCCTTTAAGAATCCACAGTCACCTCCAGGCCATGCTGAGGCATCATAGAAGGACTTTAGTAGAGGCAAATATGACTGCCAAATAATCATTGCAAAATGTTGTATCGAACAGATAAAGAAAGTTTGCCTAATATATACTCAATGTCAATTTGCCACTTAAGCTTAACATACCAATGAGAAGGAGAATAAAAAAAATACTATTATTCCCTGGGGGTATATGAATGTACAGAGTTACTTCTGTTTATCATTAGGGGTAAGAACCTAAACTGTTGGGATATCTGGTGTTGATTTAAATTCTCTGGCCATTTATGTTGAGGATTAATGAGATACTTTGAGTTCTTTGGGAAACAAGTGGTATGCAAATACATGGAATGATTCTATTGCTGTTATTATAGCCTCTTGCCCTTCCCCTGATTACCCTCATGTGCCAGGTCAGGTGGAAAATGAGCTCAGAGCAAGCATCAATGTTTTAGGTGGTGGCCAATAAAAGCAGGTATACATTGTGGCTGAACCAAAATGAATCACCCACTGCTGCTGGTGCATCAAAACATAAACCTTACAAGACTAATCTGCTGAAGCTGGCAGAGAGAGTGCTTTCCAGCTAATTGTCCATAAAGTCATGGAATGATTTTGCCCTCATTACCCCGAGAATTCTCCCACCAACTGTACCCTAGTTCAGCAAAGTTATACTTTAAGTGAAATGGTATTGGCAACTCAGTTGGGGCCATAAACTGCCAGATCTACTTGTTGACTAATGTCACCATTGGGGCAAAACAGGACATGCTTACATCAGCCTGATTCACATTTGAACTGCTCCATTTCAAAGACTAAATCTGCCCTTATATTTTTACAGTCAACAGCAATTGATTTAAATGAAAGATTTGTGCCGACATCCAAGGACAAAATCTGACTCTAAGGGTCAGTCCTAAGTAATCAGCTTAACCAGAAAAAAACCCACAGTATGTATTCCCTGACATTTAGAAAACTCTGGACTCTACCAACGTGTCAATCAATAGCTTGTGGCTGATGAATCATGAAACAGATATTCTAGAGCATGGGGGGAAAAATCTGAAGTCTGCCAAAGTGCCAGTAAGTCAGTCAGAGTTTGCTTGATGACTCGTAAAACACAAAACACTCTCAGAGACATATGAAACCTCTCTAGGTTCTGCCAGCATAATGGGTCAATCAATTGAGGGAAGCCTGATGAATGATGAAATGCCCTCTTTGACATGTCAGTGCACATTCACAGTTGGCACCACCACTCTCATCATCTGGAGTTTGTGTTGCTATTAGATTGACTGAAGGAGAGTTGAAGAAATGTCATTTCCTTCACCTGCTGAACCTTCCCATCTTAGTCTGTCATTGGTTAGAGAACAAGATTATAGACAAGGACTTAGAAAAGTGTGAGCATCATACATAGTTACCTATGTTCAACAGGTAGTTATACCAGTAATGCACTTGCTGAACGAAGGTATTAAAAATAGATTCTGTGGGGATAATTCTTGAAATGGCCTCCATTTAGTCAATAGAAATTTATTAAATGGAATAAAGAGATCCATGAGGCCTCTTCAGAACCTGTTCAAAGATACCTACTCATTTAGCTTTCTCAATTAATTCAGTGCAATTTTACTGTTTCCTTGGTTTGAAGAAAGATGCCACTTATCTTGAAACCACAAGGTGTCTCTTTTCCCTTAAACAACCTCCATATTATACTTAGGTTATAGTGATATCATTTAACAAAGATTATTGAGTAATCAATTATGATACAATGAAAACAATAAATTAGTCAACTATGTGCCAGGCACTGTGCTGGCTCTAGGACTAAAGTATAATGAATGAAATGCTCCCTACTCAGGAGAAGGGAGAAATATTCCCTACTAATGATAAAGATAAATACATATATAAATATACACAGCATAAATATAAAGACATTATCTATAAATATATACACAGCAGTTAAATACAAGTTAGTTTGGGAAGGAGGGCACTAGTAGTTGGGGCTCAGGAAAGGCTTCATGCAGAAGATGTTGCCTAAGCTGCAATTGAAAAGAAGAGAGTGATGTTTTGCATCAGAGATAAGGAAGGAGATTATTCCAGGCATGGAGGATGTCTAGTACAAAGGCATGGACCTGAGAAATGCAGTGACCTGTATAAGGAAAAGAGAAGGTCAATTTGACTAGCTTGCAAAGTGTGTATATGCATATGTATATGTATGGGTGTAAAACTAGATAGTTTGGGGTGAGGTTGTGTAGTGCTTTGAAAACTAAATGGAATTTTATTCTAGAGGTAACTGGAAGCCATTGAAATTTGTTGAGTAAGGAAATTCCATGGTCAGATCTTCCCTTAATGAATATTACTTAAGCACAAGTCTGTGGGATGGGCTCTATTGGAATCAGAAATAAGATATAGTAAAGATATAAGCACAAAGACTTGATTACAGATTAGATATGGAAATATCAAATGTTTGTAGGAATGGTCAAGGATATAAACGTTGGCATAGGTGTGAAATTTTTTTTCAGCTTTCCCTCTTCTAAAGGCATTCCTTCCAACATACACATTCCTGCTTCCTATTCTAAGCAACTTATTCAAGGGTTATCCATTCCATGAACCTCACTCCTATCTTTTCCCTCTTGAGAGTTTCTTGTCAGATCTTATCCACTATGACTTCCACTTGACAGTTAATCAGGTAATCTAATTCAAGTCAAAGTAGTATAGAAAGAGGTCCAAAAGCGAAGTTGAGAATCCTCCTACTCTCTTCATGTAAAGTATATTTTATAAGACATTGTGAAGAGGATGACTCTGCTTTTGTTATATATTCCAATTTAATGACTGTCATGGTGGGCATCTCAAACTAGGTAGAAAAGGAGGAAAAATGTCAATCCACTGTGGAAAATACTTTTGGAGATAGATATTTTAGAAGAAATTGAGTCCCCAAAGTCACACTTTTAAACATTTGATTTTCTATTAGAAGGGCTGACTGCTGTGTTATTCATAAATTAATTTTTAAAATTAACAAAATCTATTGTTCTCCTTACTACATTCCCTCCCCAACAGAAAAGCAAAAGAAAACCCTTGTAACAAAATGCATAGTCAAGCAAAACAAATTCACACATTTTCCATATCCAAAAATACATGTATCATTCTTCATTAATTCTATAAATTTACTAATTCTCTATCAGGAAATATATTTCATTCCCTACCCTAGAAGCATGTTTAGTCATTGCATTGATCAGAGCTCTTTACTTTTTCAAAGCTGTGTGTCCTTACAATGTTGTTGTCATTGTATAAATTGTTTTCCTGGGTCTGCTCACTTCATTGCACATCAGTTCATACAAGTCTGCTCAGGTTTCTCTAAAACTGTATCTTTCATCATTTCTGATAGCACAATAGTATTCCATTACATTCACATGCCACAATTTATTCAGCCATTTCTCAATCGATGGGCATCCCTTACTTTCTAGCTCATTGTCACCAGAAAAGACATACTGTAAACATTTTTGTACATATGCTGACTCTACTCTTAAACATGTTATTTCAACTACCTCCTAGAATATGAAGACAGTGTAATGTAGTGAGAAGAGTTCTTGATTAATCATAAGGAAAACTAGGATTGAAATTTCACTTTTGTTATGTATTATTAGTGTAACCTTAGGCAAGACATATAGGTTTCTAGACCTCAGGTTCTCATTTGTAAAATGAAGATGTTTGATTATGTAAATTCTGAGGTACCAAAGTCTAACATTCTTATGGAGTGGGTTTTTTTTTATTAAAAAACTAAATAAATAAGAGAGCGAGAGACAGAGAGAGAGACAGACAGAGACAGAGACAGAGGAAAAGAAAAAAAATCAAGACCTACTTCCTTACAACTGTGCTTTTGTGCTTTTAAGAAACATTTTTTTAGTTTTATTCAGCAATTTTAAATATATTTTATTTTGAAATTCAATAGAAACATAGTCAAAATGTTCTGGATGATAGACTTTCTAAGTTGTAGGTGTGTGAGCACAGCCTTCTAAAGGACTTGCCCAAAGTAACACAGCTAGTTTGTATAAGAGGAAGGAGTTCAATCCAGGTATCAACTACATATCACAATTGTCTCCCCACCCCCACCCCAGTAGAGTTCATAGCTGGTTAAATAAAACTTTTTAAAAGTCCGAGTTTTAAAGTTCACAGGATTGTAGAATGATAGATATGTAATTTATATGTTGGTCTGTACTTTCACCTTTTATTTGTGTGATGACAATGCTCACTAAATAATCATACATAATCAGTGAGCGTTTGCTGCTAAACGTAGGGGAAAATGATAAATTTGCTAGCTTCTGAATTAGGCTTTTGAGTATAAGATACTAAATAGCATACCATCTACCAGGAACCCAGGCTGGCAAGCTGAGGATTGAAAAAGGGTCCACATAATAGATTCAGGGCACTAGCACCAAGAACGAGCCTTGATATTGAATCAAGACTAGAATTTGTCTCAAAGTGTGGGTTAGCTTGATCGTGAAGGTAGAGCAAGTAGAAGGGTGTGAAATGAGGGAACAGAGAAGGCCAGTAGCAAAGTAGTTCCTAATATCAAGAGTAATGTCATTTTCTCTTAAATGTCATTTAAGAAAAAAGAGTCTAGAAGAAGTACTGGCACTTTAGTAAATAGTAACCTCTCTTGTAAGTCAAGTACCAGCCAACACCCTAGCAGGATATCAGCAGATGTTACTTTGCCAGAGGTACTGCGTAAGCGCTATTAATCCTGATGTTGGTATACTTTACAATCACCTGCTAGCCAATGTCCTGGAAGAAGGTATATTTTTTTTTTTCAGAAGAGTGACATTGGAACAATGAGAAGGATTTTGAGTTAGGCCTTTAGTAATAAAAGAGTAAGTGACAGATTCTGCTTTTCCCATGACAAATAAATTAAGGGACTGTTTTCCAGTCTCTTTTTACTCCAGATGACCACTATACAGAACCATGCCTCACTAAAAAGCTCTTAGAAAATCTTAATTGATAAAGAGAAGAAAATGAGAAATTAATATCAGATTTCTTTATGACATGTTCAAACACATTTTCAGAATTACGCATAGAAGTATACTAATTGTGTTTTATTGTTGTTGTTTGTTCTCAAAGAGGACCATGACATCAAGGAGGTGATGCCATGACATGCAAGTGAATTGGACTTAAGCGAGGGAGGGCTGTGCAAAGTCACCAGCTTCACTTTCTCCCCTGGAGCCATCTGGGTCAGGTGGCTAGATACAGATCAGGATGACTAGAGATGGCCCATCATGCAGTGGGAGAACTTGGCCTTTTTAAACTAAGGTCTTTAACAGGTCCTCAGTAGGACAGAAGCAACACTCATTCAATGATTAAGGCTAGGTAAGAAATGAGGTAGAGAATGGCCTCTTTACCTAGTCCAAAAAAGTGTAATTGTGTAGCAGTAGTAGTCATTGCCCATAGTTATTTAATTTCATGAACCAGATCTCTGGAGTTCTCCCAAAGTATGACATCTTGTCCTCTCTGTCTCTTTTTGAAACTTTTCCTTGATCCTACAGTCAACCAGTTCAGCCTATGCTTCTATTGTGGAATCTTTTGCCCTATATTTTCTTATCAACACACAATCTTTTCCAAACCCCAGGCCTCAGCTGGCCTCATCACCTCTCTTCTTTGTTCCCATTCTTATAGTGTTCAATGCAGTTAAAAATGTTATAAAACATGATGTTTCTTTCTACTGTAATTTTATTATCTAATCTCAACCAGTCCTTCACTACCGATACCGTTGTTTAATCATCCTTTCCACTGGGTTTTTAGGATACTGCTCTCTTATGGTTTCTCTCCTATCTGTCTGATTGCTCTTTCTCGGTCTGTTTTGCCAAATTGTCATACATATCTTGTCCACATTGTATAGTCACCTTCTTACCCCCAGATTTTCTTATGGCACCTCTTCTCTTTTCTTTACAGATATTTTTTCTTGTTGATATCATCAGATCCTATGGGTTCAACTATTAGCTATATGCAGAAGACTCTCAAATGTATATCCTCATTACCAGCTGCACTCTAGACATCTGCATCTTGATGTCCCAGAGGTATTACAAATTTGATATGTCTAAAATTGAGCTCATTAGCCATCTCCTAAACCCAATTCTATTCCTAACGTCTGCATTTCAATTTAAGGTCATAACATAGGTTCACAAACTCAGAGTCATTCCTTAGCCTTTATTCTTCTTCACCTCTTGTATTCATTCTGGAAACAAACCCAGTCAATTCCTATTCCCTTTCTCTCACTCTCTGATCTCCCTTCTCACCTCCACCTCTGGAAATTCCTAGCTCCCATCTAGGCTCAGCTAAAGTAAAACCAAGATTCTACCCAATTCCTTTTCTTATATCTCTAGTTACTCTCTACACCCCCACCCCCAAATAAAACACCTTATTACTTTGTATTTACTTATTTTTCTGCAAGTTGCATTCCTTATCTCACCCCAGGGAATGTAAATTCCTTGAGGGCAGGGAATATTTTATCTTTCTCTTGCTATCCTCAGTATCTAACAATATGTCATGTACATAAGCAGTTGATAAATGTTTGCTGAATTGAATTGAATTGGAGGATAGACTAGAGGTGTAGAGATCAGAAGCTAGAAAGCCAGTCTGGAGGCTATTGAAAAGATCCGAGTGACATGTGGTGAGGGCCCAAACTAGAGTCATCACTGTGTGAGTCAAGAGAAGGGATGGATATGAGAAGATAGGGGGTACAATTAACAAAATTTGGTAAGGGCTTGAATATAAGCAACGATGGAAAAGGAAGAGATGACTATGAGGTTTCAGGGCTGAGTAACTTTGGCTGAAAGAAAGGCTGGTGACATGTTTAAATAAAATAACGAAGTTTTAAAGAAGGATGGATTTTGGCAGGAAATTTGAGTTCCAGGTAGGACATATTTATTTTTTAATATGGACCATCCAGAAATGATGTTTAGCAGGCATTTGGTTATGTAGAGCTAAATTTCAGAAGAAAGAATCAGAATGGATATTTAGGTGTGGTAGTCATCACCAGAGATTACAATTCAAACCATGTGAGCCATTGCGGTCACTGTGAGTAAGTACAAAAATAGTAAAGAAGAGGGCCTAGAATTTGGAGGCATTTATCTTTATTTAATGGATAGTGATCCAGCAAAGGAGAATGGATTTGATATGTAGTTTACTTAGTCTGGGGGACTTGAATTCATCAAGGGCAAAGTGGTGCTCTTTTGCTCATCTTTGCTTATTCTAACTTATTTTGGGTATCAGCTCTGTGGTCATCATTTTTTGTTTTGTCATTTCTAATACAAAGGTCATTTTACTTGATGTAGAAAAAATCTTTTTTTTTCTTTTTCCTCTTTTTCTTCTTTCCTTCCTTACTTCCTTCTTTCCTTCTTTCCTTCCTTCCTTCCTTCCTTCCTTCCTTCCTTCCTTCCTTCCTTCCTTCCTTCCTTCCTTCTTTCCTTCCTTCCTTCCTTCTTTCCTTCCTTCCTTCCTTCTTTCTTTTGTTTCTTTATATAACCAAATACTAAGACTAGGTCTGATTCAGGACTATCGTATACTTTTGGTTCATAATTGGAACAAAATAATATACTCATCTAAAGTGTCTACCAGTCAACATAAGGAGAGTTACTTAGTCATATTACAGAATGGATACTCAGCGATTATACATCACTTATTGTAAGTAGGCAATACCAGGAGTGGTAAATAGTTAAGAAGAGAACCCCAAGAAGAGTGTCATAGAAGCCAAGAAAGTGGCATGTTCTATTACAAAGTTTTGATATAAAATGTCCTGGCAGCATGAACACAGAGCAATGTCTTTGTATGGCAAGGTTCCAGAGTATTCTTCCTGTTTTCAGGCTATTAAAATAAGGTCTTAAAAACTCTGCAAAAATTGCTCACCCAACAAGCAGGCAAAAATGTCAATCCCATCTTAACATTCAAAGTGCCTCCTCAAAATGTCACATTTATGCTAATATATCCCTATTCTCTTTTTATTTCCATGATCCTTCAAATATTCCTGACAGTGGCTCAGTAATCTCACCTGCCCCTTCTTTCTGTATCTGAGGATATCTAAAACAGGGATCTTGAATTCATCAAGGGTAGCTAGTTACATTTTTCTTAACTTTCCTTATACTTAGCTTGAGAGTCAGCCTGGTGGTAGTGATTTTGGTTTTGTATTTGTGCTAGAGTATGAAGATCATTCTCCTTGGCAGAGAAGAAACTTTTTTTAACCCAGCTTGGTGCTTTGTGCTATGCCTGATATTTAGGCCATTCTGGTGTTCGTTTTATAAATGGAACAAAATAATACATTCATTGAGTAGTTCACAGAAAGAGGTTTGCTTAGTTATATAATAGAATGGAGTCACTACTTAGTTCAGGTAGAGAAGGCCTCCCTTATCTCTGTAAAGAAACCTGGTGGTCAGCAGGATAAGATATGCCGATTCATGTGGTGTCTGCCAAACACATCTGCAAAGTCTGAAAGGCCATGAGTCCATGCTGCAGTCCATGATGCCTGCAGTAAACAAGAAGCCCTTATCAGTGCTTGAGTCTTAGTTCCCTGAGCCAATCAAATCTTGAGGGAAGTTTCAATAGCTTTTAAGGAAAAGCTAGAGTAATTTGCATGAGGTGGTGGGGACAGTATTAGGGAAAAGCTAGCCCAGCTCCTATGGCATGAGATTTTGATCGATAACCTGGTTTCTTGACACAAAAGATAAAAAAAGCTTAGAGAATCATTAATGCTAGAATGACATTTTAGTGGAGAGATGAGAGGTGAGATCACACACACCTATGTGTGATCATTTCCTGCAAGCTAATCCACTCATGCCAAGGCATCAAGTAGATTTGTGTGGGCTTCAGTGGGCTGCTTTGCTCTTTCTCCTTGCCTTTACTCTTCTCAAACATTTCCTATTAGTCCACAAAGCTCAATACCCAAATTATCTTTGTGGAAGCCAAACCCTGACCTTTTGCTTTTATGTAGGAAGAGAAAAAAAGGATGTTTTCTCAAACAAGAATAAATTCAGAGTGATCATCTATTTTCTGCTTATCAGCAAGCACATATAGATCCTATGTAAATTCATGGTATATATCCAATGTGCAAAAATGCGGCTGTGCTACCCTGGGCCTGCTGTTCCCCGTCTTAACATTTACTGGATGGTCTTAGGGTCTCTCTTCTCTGGTGCAACAAGGAATTTCTTCTTTAAAAAGTCAAATGTGTAAATTGTTGTACTTATATCAAAAGTTACATTTTCTCATTGTTTCCTTTGCTTAACTCTTCAATGTGTTCATCTGAGCAACTGTTGCTTCTGCAGCCACCTCAGGATTTAACGTACAAAATAGTCCCTTTTAGGCACAGTTGTTTTCACTCCCATTAGTCTCTTGGCCTCAGATTCAGGCCCTTGACCTTTTTTCACCCTAGCTGACTAAGGCTCCAGCTCTTCTACTTAAAATCTTTTGTCACGAATGCCCACATGCCTTTCTCCTTGTCAAGTTCTGTTCAGTATAGGATTTTCACCACTATGCCCTACTTATTCCTGTCTCTATTGTCCATTCCATAGACACTGCAAGACTGTACATGGCCATCAATCCCCCACCTCTACCAAAGATGTTATTAGGGCCTATGTCCAGTTTATAAAAGAATATTTTAACCATTTCGTTCTCTATTCTAGTTTGACATTTAATTCTGCATTACAATTGACAATGATTTTTATTAAATGACTTTTATGTATTGTGAAGACTATAGAAAATAAAATATTAAATTCTCTGTCTGCTTTTCATTGTGTTGGAACATCTTTAGAGCTCATCTAGACCACCTTCTACCCCAGAATGAACTACTTCTAAAAATCTGTAATGGGAAGTTAATAAGCCACTACCTTGATACTTCTCATGATCTAAAACCGTTACCTCCAAGTCACCCCATTCCATTTTTGAATAGCTTTAATTTTTTAAATTTGTTAGCCAAAAAGAAAACAAAAATCAGAGTGCTAGGTCAGAAATGATGAGAACCTAAGTAGCAAGTCATAGCATTACCTTAGAACTCAGAAGAAAGGAAAGGAAAGGATAATATTCACCTTGCATTTTTTGGGTAACAGAATTTAAAGAGTTTTGAGGCTTTCAGAACTGGTTAAGTAATCATATCCAAAGAGTAGGTACTAAAGGCTTGATGTCAACTTGAAGAGAGATCGCTCACTAATAAAGCACCATCTGGACTGCTCTTTGGCTCTGATCTTTTAACATTCTAATCAATAATTTGGATGAATTTATAGATAGCATGTTTATCAAATTACCTAATAGTGCAGAACTCTATCGCCGATGGGACAGCTATGGAATGAGTTGCTTCTGGAGATAATGGGCTCCCTTTAACTAGACATTTTCAAATCAATGTTATTGGGTATGATCTAAAAAGAATTTCTGGTCCTGTGTGGGTTGGCCTTCCATAACCTCTTAAGTACCTTAAATTGGGACCACTTCTTTCCCTTTACGCTATTTCATTTACTGATCTCATTAACTTTCACCATGATGTAGATTATCCCTAGTTATAAAAAGCCAGCTTTAGTTCCACCCCCCCAAGCTACAATCCCATATCAGAAACTGTCTTTTGGACCATCTTGAACCAGATGTGCCACAAGCACTCCAAACTGAGAATGTCCAAAATAAAATTTGTTCCTTCCCACTCCCTCTAAGCCTCTTCCTTTTCCAAATTTTTACACTACCAACCTACCAGGCACTCACAGTCTTGTGTCATCCTGATTCCTCACTTCCATTCACGCCACATATGTTATTATTCAGTTGTGTTTCAGTCATGTCTGAATCTTTGTGACTCCATTTGGGGTTTTCATGGTAAATGTACTTGAGTGGTTTGTGATTTCCTTCTCCAGATCACTTCACAGATGAGAAAACCGAAGGAAATGGGATTAAGTGACTTGCCCAGGGTCACACAGTTAGTAAGAGTCTGAGGCCTGATTTGAACTCAGGAAGATGAGTCTTCCTGACTCAACTGAGCCACCTAGCTGACCTCACTGGACACAACTCACCTGTTGCTACTATTCTTTTTTGAATCTATGTCTAGATATCAATCTACTATATTTTGCGTACTTAGACATTTAAATGTTTCCATGCCTCCCTGCCTCCCCCATTAGAACACGAGTTCCAGGAAGGCAGGGACAGTGTTTTTGCCTTTCTTTGTCTCAGGACTTAACACAGTACTTGGCAAATTGTAAGTGTTTGAGAAATATTTGTTGACTGATTACTAACCTCACGATAATTCTCTGGCTTGTCATGACTCAAAGATTACTGACAATTGTTCATCAATCATGACTACAAGTTCTTTCAATATTTGGGATGTGGTTAGTGCAGGATAGCTGATTTAACTTACTTTGCATCTCACTTATTTGGTTTTCAGTTTGCTATAATCCACTTTCTTTTTCTTTTTAATCTGAGGATTTTTTTTTCCTGGGTAGAGAAAACAAGAGTGATAAAGCAGTTGAGTTTGTAGTTCTGTGTCTTCTCCTCCTATTATCTTCACATTCAATCTAAGTAGCAATGCTATTCTTTTCTTGTCCTTCCTCTTTCTCCCAACATAGCCAAACAAGTTTGTTTTAATCACACACTTATGTTATGCAGGTATATTATGTATGTATATATGTTCACATGTCTATGTGAACTGTATATGACAAGGCAGCGAGGTGGTGAAGGGAACAGAGTGCTGGGCCTGGAATCAGGAAACCCAAGTTCCCATCTGTCCTTAGACATTTACTAGCTGTTTGACTGTGGTGAAGTCACTTAGCCTCTTTAAATGCCTCAGTTTCCTCAGCTGTAAATAGTACCATCTACCTCCCATGATTGTTGTGAGGATCAGAAGAGATAATATTTGTAATCACAGTGCCTGGCACATAGTAGGTGCTTACTGTTCATTTCTTTCTTTGTCATGATACAATCATAAAGGTGGAAGGGACTGTGGAGGTTATCTATGCCATATTCCCACCAAATTTAGGAATGAATCATTTCTATCATATGTGTAGCGTTTGGTCAGTGGAGTTTTCTTATCAACGTGATGATCACATACAGCGTAGTGAGCTTTTAGGACTCAATTTACACCTCCCTGTGAACTGTATTGAGCATGATCATTGACACCTCATCAATGATAGCAGCATCTCCCTTCGTCTCACTTTGGGAAGAGTTGATTGCTTGTGAACCAAAAAAAGAAAGAATTTATTGACTTGTACTAGGAGTGAAGGATTTTAGGCTTTTTAAGTTGGGCCTATAATAACAACGCAAAGTTGATCCTTTTTCCTTTTGGAAGAAATCCAGAGAGTCATAGGTCAGAGATTCAAGAGACGTCTTTGTTCTTGAGAAGAAGAGAGATCTGTATGTTGGCACAGTGTCCCCTTGACCCCCAATTCCTCCCTCCTCCTTCCAAGGATTGATCAACTGCTCTATACCAGAGAACTCCCGCATTAGAACACGAGTTCCAGGAAGCCTCTTTGGTCAACTGATGGAATCAAAGACAGGCAGCAGCAAAATAGGAAGAGATTCTGGATCCGGAGTTCCTAAACACCAAACTCATGTGTCCAGCCATGGAGAGGAGGCAGGAGAAACACAATGTAATTGTATGTGCTCCCAATCACATGGTCTCCATGACATTAAACACACAAGAGCAAGTAATAGTCAGCCATGTAGGTGGTACAGAGGATAGAGTGCTGGACCTGGAGTCAGGAATACCTAAATTCAAATCTGTCTTCAGATGCTAGCTGTATAACCCAGGGCCAGCCGCTTAACCTCTGTCTTGCCTCAGCTTCTCACATGTAAAATGGAAATAACAGTAATAGCTGCTATATCTTAGGGTTGTTGTAAGAATCAAATAAGATAATATTTGGAAAGTGCTTGCCATGGTGCCTGACACATATTAGTGCTTAATAAATGCCTATTTTTGTCCTTCCTTCCTTCCTTCCTTCCTTCCTTCCTTCCTTCCTTCCTTCCTTCCTTCCTTCCTTCCTTCCTTCCAGCTCAGTTTCTTATACAAAGGAGAGTGATATTCTGGATGAAGACAAATTCCTGGAGATCTCAAGTATCTGTTCTTGAATAAGAAGTGGGAGTAATCCTGGGCAACACTCCTCTCATGTACAGATGACCATGTGTGCCATACTGGAGGTGGAAAAGTAATAAGTACAACAGAAGGATGGTTGGTTCTCACAATCCTAAGCTTATTTCCTTCTTGAGGAAAGCCTTTAAGTTAGTACCATAAAACTGGAGGTCTGTGTACATTGCTGGGGTAAGAGCAAAGAGTATCAGGTTGTTTTTCCTCTGAGAACCCCAAGTTTATTTTCTTTCTATAGGGAGTCTGAATGTGTATTATTTTTTATTTTAATTTTTTTATAATTT
>CM053622.1:290745000-290768306 GCA_028646595.1 Phalanger gymnotis | reverse complement strand
AGGCAATGGGGAATAGAAATATATCTTGCCCTACAAGAAAGGAAGGGAAAAGGGGATGGGGGGGAAGTGGGGTGACAGAAGGAAGGGCTGACTGGGAAACAGGGCAACCAGGATAATAGCCATCTTGGAGTGGGGGGAGGGTAGAAATGGGGAGAAAATTTGTAATTGAAACTCTTGTGAAAATCAATGATGAAAACTAAAAATATTAAATAAATAAATAGATAGATAAATAAATAAAATATATGTGTGTGTGCGTGTGTGTGTGTAGAAAGAAAGAACCGGCAGGGGACAAAAGTATCTTATAGTAAATATTTGAAAAGGCTAGCAGCAAGGGTAGTTGCCTGATAGTAAGACTGGCTGCTAGCTCCTCATTCATTGAATAAAAAAGTAGAAGGGGAAAAGACAGAGTTTTGCTATTCAAGAAGAGTTAGCTAGGCTTATTTTTCTTGACCAGAGAGTTATTCTGAGCTCTTTAGTATGAGCTGTGTTTGGATCTGATGATAGAGCATGCTGTTGAGTTCACAGTTAAGCTGTTTTGTATAGCCCAGCAGTGGTTGACTTGGTTGGCTTTGCAGTTCTCTGGCTTGAAGGAAACTTCCAATCAAATGAAGAGATGATACTTTCTAGATAGCATTTTAAGAATGATTGTTAAGTTGAAAGAACTTGTAAATTTTATGTTGATTTAAATATAAAAAAATACCCATCTGGAGAACAGTGAGGGCCAATAGACAAGTTGATAATAAAGAATTAGCTTCATGTCGTGCAGATATTCCTGAAAGAACTAATGACATCAAAGCCTATAATCCATCCTATAAGGCCTCATATCTCAGTAAATGGTTTTGTTTAACATATAAGTGTTATTATTTTGAGTGAATAAATTATGTAAATAGAATCATATTGGTAGGGGCTTCAGAGCTAGAGTGATGGGTAAAGAGAATTACAATTCCCCTCAAGAGAGTTAGCCCTAAGATTCTCTGAGAATTTGTGTGTAACTATTTGGTGGTAGTCCCTGTCTGGGAACATAGACCTATTAGTATCAACACAAATTGTTAAAAGCAAACCAGCTCAGAGAATAAGTCCACACACCTAGGTGAAAAGTGTGAGGCCCCTATAGTGTGCTACAGAGATAAACTTATCAGAGTTACAAAGAGATACATGAGGGTTACAAGTAGGCTGTAGTCCTTGTCCAATGATTGTCTTTGCTAAAAATTAGCACTAATGACCCCACTGAGAAAATGTAAGATAAGAAAAAAAGGTGGTCCCATCAAGAGGCAAGATCAAAGATTAATGAGGATCAATTAATAAGAATTAATAGGACAGCCTGAATACTTCACCGGTACCCACAAAATGTAAAAAGACCTAAAGAAATGCCCCTAATATTGTGCTAGTGCCTACAAGGTATAAGAAGACTTATTTGTATGTGAATTGTTTTATGATTTGAAATGGAGCAGAGAAAGAACTAAGAGCAGAGAAACACTAATGTTGGGAAGTACCCATGGTGGATCTATGATTGAACAGGACTCACACAGAAGAAGAAAGTATGGATGGTTTGCAAACACAACCAATGGAATTAGTAGCTATATCAAAGAAGATCATGGAACCATTAAGTAACAGCACTAATGCTGTTATCCTGTCAGTACCACATTTTCTATCTACCTTCAGTTTAATTTCTTTTTTTAGTGAGCTTTAACCCAAAGATTCTACTCTGATCTTTAAGCCTTCTGTATGAAATTATCTCATACTCACATCAGCCTTGTTAGATGCTCTTAGGTTTTTTCCCCAACTCTGGATAAAAACTTTCATGGACAAAAACTTAAACAGTCTTTGCTAGGTTGGCTAGAACATAAATTCATTTCCTAGGCCAAACATTGTTTTTACTTTTGTCTTTGTATGGTAGGAACTTAATAAATGCCTGGTGATTGATTCATTGGGCAAAGAAAACCTCTTCTAATGTCTGGAAGCAGCACTGCTCTTGGGTTTATTTCCCCTTTGGAGAAGAAGTGGGTCCACCCCTATCAAATTAGTAATTTAGATTTTTGTCTCATAACTAATTCTAGGTTGCATATGGACAAAATTCCAACATGTGACCTGGGTCAGAGATAAATATTGAAATACTTATCCTTATATTCCTTTATTTTTCCTTTAGTCAGTTGGGCAGAGATACTGTCTGGTGATTCCTTAGTCCTTGTAGCAGGTAATAGCCTTCAATGTATAAAGAAAACTTTGTCCTTTTTCATCTCCTATTATCTTTCATCAACTTTTGCCCTTTTAAACCAGCACTCAAAACATTTGTAGCATCCCATAACTCATGAACTGATTTTAAATGGAGCAAAACCATCATATTTCCTAAAACTACTGAACCGGAGAGACCTCAGGAAACTTTAGTATCTCAAGCATCTGTGAAATCATCATGAATACGCACTCCACTGACAGATGCCAACCCGTAGCTTAGCAGATGGTCTTTACATGTTATTATGCCTGAAAAAGAAATTATAATCAGCCTATCTGAACTTCATGTGGTTGGCCTTACATAAGAGACAGGCATTCAGTCACTAGGTTCCCACTGAAAGCTTTCCCAACTTGGCATACCCTTCCAGAACTTGTGCTATATTGGCATAACATTTTTAAAAAATATATTTATTTAATATTTTATTTTTTCCCTAATTGCATGTAAAAACAATGTTTAACATTCATTAAAAACATTGAGTTCCAAATTCTCTCCTTCCCTTCCCTCCTACCTCATTGAGAAGGCAACTAATTTTATATAGGGTATACATGTGCAGTCATGCAAAACATTTCTATATTAGTCATGTTGTGAAAGAAAAAGACCAAAAAACTCCAAGAAAAATAAAGTTTAAAAAGTATGCTTTAATCTGTTTTCACATTCCACCAGTTCTTTCTCCAGAGGTGATTATCATTTTCCATCATTGTATTGTTGAGAATAAATAAGTCATTCACAGCTGATCATCATTCAATGTTGCTTTTGCTTTGTGCAATCTTCTCCTGGTTTTGCTCGTTTAGTTTTGTATCAGTTTATGTAAGTCTTTCCAGTTTTTTTCAGACAGCACTGTGCTCGTCATTTCTCATAGAGCCTAACTTTTGAAAATCCAGAAACAACTCTGTGCCTTGACATATCACAGTAGTACTTTAGCAGAAGTTATTAGTAGAAAACATTTTTAAAAAAATATACTTAGTGCAACATGGTTTGGTGAAAAGTACGTAAAGTAGGGAACCAGAGGACCTTGGTGCAACTCTTATCCCTGACCCTTGCTTCTTGTGTGATTCTAAGCAAGTCACTTAACTTTTCTGGGTCTCAGTTTCCTCATCTCTAAAATAGGAGTGGGACCAGACTGCCTATAAGGTTCCTTTCATCTCTAAATCTATGATGCTATGCCATTGTAAAATACTAACTTTCTATAACCCTTTACAGCATTGTTTAACCCACCCAACTTAGTTCTGTAGAAAGTACTTAGATTTGTTTGTTTTTGTGATATAAACCTGTGTGGTGTCAGGAAAGGACTGCACTGGGAATCAAGAGTGCTGAATTTGAATCTTGGCCTTCCCAATAACTAATTGAATGACTTTGCATGCTTCAGGTTCCTTCTTTGTAAAATAAGGGAGTTTGGACTATACGATCTCTATAGGCTTTTCCCACTATAAAATTCTATGACCATAAGACCTCAGAGCAAGAGCGTATAACAAAGTCACATAAAACAAAAGTAAAATGGGACACCTAGGTTGTATTACGCATGACATTTTTTTCCTTCCATGTGAAAATATTGAATGCTTTTCAAAAGTTGTCATCAGAAAAATCACTAATTAATTTTGAACATCAAAGCTCTGGTGACAATTATTTATTTGTAGCATTCAAAGCAAGGGGATATCTGCTAATTAATATTTTTGACTGAATGATCTATTATTTCTGGACAGAAGGAATTAAGGTATACTTAGGGGTCAGCTGTTGGTAGCTAGCTGAAACCTAGGCACAAGAAGGTTGATACGTGTTGGTAGCTCTAGTTTTTGTTTCATTTCTGACTCATTTGGACACCAAGGCCTTCCCATTTCTTTTTTTCTCCTCCACAGAGATGAAGGTCGGGTACGCAAATATATCATCCCACAGTATCTGAAAGAATGGAGACTTTAGCCATGTCTAAAAAGGCAGCAATTTGCCTCAGTCTTTCTCTCTGTGTGTCTCTCTGTGTCTCCTTGTGTCTTTGTCGCTGTCTCTGTCACTCTGTCTCTGTCTTTCTCTGTCTCTGTCTCTCTCTGTCTCTCTGTCTCTGTCTCTCTCTCTCTGTCTCTCTCTCTCTCTCTCTCTCTCTCTCCCTTCGTCCCCCCCCCCCATCAGATGGATGATGGATGTCAGGTACTACATCACCAGTGCAAAGCCTTAACCTAGCAATGAAATAAAGAAACCTTCATATTCTAGCTGTGTATGTGGCAAGAGCTACTGTTTTTCAGAATTCCCACACATCCCAGTCCTGTAGACATCTCCCTTAGAATCCTATCTACTGTCCAGGATCCGCTCTTTTCCTTAGAACGTCTGTACAAACCCAGCCAAAGGCTACCAAAGATGTTTATAGGCACAAGGAGCAATATGGGGAGTCTAATTTTATTGGTATAGAGAACACCCTCTACCAAAGCAGGTCAGCTTTTTCTTTGTAATTATAATCTTAGAGAGTTGCTGACAGTGTTGAGAGATTAAATGACTTGTCCAGGGTCACCAAGAACAAATGTGTGAGGTGGGACTTTAGTCTAGGCATTTCTGGTTCCAAGCCTGGTGCTTTATTTATTGAATCATGCTGCTTCTCAGTGAGAAGTGTTTATGGTATATAAAAAATGAACTGTTTTCTTTTCGAAGTTTCATTCCGCCCACTTCTTCTTGAGAAGCATTGCAATTTGGGTTAGAAATTTTTATTTCTTCAGCTTTTCTGCTTTTGATCACTGAATGGTCCTGGCTTTCCTGGAAATATTATAAAAGTAATTTTGAAAACTTTTATTTTCACTTTGGGGAAGAAGCCAGTTTTATGGCACAAGCATTCACTTTCTGTCTATCTTTCTGTTATGCTATCTTTTATCAACATGAGTCCAATTTATTTTAAAGCTGGAAAACCTATTCAATTTTCCTGCCCTCTTGGGAACTGAAAATTCACTGTGGTTTTCCTGTCTGGGTGATTATTTAATTAACATGCCACTCCAGCCTAGTGCTGGACCTCAATTATATTACAACTTTAAAACAAATTAACCCTCGTGTCACTTCACCTGGTTTTTCTGAAAAAAGTTGCATCTAATAGCAAGGAGGAGGGGGCAAACACCACCTCAGGTCCAAATGAAATGTCTTTTATCTGTGCTCAAAACATTCAAAATTCTAGAAACATTTCAGAAACTCACTCCCTGGTAAGTGCTGAGCATTTCCCCTTAGTTATGTGTAATTAGTGACAAAATCCAACAGGTGGCACAAATGTATTTGAATTTTATATTGATTCGTAGTGTATGCCAGGAAATTACTGCAGTGTCAGGGATGTCAGTAAAGATCCACCATGGTTGTTAAATGTGGAGGGAATGCCTGCTTTCCCAAGGACCTGGGAAAAGTTGGCAATCTCTGTCACAGACTCAGACCAAGGGTTAATTATATGAAAGCCTCTAGACTTTGGGTCTGTTGCGAACACTGATTTTCCCTTGGGCCATTTCCTCCTGGAAAATGAGAAAAAAACAACAACTAAAAACAAAACTAAAGGGACACACACACACAAAGACACACACAGAGAGAGAGAGAGAGAGAGAGAGAGAGAGAGAGAGAGAGAGAGAGAGAGAGAGAGAGAGAGAGAGAGAGAGAGAGAGAGGCAAGCCCGGAGTTCTTGTGGCCACTTGTTTTTAGCAAGCGGGACCTTTCAGCTATGAGCTATGATCTGGGAGATGGGAACCAGAAAGGCTTGCAGCAGAGATTCAAAGTCTGCAAACCCTCCCCAGCCAGACCATAAGCACATCGCCCAGCCAGCCTAGCAGGTAGGCACTGGAGGCAGGTAGGGGATCCTGGGTTGTATACTGTCTCCGGAGCTGGGAGAGTCGGAATACCTGAGCAGCGAGGTAGGCGCCCTCTGCTGGCAACTCTACAGATTTCATCAAGGTTCTTGGAGAGAACTCAGCAAAAATCTGACCATCTTACACGGACGGGCCCTGCAGACCTTCCCCGCAGATGCTACTTTGTGTTCTAAGATGATCTGGGTTCCTCGGCTCACGGTCCACTGCAGCAGCTGCATTGGCAGCTTCCAGGGAGGCGGCTGCATCAGTGTTTCACCCTGGTCTCCCAAAGGCTGCCTCTCCATCTTTTAGATACTTCCCCTCTACGTGAGATGGTTAAGGTAATTTTGACCATGAGGATGGCTGACATTTATATAGCGCTTTAAACTGTACAAAACACTTGACATGCATAATCTCGTTTCACAGGAGGGCGAGGTTTTCCCACTCCCCCCCTGCTCCATTCTTTTCTTTTTCATAAAAAGGAATCCCCAGCCAAAGACCCAAGAGGGACCAGGAGAGAGAAAACAGCCCCTGCTGACTCTCTTCCCCAGAATGAGAAAGAAATAAACCCTTACAAATCAATAAAATATACGAAAATACTCAAATGCCTTGCCCCTTCTCCTCCAGGAAGTGTGAAGAGACAGGAGTGGGGTGAGCAGGAAAAATATCTGTCAGCTCAGTAGTTTAAATTCCCTGGAGATGTGCTTCCCATGAACAGGTTTTTAATGTGTCATATCACCAAGTCATTTCCCTCAGTAAGGTGTGAAGGGGTTACAGCTTCCCAGAGGCTCTTGGAGGAGGCCATGGAGGGAACTTGTTTTCCTTTTATACCTTGAAGAGTGACAGGTCCCTTTCTACACTGAACCAGATACTTAAAAGCATTTTTTTTAAAACATGCCACCAATCAGCCAACAATTATTAAGAACTACCTATGTGTCCAGCACTGTGCTCTGCTCTGTGAGAGTTACTGAGAAAATTCACAGCTTTCATCCCAAATCAGAAAATATCAGAGATAGAATGCATCTTAGAGTTCATTCTGTCCAACAGCTTCATTTTACAGATGAGGAAGCTGAGGCCCAGGTAGGGAAAATGACTTGCCCAAAATCACAAGGATCATAAATGGCAAAGCCACAAATCTAACCCAGGCTTTTATTTTTCTTTCAAATTTAGTGTTTATTCCACCATAACAAATACTTACCTTTCAAGTTCCGTTTTGCTCACTCTATAAACTTTCCTATATTATTAGCATTCATTTTTAGAAGTAGAGAACTTGAGGAAGAAAAAGAAGTTTAAATGGACTTTCATGGGTTATATGACAGAAAATGTCTCAGAACACAGGACTCAGGATTTTGTTATTCTTATATCCTGAAGGCCAGCTTAGGTTTACCTTACATTAGAAAGTGCTGGCAAAAATCATTTTGTGCATGAGGACACGGCATCCTTGGAGAGAAATAGTACTTTGTTGTTATTTTTTAGTTCTCTAAAAAAAAAAGCAATAGTGGGTTTCTGTACTCATGTCTGGGCATCAAAACTATGGGAACAGTCTTTAACCATACCTCAGGAAACACGGCATTCAGGATGATTTAATACAGTTTTGCAGTTAAGAATAGAGCCAGAAATATGCAGTTAAATATTGTGGTGATGGTGCTCAGGGCTTTCTTTTATGCCTTAGCCTCTTTAACTTCAAAGTATAGACAGATTTGGATGGTATTTGAAACTTTTTGGTGATAGAAATGGAAGGATGCAGAAAGATTTTGGATCGGGAGGCATTTTATGGCCTCAGAGTTCAAGAAGCATGGTTTCATTCTTTCAAGAAGAATGACTTATTCTAATGACTAATGTAAACTACTAGATACTAGAAATAAACGGTGCTTGTAATCAGTTTCTAAGCTGTAAATCTGTGCAGATGCAGGAAAGTAACTATATGCCTTAGTTCATATATTTGGTTAGGAAATCATTAAGAGAAATACAATGACAGAGGGGATTCTGGGAACATGGCAGAATAGGTAAGAAAATTCCAAGCTCTCAAGCTTTTCTCCCACAAGAGATAAAATAGCACCTTAAGGCAAACGAAGTGTGGATAAAAATAAATAAGAATAGGGGCACAGCAGGGGTCTTCATGGGACAATTTGAGAAGATCAGAAGAAAAATCCCAGGACTGGGTCTGGTACCTGTGAAGACTGAACACTTCCAAACTAGGGTTCTAGTTAACAACTAGCAGCAAACTGCTTAAACAATAAGCAGCAACCTCTGTGATGGCTGGGTTGGGAGGCCACCTAGGCACCAGCTACCAGAACTTTTACACCCTCCCATAGTGAAGGGAGTGGGGCATCTGAGCTGAGGAAGAACAAGAGAACTTCTGTTGACAAGGAATGCCAGACCCAACTGTGCTGCAGAGAGTGGCAGGTAAGAGAAGGAAGCAGCCCATGCAGAAACAATGGGGCAGAAAGCCCCTGGCTGTGGGCATTTACAGGAGGCTGGAGGTTTGGCTTTGGTTCCAGGCTAGAGGGGAGAACTGAAGATCTGGGAAAAGAGGCATCATTCTGCACAACCCAGGGCTAGAAGTGATTATAAAAATTAAGCTATTAGAACAAAAAATGTATAGGCAAAGGAGAAAAAATCCAACCATAGAAAGTTATTATGGGAATAGAGAAGATGGGGGTTGATCTTCAGAGAATATGAAGCAAAGAAACCCTCTTCTATCCCAAAGAGTAACATCAAATGGTCACCTGCCCAAAAAGAATTCTTAAAATTTTAAAAAAGACTTTAAAACTCAAATGAAGGAGATGGAGGAAAAACTTAAAAAAAAGAATAGTCCAAGAAAAACAAGACTATGAAAAGAAAGTCAATCAATCAGAAAAGGAGATCCAGACTCTTTAGGAAGAAAATCAGTCCTTGAAAATCAGAATTGGGCAAGGGGAAGCCAGCGAAGTTACAAGAGATCAAGAAATAATTAATATGAAGAATGAAAAAAACAGAAGAGAAAGTAAAACATCTTATAAGAAAAACAACTGATTTGGAGAACAGATCAAGGAAAGAAGACATAAGAATAATCAGACTACCTGAAAATTATAATCAAAAAAAGAATCTTGATACAACAATACAAGAAATGATTAAAGAAACTTGTCTTGAAGCATTAGAACCTGGGTGGAGGTGGGGGAAGTAGAAATAGAAAAAATCCATCAAACACTGTTTGAAAAAGATTATATGAGGAAAACTCATAGGAATATTATAGTCAAATTCAAAAACCCCCAGCTAAAGGACAAAATATTAAAAGCAACAAGAAGAAATCAAATTAAATATGATGGTGGCACAATTACAATCACACAAGACCTAGAAGTGGAAACACTAAAAACCATAGGTCTTGGAACACTGTGTGTTGAAGAGCAAAAGAACTGGGGCTCCAATCAAAAATATCATACCCAGCAAAGTTAAGCATAATTATGAATTAAAAAAATGGACATTTGATCAACTGTCAGACTTTCAAGACTTTGTTAAAAAACCCCCAAATAACCTGAACTTAATAGAAGATTGGAAATACAAGATCCAAGAGAAACATAAGTTACATATCGAAGACTGATTACAAGGGATTCAATAAGGACAGATTGTTTACTTTTTATATATGTAAAATTATATATATACGTATATATATATACATATATATATGTCTAAGATTGTCATTAGTAATTGGGTAGTTTGTAGTTTGTAAGAAAGACCGGGGTAGACCTGAGTATGATATGACTTTAAAAACTGAAACCATTTAGCAATGGCTAAAAAGAGTAATTATTTTATACAAATGAGGTGCAAGAGGAAGAATTGATGCAGAGGAATTAAATGGAGGAGCGTTGGTAGTTCTAGTAATCTACTTTTATTGGAAATAGGTTTAAGAGGAAACAATGCATATATATCTAGATAAGTAAAAAAGTCTTCTAAATTCAGAAGAAATAAAACAGTAAGGTAATAGGAAGTGGGGAGAGGACAAGGGAGAGATTTCTAGAGGGTAAGGTGAGGCAATAGATTATAAGGGACTACGGAAGGGTGTTTAGATTTATGGGAATGGGAAGATAGGGGAGGGATCCTTGGAGGGGCTAGGCTAAGTAATAGGAGGGCAAGGCAGCAGGTGGAAGTAAAGTAGAGGAGTCAGGAGGGATAAGAAACAAGAGAAATGCACAAACATAAAAACCAAGACCAGAAGTAGAATTTGTTAGGGAAAGTCTATGTCTACTTATGTATATATATCTCTATATAGTAATACATCAGCACTTAATTGTAGCCTTCTGGGGGAGGGGGAGGAAGGGTAAAAAAAAAGAACAAAGTAAAAAGTCCACAGCAGAGGACAAAAGAAAACTTACAAGGAACAAAGAAAAGAACAGCTTTCAACACAACATGTAGTGTTTATCATACAGGCTTTTTTGAAATGAAAATTTGTCATTACATGCTTTGAATCCTTGCCTATGTTTTGTTATGCACAAGGCATGCTATTTTTTTTTCTTATTTTGTACATGTTCTTTTTTCTTTTCTGTATTTGTCTAAAATAAAATTTTTAAAAAATGATAAAAGAAAGAAATACAATGAAAAGTGTGAAGTTGCAGTGAAAGAAGTAATAGATTGACTGAAAACCTCAATATAAGTCTCAGGTCTTCCACTGATTAGCACTGTGGCACTGAGAAAATCATTTAATAATTTCTGAGCCTCAGTTTCCTCATCTGTTGAATAAGAATAGTAATATTTGTGGTGACTCTTACACAAGATTGTTATAAGGAAGGCATTTTGTAAGCTTTAAAGTATTATAAAATGTGTATCATCATTGTCATTGTCATCATCATTAATATTATTAGTAGCAATCTTAATCTTTCTACTAGATTATTGTAAGACCAGTCTGTAAGTGAAAGATCTTTCTGGCCCATTGAATAGGCCTCAAGTGGGGCCAACAAAGGGAGGCCTGATTAGAGGCAGGCCCACACCCTTTCACTAACTAGGTACGAGGCCCCAGGCCCCACACTTTTTTGCTAAATAGGCTCTGAGCCCTCAGGGCCCTGAACAGGCCCTGTTCTGTTCTGAGTTCTGAGGTTGTAGGTTGCTTTTGGGGGCACACTCGTTGAAAGAGTATTGATGACAAGACTGGGTAAGCCATTGAAGCAGCACCACTACCACACCAGCTTCGAAAGCCCAGATGTTGGTGCTTCTCTGGTAACTATGTATTGCTATGGATGGACTGATTTTTGTTTATTTGCTCTGTTTATATAATGTGTGCTTGTAATTTTTGTTTGTTTAGGCTCTGAAGTTCAGGATGGTGGCTTTTGCCCTGAACTAAATGAATGGTATATGTATGTTTAAAGCAAGATTGTTAACCCCTTAAAGTTGCTTTCCTTAGAAAAGCAGATCAAAGAACCTGTGCTGGCAGCCCTTCTGTGTGCTGGTGGTGTTGGTATTACACAGCCACAGTAGCAGCAAGCAGCATTGTTGTTACAATTATTGACTTCTTGAGAGCAGAGACCATGCTTTACACAAAGTTATAAAATGCCATGCAATGCTAGTCATTCAAGAAATATTTTATAATTTCATTAATGTTTCTTGTTTGTGTTATCTTCTATACTTCTAATCTATACCTCTCTTCTCTCCCTCCCAAGGATCCATCTCTTATGACAAAGACTATAAAAATTTAATATAAAATGTAATAAAATCTAAAAAAGGGAGGAAGTTTAGTAAAGCTAACCAACATATGTATGTAGCATTCTATATCCATAATCCCCTATATGTACCATGAAGGGCTTCAGATTGCATATCTTTACTCTTTTATAGGTCAAGTTTGGTTATTTAAATTTCAGAGCATTCAGCTTCTATTTTGTAGTTTTCCTTTCCAGAATGAAGGACAATAAAAACCAAGTGATTCCTCAATGAATATATTTTGTTTGCTCAATGAAAAAATAATTTTGTTGGTGGTGCTAGACATTATATTATTCTTACACCAAAATGATTTAATTTGGGTCAGCTTTCATAATATATTATGTAAACTATTAGCAAAATGCCTAAAACATTGGAAGTTTTTGACTGTACTTTGTCTAACTTTGTGAGAAGCGTTGGTTTTTTTTTTGAATGTTTTATATGATGACAGTCTTAGGTGCCTTCAATAAGCATATAACCAAAGTTATTTATTTTTAATTGACACTATTAAAAGTAATTAATAAATAAAGACTTCATATGCAGCTGCTACATGTCAAGTACAATAATAGGTGCTGGAGATAAAAGTTCAAAAGTGAAATGGGCCCTGCCCTGAAGGAGGATATATTCTACTGAAATACTAAATATAAACTATGTAATACCATGCACATGCTATAAAGTTTGCTCAAATTAATGGTGAATTCTAGACAAGAAATAGTTTGCATGTGATGACTACACAACATATTTATATATGTTTTTATATTTCTTTTGGTGCAATCTAGAGGCTTTTTCTTCTTTGTGTGGTTCACACAAATCACTTCACATGCAAGCAAACAAACTTGAAGGACTTCAGCATCTGAGGTCGCCCTTCTCCAAAGTTGTTCTTGGTACAGAGGTGATTTAAAGGTTCCTGCCAATCTGCCATGTTTAATAGCATGCTACTGTATAGTACAAGAGCACCTTGTAATTAGTTGGGATCAATCATTTGGCTAAAGGCAGACATAGCATTTTGGAGAGTCCCAAACTCAGGAGAAGGAAATAAAAATAATGCTTGAACTGCTGGTAACTGTTTGGCTGCATTGTGTTGAAATATTGACAAAAAGGTCACCTTTTGAGGGTAAAGAAGCAAGTACATTTATTTACCTAATTTGTTTGGCTTTTTTTTAAAACTGGAAAAACAAATGAGCACGGGAAAAAAATATACATTTGCAATCAAGCTAGCCTAGGGTGCTTTCATCCTAGAATCACAGGACTTGAAAGTCAGAAGGGAGCCTAAGAGAGGTTATTTAGTCCAGCCTTAATCACACTTCAGGAATCCTTCTGTCATACCCTTGACATATGGTTCCCTAGCCCCTACTTGAATACTTCCCGTAATCAAAAATTAACTACTTTGTAAGCAGCCTGTTCTAGTTTTGGACAAACCAGATTTCTAGAAAATTCATTCTTACATAAATATAAAATCTTCGCCCTATAAATTTCTATTTATTTCTCCCAGTTCTGCTTTGTGAGTTCTAAGGCTGTCACATGTACTTCCTGTGTGAACTCAGGCAAGCAGCTCAATTTCCCTCAGACTCACTTTCCTCATCTTTAAAAGGAGAGGTAACAGGATAGAGTTGTAGTAAAGATCAAATGACAATAAGTGTGAAGTTTACAAATCGTAGAGCTCTATATGTGTCAGATTTTTTTCAGGCTGGACCTGTGCGTGATTCAGAGACGTTTTCTTGCCTTGGGTTGTATTCACAGTGCTTAGCCCAGTGGATGGCACAGATGAAGTACTTAAATGCTTTCTGTCCAACTGAGGTGTCGGAAACTTTGAGTGAGGAAGTTCCCTTTGCTTATTGGCAGTTGCTCATCTTAAAGACCCAGAAAGTTGTCTGAGGTACTGAGAGGTTAAGATGACTTGCCTAGGGTCACGTGGCCATTGTGAATCAAAGGCTTGACTTACACAAAGGTCTTCCTGATGCTCAGGCTGGTTCTCTAGCTTACAATCCCAGATGACATTATTTTTGTTATTTAGGCTATAAGCCAAGACTAAAGTGGAGGGAGAGTTGGTTTGGGACTTTTTTTTTTAGCAGATCATTGTGCGGTATTCCCTGAGGTCTAGATGCAATAAAGCATGGATTGATTCTCTGCTGCTTGTTCTAATTTTGGCTTTACAATTAACACTAAGAAAACACAAGTCTGCACTAGTCAGCACCACACCATCTATATTTGGAACCATTGTTACTCAAATGGGGAAATTTTGAATGCTGTGGATAAATTCATTTACCTTGGCAATCTATCCAGGGACGTATACATAGATGATGAGGTTGAAGCATGTATTACCAGAGTTCATTCATTGTTTTTAGAGGATCTGAAGAAAAGTGGAGGGGAGAAAAGAGATATTAGTTCGAAGGTCTACAGAGCCATTATACTGACTTCATTGTTGTACACCTGTGAAACCTGGACAGTCTACTAGCACCATGCCAAGAAACTGAATAGCTTCCATTTGAATTTTCTTAAATTCTGAAGATCATCTGTCAAGATAAGGTACTGGGCACTGAGGTCCTTTCTGGAGCTGAAATACCAAACATTCAATCTCTATTGCAGAGAGGGCAACTCTGATGGGCTAGCTATGTTGTTTGAATGCCAAATGTATGTTTGCCTAAAAAAATTTATGGAGAACTCATGAAAGGCAGGCACTCACATGGAGTTTGGAAGAAGTGATAATAGGATACTCTCAAGGTCTCTCTGAAGAACATTGGAATTGATTGTGAGACATGTGAGACACTGGCATAGGACTGCCCAGTATGGAGTGCCCACATCAAAGAAGGTACTATGTTCTATGAGCAAAGCAGAATTGCAAAAGAAATGTGAGACACCCAAATTTAGGGACATCTTTACTCCAAATGTTCACGTGGAATATTTGCACTGATTTGTAGTAGAGCCTTCTGAGCTACTTCTGGTCTGATCAGCCACACGCTGTATCTTAACCCCAACATAGTGATGTCATTTTGGTCCTCTTCAAGAATGAACGACAATAACCAATTATCAATGACAATTATTATTAATAATGACATGGAATACATATCCTATAATCTATATACCAACCACATAGATGTTTGAATATAAACTAAAATGTGTTCTTTTATCTTCTTTTCTGCAGGCCTAATGCTTTCAGTCACAGTTCTTCATGTGACATTTCAAGTCCCACCATCATCATCCTGATTATCTTCAGCTGAACATACTCTGGTCTGTCTATGTCCTGCTAAAAATGAGGTGCCCATCTTTAAAGTTACTCTAATAGCCCTTGGAGAGCAGCTGACTATATCTGATAAAGGTGTTTCCCCATAGTTATTAGTACTTATCAATCAATCGATATTTATTAAGCACCTGTGTTGTGTCAGACACTAGGCTAAACACCAGGGATAAAAAAAGAGGTAAATGACAGTCCCTCTCCTCAAGGAGTTCACAATTTATTGGCCTATGCATAATCCATGGCAAGTTCTGAAATCATGGTTATTGATGAATCAATGGTATAATTTCAAACACCATGGCAAACTAGAGGAGGAAATAATTTGGAACAGGAGTGTATCTTTTAGTGCCTTAAAAATTTAACATCATAGATAACTCTCTATTCCATTCAGATATATGTAGTTCAAGCCATGATGAGAAGCTACAGGAAAAAAAGCTATTCAGTCGAAGTCAGATTTATACTTTCCTTTGTTTTCTCAATAGGGAAACAGTGGATTTTTTGGAAGAGGGGGCTGGGAAGAGATTATATTGTTATTGTCTCTATATTTCATCCCAGTGCCTAGGACAGTGCCTGGTACATACTAGCCATATAATAGATGCTTATTCAGTTGAATGTTATTTTAGAATGATTAATGAGATAGTCACGAGCACTGTAGATTAGACTAGAGATATAAAGACTGGAGGCAGAGTGATCAGTGAGACTTTTAATTTGTTTGGCCAGAGCTGAGTTAACTCCCCAAATCTAAATATATTTGGGAATTCTTAGCCTAGAAATTTAACTCTTTTACCACCTTTTCCCTTTTGACTTCTGCAAGCTTTCTTTTGCTACTCACCTACATGGATCTTCCATTTTTCATCCATACCGCCCACTTCTTTCTTTTTCAAAATATGTGCATTGTTGCCTTCAAGTCCTTACTCATCGCATTCCTAAAATGCCCTGTTTCGTTCTCTCTATCAAAGCCCTATCAGTCCCTCAAGACTCATCTCAATTTGTACCCACTCTGAAAATTTCCCTAACTACTTTAATCCTTAGTAATTATTGCATCCTCTAAACTCCTTCTTGTCCACACTTACTACATTCTACCTTGGACTCTCATTTGTTTTTTCATTAGCTGGATAATTTCTCTCTTTCCAACTAAGCTGTAAGTCACTTAAGAGTAGGAATAATGCTTTAATTCTAATAAGATCATAAGATTACAAATTAATTTTTTAATTTTAACTTTTTATAATCAGTTTTTAGTTTTCAACTTTCACTTCCATAAGATTTTGAGTTTTGAATTTCTACCTTCACCCTCTCCTTCCCCCTCCCCAAGACAGCATGCAATCTGATAAAGGCTTTACTGATATATGCATATTAAACATATTTTCACATTAGTCATGATGTAAAGAAGAATTAGAACTAATAGGAGGAACCACAAAAAGACGAAACAAAAAAAACAACAGAAGAAAAGGAGAGAAAATAGTATGCTTCCATCTGCATTCAAACTCCCAAGTTCTTTCTCTAGATGTAGGTAGCATTTTCCATCATGCATCTTTTGGAGTTGTCTTAGATCTTGCATTGCTGAGAAGAACTATGTCTATCAAAGTCAGTCATTGCACAAAGTGGCTGTTACTGTGTACAATGTTCTCCTGGTTCTACTCACTTCACTCAGTATCAGTTCATATAAGTCTTTCCGGGTTTTTCTGAAATCTACCTGCTCATCATTTCTTCTAGCACAATAGTATTCCATTACATTCATATACCACAACTTGTTCATCCATTCCCCAATTGATGGACATCCCCTCAATTTCCAATTCTTGGCCACCAAAAAAAGAGCTTCTATAAACATTTTTATACATGTGGGTCCTTTTCCAAGATTATAAATTTAAATGTAAAAAGAATCTTAAAGATAATTTGGCTCAACACTCTATATTTGCAGTGCATACATAGTGCCCTAAACATAATATATGTTCAGTTCCAAGGGAACAAGGACCTAGTTGTACTTGCAGGAATGCAGAGTAAAAGTCACTAACTGCAATCTTTAACTCCAGTGTTTCTAAAAGAATTTTAGGGCCATTTTTATGTCCCCAAAAGCTTATAGAATGGTGGTAGTTTAAAAGAAATTTATTTGGTTATTCAGTCATGTTCAACTCTTCATGACCCCATTTGGTGTTTTCTTGGCAAAGATATTGGAGTGGTTTGTTATTTTCTTATCCAGTTCATTTTACAAATGAGGAACTGAGGCAACCAGGTTTAAGTAGCTTGCCAAAGGTCACACAGCTAGAAAGTGTCTCAGACCAGATTTGATCTCAGGAAGATGAATCTTTCTGACTTCTAGGCCAGGCACTCCATCTATGGCACCACCTAGCTGCCTGTACCTACATATCAAGTGAGTCCAAGGCAATTTCCCCTGAGCAGTAATGATGATGTCAGACAAAAATTTTTGAGTCGAGGAATTCTTTTCAATGCTGGATGGGTACAAGTGAAGGGCTGACTAACAAAAGAACTGATACAGTCTCTAGGCAGAGGCAGGGTTCCAAAAGAGTAACAAAACTTCATTTTTGGAAGAAGAAATCTTAAAAGATAAAAAAGCTTCAACAGATGGCAGCATCTCAATTCAAATAAGCCCAGTAACATATTGCAGATCACATTTATGGAGAAGCTCAGCCAGAGATGGCAGCAGCACACCCTTGGAGAAAGAGAAAGAAACTTTGGAGAAATTAGGTATTATTATTATTATTATTGTTATCATCTCATTCTAGTCTTTTCTGTTTAGGTAGAAATGGTCCAGGGATGATGATGATGATGATGATGATGATGATGATGATGATGATGATGATGATGACAGCAATAATAATACTAATAGGTAAAATTTATATAGCATTTTAAGCTTTGCAAAGTGGCTCACATATTCTATCTCATTTGTGACTATCGCTACCCTACCACTATCATAGCATTGTTTATTAATTGTTATTCTACATTTAATGTTCTATCGACCCCTGCACAGATAGATAAAAATAAATGCATTTGAGAGTTGGATAAATGTACCAGGATAAAAACTTATCCTAGATAGGTGTTGTATTGGAGAGAATACCATATGTGGAGTCAGATAGACCTGAATTTGAATCCTATCTTGACCACTTGATAGCTGTGTTACCTTGGGCAAATCATTTGACTTTTTTATGCCTCATCTATAAATGTCAGCTTATCTATAAAATAGGGATGACACTAGCATCTATATCATGGGATTTTTGTGAGATTAAAATGAGATACTATATAAAAATTTTTGTATACCTTAAAGTACCACTTAAATGTTATCTATTGTCATTTTCCAATTTGGTTCAATTCTAGTAATAAATAGGACAGCAGAGATTGAGATACAGCTTCATCCTGTTCCCACATAATTTTTATCTCCTCTGCTAAACTTGTATATCTTTTTTGTTTCTTGTAGTTTGGAGATTATGACTGTTTGTAAATGGCAAAACATCATTTTTTGTTTGTATGGGACATTGTTATGTTTGGACAATTTTGGACAAGAGTTTGGTTTATGAAAATGGTTTGGGTCATGGATAGTTTGAGTTTTCCGAGGCATTCTGAGGTTCGTCTTTGTAGGAGTGTAGAAATGTGTTATCTATTCATACAGCAAGCTTCTGATGTATAATTTTATCCACTGGGTACTAAGTATGTGCTTAATTTTTATAGCCTGCAGTGATGTATGGCAAAGTTTCTTCTTTTTCCTTAGATAGTCTACTTTGATCACTAAGTCTATGCTTTGTAAAGATAACCATTCTGTAATTTTTGGTAGAAATGACTTGGTCCTGAAATGCTGTCATCAACCCCACTGTTTCCATGAATGAATAAATGGATGATTACGAATAAATGAATAAAGCATTTGTTACATACTCTCTTTGTATAAAGTCCTATACTAAATGCTTGGGGTACAAACAGAAAAGCTTATCAAGAAGCTAATATTCTAATATAAAGAAATAATTTATATGGCTAGTCATACAGAAAGACCTTATAGTCCTTAGGGTGAAGTTACAAAACAGCACTTCCTCATTAATGTCATTTTTATTAATAAAACCATATCGATTTCTGATACTGAAATATTTGATAGTTCCAACAATGTTGGTATCAAGAAATTCATTTTCTGGGTCATTAGATTGCGACTGTTGAGGCCGAAGGGACTAAAGGAAGTTATTAGGTCTAATTTCCACAAAGTTTGCTTCCTTGAGCCATGGTTACAAGGGCTAAACAGGAATCACATCCAGTGATTCGGATTTGTTGCTATCCCCAGGGCTCTTAGATTTACCTCTTTGTGTGTTGTAGTTGCTTGGTAGTAAATGCTAGTGATGTTGATGGTAGTACAATCCATAGAGATTGTTCCCTTTTATTATGTCTTCGAGGTCCAATCTGGAAAGCAGGCTGGTAGTCCAGGGGGCAATGCTCTTCTAGGGATCCTTGGATTCTGGGTCCTGGTCCATCTTCACTAGGGTCCGAGGGAAGGTTGTAGTTGAGGTGGTTAGATCTACCTGGAGTAGTGTCTCTCAGGGTGTCTTGCTTCTTCAGCTAAGCTGACTTACTTTCCAAGTCAAGCACAATAGAGGAGCTGTTGATGTTGATAGTGGTGATTCAGATGGTGAGGTCTTTCTCACAAGTTCCTTACCTCAGTAATGGCTGCTAAGGTTGAACTGAATCAAGGCTGGTGATATGGGGGAACATTGCCTTCCTTAGGGAGCTCTTAGGCTTTCCTGCCCATAGACAGCAGTTTCTTGTTGGCAGTGGGGAAGGTTTGGAAGATCCCTTGTCCACAAGAGTTATTCATCTTATTATGGCTTTTAACCTTTTATCAGTAAAGAGTCGGAACATTACACAAGTAGAGCCCAAATGACATTTTGATATGACTGGAGAAAGGTATATTTGATGATAACACTGTTGTGTGTGTGTGTGTGTGTGTGTTGAGGGAATGAAAAATAAATGCAACTCTTCACTGATGGAAATTGATATCACATCGATAACTTTTTAGTCTTAGACATTGACCCAGAACATTGAGAGATCAAGCAACTTGTCCAGAATCATACAACTAGTAAGCTTCACTAGAAGGATTTGAAGCATTTGCACCTGATTCCAAGACCCTATCCGTTACACTACACTGCCTCTCACCGTTATTTTTTATTATTTATGATTATTAGGATCATTCACTCTAACTTAATTTGGTCCCAAGTTAGTGAATGAGTTAGTGAATGAGAACATACTGCAAAATGAGAGAGGTTGACATAAAATTTATTGCAAAGTTTATATTCTCCCCATACATATACACATATATATCAAGTCTTGATAGTTTGGGGGCAATTCTTGCCATGGCCCCCCATCTCTGTGTAAATTTGAGTATGGTTCTATATATTTCTTGACCATGTTAGAACACATTAAATGATGAATTAATGAAAAGCCACCCCTAATTTGTGCCTGAAATAACTGTCCTTAAAGTGGACTAGACCAGACCATCTCTCGGCAGCTAATTTTCTATCTGGAATATTTTTATGGAGAAATTGTCTATTTTGACACCTGCTTTTCAATGACAGTGAAGTATTTTAAAAGGAAGTAAATGGCTAATGGCATAGTTGGTGACATGTTTTACACTCAAGCCTGTCATTGAAAAGCCCTCTGTAATAATACATTGTCTGATTTATGGCCCCTGCCTCTTCACTCCACAATATTACATAATTAAACCTGATTATAATTACTCTCATTATAACCACATCTCCTGATAAAATCCAAACTCCTTGGTTCCCCAGGATAATGTTATAACAAGGATGTTCAATTCTATATTTGGTTTCTAACAAATGAGTTGCTTTCCCCAAACTATAGAATTAGACCCAGTGAAGCACCCGTGGCACAAATCTGCCTCAAAGCCAAAGATAGAAATCCGGATTCAGCAAAGCCCTATGTGCTCAGTTAGGGGACACAAAGCTTGATGGCATGTTATAGCAAATAGATAAACTTGTCATTTTAGTGAACACTTAGTAGTCTTTCCAGGTAATTAGGCAGTCAGGAAATTGGCCACTCTTCATCATTAGCAGGAAAATTTTGAAATTAAACATTTTATTACTGGCAAAAAATACTAGCAGTTCTTGTGGGGAAATTGACTTTGAAAACAAATCTTTTCCATCTTAATGTGCTTTTTTGATAGTTTAAAATTTGTTTAAAAACCATAAAATGACCCATTTATTGAGATTATTTTGTTGGATATTTGCTGTTTTCTTTTTTTTTTTTTTTTTGGAGGAGGGAAGGCAGGGCAATTGGGGTTAAGTGACTTGCCCAAGGTTACACAGCTAGTAAGTGTGTCAAGTGTCTGAGGTCACATTTGAACTCAAGTCCTCCTGACTCCTGGGCTGGTGCTCTACTAACTGCGCCACCTAGCTGCCAATATTTTCTGTTTTCTACACTAGTTCTTACTGGGGAGCTTGGTGGAGGAATGGATAGAGTAAAAGACTTGGAGTCAGGAAGATTTGAATTCAAATGCAGCCTCAAACAATGCTTACTTACTGTGTGACCATGGGCAAATCACTTAACCACTCTGTGCCTCAGTTTCCCCATCTGTAAGAGGGAGGTAAGAATAGCACGTACAGTGTTGTTATGAGGATCAAATGAAATCACATATGTCCTATGATTTACAAACCTTAAAGTTCTATCTAAATGTTGTTTTTTTTATTAGCAGGTACATAAAATTGCAGCAAAGGTCACATACAACTTACACAATGTTCCACTTGGTGAATCTGAGACAGTTTAAGACAATGCTTCTAGAAGGTAATACAGGTCAATCAATCAAAAATGTGTCAAGAACCTAGTGTTTACCAATGCATTGTGCTCGCTACTGGTGATACAAAGATAAAAATGAAAGAGCAGCTGCCCTTAAGGAACTTACATTGACACACTATAGCGTGTTAGGGTACTGTCATCTTTCTAAAACTCGGTGGGGGGCAGGGTTAAAGGCCTCACTAGTCAAAAGAGGATTGAAATGAATTGGCCATTGCCCTGACCTTAAGCCAGCCTAGTCCAACCCCTCTGCAGCTGAAGGGTTTTTATACTCTAAAGGAGGGCTTGTTGGAGAAGTATTTGCATAAAGCTCCTAATGGCTATGTTAGATTTGTATCAACTGATATAACACTAAGTGAACAGAGCCAGGAGAAATATTTATGCCATAACAACAATATTGTAAAGCCAAACAACTCTGTAAGACTTAAGAACTCAGATCAACTCCGTGACCAGAGGACCAATACTGAAAGATGCTACTCATCTCCTAATATGATGGAGACACACATTTTTAGACATGGCCTGTATAGAAATTTCTTTATTTGACCATACGTATTTCTTACAAGATTTATTTTCCCTTCTTTTGTTCCTGCATCCCCCTTCCCCTCCCAGGGGTGGGACCAGGGAAAGCAAATGCTTTTTAATTTGAAAAAAAAAATCATTTTCAAAAGAGGCACTTGAGAAAGACAGGGACTGCATAAAAACTTATCTCATCCCACCTCCATCACTTACTCTCCCCATAACTTAGTTTCTCTATCCATAAAATGAGGGCATTAGACTATATAGACTCTAAAGTCCCTCCTAGCTCTAAATCTGCGATCCTGTCTCTGGGATGCAAGGGTTGAAGAAAAACCATGCAGCCTCTTCTATTTGTGGCTTCTGAGTCAATCTATAATTTACTTATTCTGTTGCCTCCACAATACTAGTTCATTCTTTTTCTAAGTTAAAAAACCCTGTGTCTTTCAATCATTCCTCAAATCATGTGGAAATAATATAATTTTGAATTCCCTTGCCATATGGGGTGCCCTCCTATGGACACACTGCAGTTAGTAAGGACTCGGACTTTACTAATAAAAGGTTATTGACTGACTGAATGAATGAATGAATGAATGAATGAGTATTTGATGTATTTAGGGAGTTAAAATTCTGGATCTGAACATATAACTTAAAAAGATTCTGAGCTTAGGGGGCGGAGCCAAGATGGCGACTGGAAAGCAGTAACTGGCGTGAGCTCCCCACCAAGTCCCTCCAAAAACCTATGAAAAAATGGCTCTGAACCAATTCTAGAACTACAGAACCCACAAAGGGGCAGAGGGAAGCAGGACTCCAGCCCAGGTCTCCCTGGATGGTCTCGGGGTAAGGTCTGTCCCGAACAGAACTCTCAGCCCCCAGCTGAGGGGAGCGGAGCTGAGCCAAGCAGAGCCCAGTGCGCGAGGCGGCACGGCGCGGGGCAGCAGACCGCGGACCGACGAGACCTGGAGTGGAGCGGAGGGTGCTCTAGCTCGCGCTGTGGCATGTACCAGACCCCACAACCCACAAACAGCAAAAGGTTAGTGGGGAAAGCAGCGGGACAGGGATCAGAGTTTGCGGTTCTACT
>CM053622.1:290717653-290744500 GCA_028646595.1 Phalanger gymnotis | reverse complement strand
TACAAGAACTCAAGATACCTAATGCAAAATCAGACCGAATAACAACTGCAGCCAGTAAAAATGCCTCTCATGCCTCTCTTGGTTGGTCATAATGTGACTCATCCTGATAACATTGGTCTGGGTGAGGTGAAGGTTATGCCAGGTCAAAGAACCAAGAATCCCCTTTCCTGTGCTTGTTTTTGTTAGCCAGCTATCCTTCCTGGGCACCAGATTAAGAAACTTTGCTCTAGGCTTCTCCTTCTGCTATTTTATGATCTCATTTTTCTGAACTTTTCTCCACTTCAGATTTGTTTTCCTTCTTTTCTTAGTAAAATTCTTGTCATGCCAACTGCTCTTGGTACCTTCTTATTCTTGAGCTATGTACAGAAATTGTATATAAATGGAAATTGTACAGGGCCAAGACCTAATAAAATTCTGTATTGGCTGACATCTTCTACTTAAAATTAATGCTTTATAATAAAAAGAAATAGGTCACTTTTCTTCCTTTCAATTTGAACAATACCCCAAATGTTTCTGCATTTCCTGGAACTTCAAATATTTCAGCCAATAATCAAAATTATTACAATTTTATTAACATATGTCCCCAAAATGTCTTTTTATTGACAAATCTGTTGCTCAAAAATTGGTCTTCATTAATTTTTTTTGTTATTCTTGTTCAGTCGTTTCAGTCATGTCTGACTCTTCATGACTCCATTTGGGGTTTTCTTGGCAAAGATACTGGAGTAGTTTGCCATTTCCTTTTCCATTCATTTTAAAGATAAGAAAACTAAGGGAAACAGGGTTAAGTGATTTGCCCAGGGTTATATAGCTAATAAGAGTCAGACCAGAATTGAACTCAGGAAGCTGAGTCTTCCTGACTCTAAGCCTCCTTATCTATCCACTGTGCCACCTAGGTGCCCTCTTCATTATTCTAGGGAACTAGAAAGGCAGAGGACAAAAAAGTGACTGTATGTATCCATAATAAATTACATGAAGGGAAGGTAAAAAAAAATGAATATCATGCTATCCTGACTCAGAATCCTACTGAGAAGGCATTATGTAATTATGCAATTTGAAGGGATTGGAGACCTTATATTTGGTTCATTGTCTGCCTTCAGGAAAATTCATATGTCTTTGTAAGAAGATGAGAAGTAACTGTGTCATAGAAACATCTCTACTACTGCTGCTACTGCTGCTGCTGCTACTTCTATTTTTACTACTACTAGTAATGAAAATTATGATTATAGTGGTTGTGTTAATAGTGAAAATAAGTATTAAAATGTTTCTTTAAATTTTGCAAAATGGTTCTAACATATTTTCTCATTTGAGTCTCAAAAACTGTGAAGTAGGTACTATGGGTATTATTATTAATATTATCTTCATTTTACAGAAGAAAAAACCTGAGGTCCAGAGAAGTTGTGATTTAGTCATGGTCGTAAACATAGTGTCTGAAGTAGGATTTGGATATAGCCAGCATGGTGCAATGGAAAAAAGCATTGGATTTGGAGTCAGACTTGTGTTTGAATTCTTCACATATGATTGACTTGTGTCACTGAGGCTGCTAGGTGGTACAGCTTGTAGAGTGTGGGATCTGGTGTCAGGAAGACCTAGTGTCAAATCCAGCCTAAGATGCTAGCTGTGAGACCCTGGGCAAGTAAGTCACTTAATCTCTGTCTACTCAGTTTCCTCATCTATAAAATGGGGATAAAAATAGCACCTACCTCCTAGGATTGTTGTAAGGATAAAATGTGTTAAAAATGTAAAGAACTTAGTATGGTACCTTGCACATGGAAAATGCTATATAAATGTTAGTTATCTTCATCATCATCATTATCGTCATTATCATCATCTATGTAAATTAATTAGTCTCTCTGGATCTCATCACTTATCTCCCTAGCATGTAAAAGAAAAGGCAGGGGAGGAGGTTGGGCTGCTTGACTTCTAAGATTTCTCCTAGTTCTAACTCTTTGTGATCCTATTGTTCTCTTTAGAAAAGGATATAATGACAGCAATTCAAGTAGATGTTTTCTCAATTCCAGAAGAAGAGCTTCATAATGCTGCTGCTTCCAAACAACTTCCATTGCCTTTAGACAGTAAAACAGGTTGCTGGTTGATGACTAGAAAATGGTCCACAGCAGAATTCCAAATCAATTACCACCTCCAGAGAGATGGGAAGATGAATATGATCAGACAGTCACAAATTACCTAGAGCAACGAAAAGATCTAGTCTTTTTCAAAAATTATATTCCAAGCAGATAAGAAAGTGTCCTTGTCTGAGGGATTAGCCTCAGCCTCATTGCTTTCCATACCCTCTCCTTTAACCACTTCAATCTCTGTCACAGAAACTGTACATCTTACTTTACTCAAGTGCATATGGTGAGAAAAGCAACTCTCCCTGAAAGCCATGGGGTGGGGTTGGGGGGGGAAACTTGAAAATTATTTGGAGAATATAAAAACAATCAACATGGATTCATTTTGGAGAAATAAAACTGGCATCTGGTACTTCTTCTTAGTGGTTCCACTTTGGCACATTTTAAATATAATGAAACATAAATCTGACCTAGAAGATTCTGGATAATAGGACTCTTCCCTTTAGAGCAATGGCTAGCTCTCTGTCACAGTGGACAAGATCACAGTGGGGATAAGGTCATGGAAACTCTGTGTCATCTGCCTTGTGATGTTATCAGGTGCTCAACCCTAAAGCAATAGTAGAAGACTGATAAAAAAAAAAGGTATGGGGAGGGGAGAAGGAAAGAACTGTGATAATAAATCAACTCAACTGTGGAGAAAGTGCCAGGGAAAAACAATATTGATTTTTTTTACAAGCCAGTGCACAGATTTGTCAGACAAAAGAATAGAGATGTCAAACCCCACAGAACTATACACACAAATATTAAGACAAAACAACTGTTGTGCCCACACAATGCCAAAATATGTATGTATTGGGGCTCATAACCTACTGCTTCATTCTATCCCATTTTCAGTACGCAAATTGAACACAGCCATTAGCTTTGCTAAACGAGTGTTTTGGCCCTCACTTTCATATTTCTATGTTACTAAATCCCACCTGGAGAGAGTCAAGGGAAGAGGAAGCAATCTAGAATGGGTGATACTTGGGCTACTGAACAAAAAAGTGAAATGTTTTAGCCAACACCTAAGGGAGATCATCCAGGACCTTGATGATCCATGTTTTCCCATACTTGTAATTGAATATCATAGAAAACAAGAACATCATGAGAGAGCTGGAGGAGAGTTGGGCTGAACAGGTTCCAATCACTGAGGGAAAAACTTGCAACAAAAGAATTAAGTTAGTCTGAACATCTTGAAAAATGCTATCATTCCATTGTATCTGTTGTCACTCGACATATGCAAATGCAGAACTTGAAGAAAAAAAATAGAATCAGTAGGCTTGTGTTCTTCATTTCGGTCTTACTTCCACCATCTTGTCTTAGGAACACTGCAACATATCATGGCACTGATCTTGGGAGAGGAGCTGAGAGCCTCAGTTAAATTTAAATTGCATAGGAAAAGCAGTGTAAAAGATGTATTAAACTAAGAGACCTATATCCAGAAATAATATGCTGATAGCATAGGAAGAAGAAAAGATAACTAGCAAAAAGTCCATATGCTTCACTACCATTCATGTAATATGAAGAGAATGCAAAAGATTCACTGTGTTAGATGAAGTTCCTGTGGAGGATTTGTAGAAGACAATAGCAATACTGTTACCAAATGGCTTGGTATGCCAACATTCTAAGTTGAATTGCTGGAGGGAATATTCACATCAATGAGATATAGATCTGCTTAAGTTTGAGGTATGTGATGGAGCATATACTGTGTATCTGCTGTGCTCTATCTGCTCTTAGGAATAATATGATCTAGAAGACATAATTGCACATATGCAAATGCACACACATGTGTGTATGTGTGTATGAGCATGCTTGCAAAAAAGCAAACAAGTATATTCAAACCTATAAAATCCATAAAGTTTGGGGAAGACGGCATCAATTGCTATCAATTTTCTTGTTAACGGACACTACTTAAATATCTTTTTTATGATGAAGTCAACAAAGTCTTGTTGAAAATCTTAGTCCAATCTCTTATCGCAGTACACAAATATAATTTACTATTTATTTCATCACTGGGAACCATGGAATGTCTCAGAACAAGATTATATCTCCATAATACTATAGATGTAAATGGTGTCTATTTGGATTTAATTAATGGCTGAACGAAAAATGACTTCTTGTTTTGACTCTAGAAGAGACTCTGGGAGTTTTTGTTCTTTCTGTTGTGGTTTCTGTCCACAATGACTAGGGTAGTTGATGCTTAACTAAAATTTCTTGAATTTTGTAATACTTCTGATGAGCTTATTTTCCTACAAATTATTGCCTCTCGGACTTTCATAATTCCAAAATCTCCATTTTTAAAGTTGCTGTTGAAAATCATTAAAGATTTTTGGAGGAGCAAAGACCTTAGAAAAAGTTATGTCAAGAGACCTAAAATTCTCTATATCCTCTTTTAGCTCTGAGGCCCCAGACAATTAGAGTGTCTTGTTTATATATGTATAAATATACATACATACATATATATGTATATATGTGTGCATGTATTTCCCCCTCTTCTCTAAGAATACTCCCATCTCAACTGCCTCCTCCCAATTGCATTTCCAATAAACACAACCATACTAGCAAAAGTCTGTGCTAAGCACTGTTCATAAATGTCTGAAGTAAACATAAGCAGACCATCTCCATGTCCAGAAGGAAAGTCTTCAGGCTTCCACAAAGGAGCTTAAGGGCAGAAAGTCAATATGGGATTGCCACTTTGGGATCCATAGTTTGGGGAATGAGAATGATGTGTTCTACAACATAGCACTTGACCTAGATTTTGAATGCCAAGTTGACCAAAATAGTTATTCCCAGAGTCCTAGCTCTTTCTTTTTGGCAACTGCCTCTTCTTATGCTCCTGGTCTCCTAGATCCTTGTGCCTTCTCCCATTCTCCTTTTCTCCAGCTCTGGGTTGTCTATTCATTGCATCAGGAGCAAGCTTCTTCCTCAAATGTAATTTCCTGAACTCATTAAACTGAATTTTAAATCTCATCTTTTAAGCTAATGTAATCTGTCATTCTATATCCTATCATGTTGCTTTCCTAATGTGGCCACAACTTTACATTTAATACAACTTTAAGTTAAATATCTTATTAACCCCTTTTCTATGATTTAAAAACCAATTCCTTTATGCAAATATTGCAGCTCTGTGAACTGTCCATGGTGCTAACCTATTAGAAGTAGTTAGCCAACATCTAGGTATTGAAGGACAACATATAATCATAGAAATGCAATAGGCAGCTTCCTAAGGTAAGGTTAGAATAATTTCTACCCTTCCCTATGTGAACTATGCTATGAAGAGGCAATGTGATATTGTGCAGAAAGGACTGGATTTTTAAATGGAGGACCTAGATTCAAATTATTCCTCTTTCAGTTACTACCTGGGTCATCTTGATCAAAGCCACTAGCCCCCTTGGACCTCGGGGTTTTTTTTTTATTTCAGTCTGCAAAGTTAGGGAGTTGAAATATATGCCCTCTAAGGTTTCCCTTAGTTTTAAATGCATATTGTTAGGATTCTATGTTCTTGGGGTCATATGAACAACATAAATTTACAAATTATGCATAGGATGTCCTCCCAAGTCCCATTAATTAGTTCATACTCCATTAATGAAACAGTTTTTTCAAGATTTTTAGTTCAATTAAATATTTATTAAAAATTCATTATTTTTCTGACCACCATTGTGTTAATGTTCTAAATATTTCAAATTAAACAGACATCTAGTGATAACTGCCTCTGCCCTTAGTCTGTTGCCCAGTCCTTTTCCAAACTTGGATATAATATCTTATTATTGCATCTTACAGGGGTTTATGCTGCTCAGAGTCCATTGCCATAACAGGTACAGAAGATAGAGGGAGGCACTAGTGGGCAGCAACACAACTGATCTATAGATCAGGAAATAATGGACATGAAAATAGCATAACTACTTATACTATCTTTATTACTCTGCATTTTACATGTTTGAATTCCTTTACTCTTTCTTAATAGGCATTTGGCTTGTAATGGAAAGAACATTGTATTGGATTCAGAAGTCAAACTTAAGAATTTTTATCCTAGTTCTATACTGCTTAGCTATGTGAACTTGTGTGAGACAATTTACCTTACTAAGCCTCAGTTTACTCACCTGTTAAATGGAGATAATAATGCTTTGAATACCTACCCCCACAGGATTATTGTGAGGATCAAATGAGCAATGCTGCACAAATGTGATCTGTTTAGTTCATGGTTTCCCGAATGTCTACATGTAAATGTTCACATTTTAAATAAGAAAAAAATATGAATTATCCATGACCTCAGAGGCATTATTGAGATTTGTTGGGATTTGGCCCATTATTGAAATATGGCTCTAGTTTAGTACACACTATTCAAAAGACAGAGGATAAGCACAAGGTAATGTCATAGTATGGCATATTAAAAGGTATGCTCATGTGCATAAGTCCTCTGTCTACAGGGGGCTGAAGGATGGATGAGATTGTGTATTAAAAAGCAATGTAGGGGAAGCAAACTCCAAGAAATAGAGATAGGCAGTTTCATGTCTAATTCTCTTTTTTTGTTCACTTTGTAGTTAGAAATTTATTTGGGGTGTGATAAGTTAGTAATAAAAATAAATAAATAAAATTAAAGATGAGCACAGGGACAAAGAGAAGCCATTGTGTCCTTGAGAGAATAAAAAAGACACTTGGAAATAGAGGTGTTTCAGAGACAAATCACATGCCTGCACAGAGGTATGCTAGAGGAGTAATGGAGACCTTCAATTATCCAAATATTTGCTAAATTCTCTCTGCCAAAAAAATCAGATCAGAAAATAACATCTTGACTTATCTTGCCCTAACGACAATTTCATTTTTCAAAAGACAGGAGAATTGACAAAGGGAAATTTCTTTTTGAAATAGGATTCTAAGGAAACCGGTTTCTGAGCTAGAAATGGTGAGAATTTTGGAGGGAAATGACCATTGAGTTTTAGAGAAAGGAAGTGAGGAAGCGTAAGACCAAGCTAAAAGCACTTTGGCTACATTTGGAAAAATAGGAAAAGCCCAGAAGGGGTAGGAACATTGTAGGGGATATAGCATGATGCTATCTGATGAAAGAGAGGCGGCAACCCCACACAATTTCCATTTTGCTTCTAGTTTCTCTGGAAATACAGATGGCAATCTTTTTCTATCCATGGCAAAACTCCAGTTCCCCTTCCAATAGAGAAACTGTTTCCCATTTACTACAGAGTTTATTACATGTCTACATGTTTCACACATCATATCTAGATACCTCTGTTTTCAGCCCACTTAGTGATTATATCAGTGAGATTATGAGTGAGAGCATATAATTGGTAAGAGATTGACTCCCTTCCCACATATGCAAAGCACTTTAAAAATTTTAAATGCTATAAAAATGCAAGACACTTCTGCTGCTGCTGCTACCACTACTGGTGACAATGAAGATGATGGTGGTGGTGGTGGTGGTGGTGGTGGTGGTGATGATGATGATAGTGATGATTTCATGAGGCTTTGGAATACTCTCTCTTTCTAAAACCTAATGATTATAATTACTATACTACAAAGTTTTAAAATACACAAAACACTTAACAAACATTATCCATGAGAGCTTCCCAATTTTGTGAGGTAGATTCGATAGGACTCAAATGCTATTTTCATGTGTATTTTAAGACTGAATCTTTCTAAACTAAATAAAACCTATCACTGATCTTCTATGTACATGTTTAATCTGGTCCAGCTGCTCTTTCCATTTTTGCATCCTTTAGTGCCATTTCTACTTTCTCGTGTAGGAGTCAGTACTGTGATGGTTAAATGTAGTAGATTTTTCCTAAAGCACAGATTCAACCATGTCACCCACTATTCAATAAACTCCTCGAGGATCGCATACAAAATGCTCTCCTTGGCATTCAAAGCCCTTCATATCATAGTCCCATCTTGCGTTTCCAATCCTCTTGCATATTGCTCCCTGCTATGTATTCCTTGATCTAGTGTCAGTGGCCTCCTGGCAGTTCCACAAACAAGACACTCCATTCATTTCTCAGGTTAGGAAAGATTCTCTGGTTTTCCCCCATGCCAAGAATATTCTCCTTCATCAGCTCTTCCTACTGAATTCCATGTTTCCTTCAAGTTAAAATTAAATTCTGATCTTTTACAGGAAGCCTTTTCAAACCTCACTTAATTCTAGTGTCTTTCATCTGTTAATTATTTTGTATTTATCCTATATTTTGCATGCCTTTCAAATATTTGTTTGCATGCTTTCTCTCCCATTACATAGTAAGCTCTTTGGAGTGAGGGGCTGGGTTTTCTGAATTTTTAAGGCATTTATCACAGTGGTTGGCACATAGTAGGCAATTGATGTGGATTGATTAATTGACTCATTGATAGCACTAGGAGATTGATAGAGAAAAGTTTGTGAAAATTGTGAAAATAATCTTTACAGATTTTTTTTCCCTATATGAGTGTCCTGTCTTTTCATTTTCATCATTATTTTCCGTTGGAATGATCTGCTCAATAGATTTTCCCTTCAGTTTCTTTAAACCTATTTTTCTTTCCACACCACCTTGTTTAATGAAGGAATGTTACCCAAAATCTTGCATTATTTTTCCCCATAAGATTTTTACGAGTGAACTTATATATCTTGCTGCTTGTTTGAGGGATCGAATACTTCTTGGCAGAGCTATGGTTAGGCTCCATCATTCCTCTCATTATATTTATTCATTTACAGAGGTTGAACTTTCTTATTTGTGTTGATAATTTGTTGTGTGATAATTTGTGTTGGTTTTCATTCTTTGGCCCATTTCTTGTATTTCTGTGATATAGATTATTTAAACAGGTCAAGTTGGAAGTCTTTCAATTATACGTTATATTCTCTCATGCTTATTCTTCTAAATGGGTGAAAAGCAACATAGCACAGCAAATAAAGACAACCACAGCACCAGAAAGACCAAGGTTCAATCCATCTCTGTCACAAATTAGGTATGTGACCCTGGGCCAGGTATTTAACTTCTCAATGCTAGGCAACTATCCAAGACAATAAGTTACACAGGAGGTAGATTCTACATTGGTGAAGTAACTTTAGCCACAGGTTCAGGTTGGATTTTTTATGATAGTAATTTTTATTTTTGTTCTAGCAAGTGGATGGCTTGACCTCACACAGAAATCTGATTTGGAAGTGACTTTATCAATAACATGTTATTTCTCGTCTATTTAAATATAATCATCTTTGCTTCTTGTGGCATTCATTATTTGATTATTTCTACAGGCGGAGGGCTTCCTAACTCTCTTCTTGAAGAAAGTATTTATAATATGATATATAAGTGTGATGCACAATCTATGAACTTTTAGTCTTATTTCTTTTTCTTGAACCTGTCAACTGAACCAGAACTGGTCTCTAACCTGTGGGTGGCCAGAGCCAAACAAAGCAGGCTAGAGAAAGGAAAGTCAGGAAGCAAGCAGAAGTTTAATTCCAAAGTGAGGGAAATGGCTTGCAATCAAGGACACATGTACCAGAGCCCAACCCCTAGAGGGTGTATCAGTAAGGCAATAATAACAATGCAGATGATAATTGTCAAAACGCCTATGTAGTCCTGTATCGCAAAGTGTATGAGACTCTACACATAAAGGCAGAAAAAGTAAACCATTTATTTAGACACCTGGAGAACCATATCCCACAAGCCATTAACCCAATCTATCAGAGCAATGAAGTATTCAGTACATAATATAACAACATGGAGTCTGGCCATCCCAAAACCTGTCCCATCCCCTGCTGGGGTTTTCCCAAAAACAAACTCATAGTACAGCTAAGTCTGTCTGTTCAGCTCTATCATGATGTCCATTAACACCCATTAGCAGCCATAACATCTCTCTCTCTTTCTCTTTCTCTCTCTCTCTCTCTCTCTCTCTCTCTTTCCTGTGACATAACTTCCTTTTCCTGTCAGGAAGCTCCTCCCACCACACATGACTTGGGCTTCCTTTGACATAAGTAGGTCACATGGACTATTAATGGGTGGGAAAGATCTTCAAACCTAACCAAAATTGCTAATACAGTGGGAGGAGGGGCCAAGGCAGTGTGGGGACATCACAATACTTATACCTATGGCTATACATTAGCCTTAACAATGGCGGGTAACAGCAAGATGAGATAAGTTTGATTCACATCAGGTCTTCATGATCAGAAACAATTCTGAGGTTTTGATATACCCGAGATGATCCAGAGGGTGAATACAAAGGATTGGTGTTATGCCAAGCTCAGGGCATAGCTTGTTTGCTGGGCCTAAGATCTGAAAAACATGGTATCTACTAATATCTTGACAATCCATATGAATATAGGTGTGCGTAAGTATTTGTATGTTTATACAATTTATTAAGAATCTTACTATAGGAAGCACATTAACTTTAGAAGCTATTTATTAATTGAATTCTATTCTCTACTAAATGTTGCTGAATGACTCCTCCCGCCACTTAAGAAAAAGTGGACTATATGCTTACTTGTATCATTGCCTTGGATTATCTATAATTTTTCTACCTGAATCTATAATACACTAGCTCCCTTAGGTTGCAAAGCTTACTAGTGAGACATAGTGAATAGAATGGCTACTTAATGTAAAAACTCCTATTCATCAGGGATAGACAACATGACCTGGAAAGCACAATGTTTTGTTGTGAGTGACTATGGTGAAAGCTCAATTTGACTTTTGGATGCTATATCCTGAGAGCCAAATATTGCATTCATTTTTGAGCAGCTAGACTCTCAAAGTTGTCTTCTCGAACTAAAAGTCCTTTTCTCAAACTAGAGAAAAGATAGAGACTTGGAGTATACATAAACAGTTTCAAACAGCAGCTGAACCCAAAATGAAGTACTTTTTGAATTTCAAAGCCATATAGCTAAGGAAGGGATATTTTTGTTGTTTTTTCCCCCACTAGTTCTCATTTTAAAATCCATTTCTACTCTTCCAGCTCTCAGCCAAGACAGGAAACCAAAAAGTCAAAATATTAAGGAAGGCTGTTTTTGTCATATATCCAACCATCGGGAGGTAACAGAAACTCTCAGGAGAAGTACTTCTTTCATGAGATTTCCAACTAAAATGTGCAGAAACAAGACACTCAGATAGTTTGGAAAACCTTAGATAGTTCCTTCCTGGCAGTCACAAGTGATCGGATTACACCCTCAAAGATGAAGTTTGATCATTCACATTATTCAGTGGCTATCCATGAATTTAGCAATGAGAGGGCACACTCTACCGGTTAGATACAATATCTCTGACTACTACAGTGTGCCTTTGAACTCAATGAAATAATGCATTTACAACTAGATTGATAGCATTGATACCTATTCCCAATAGAGTAGCTAGAGTCATTGAAGATTTCTTGCCAATATCTATTGTAATGAACTAACTCTGTTGAGACACATCAAATGATGTTGCTATGTTCATAAAAATCATCTTTGTTTCTTCTGAATGGAACTATAACAAAGGCTTTTTCCATATCCAGGTATATTTCATAAGGAAATAGTTTTCTTCATTGATTCTAATAGCTTAGGCAAGTTCTGAATCTTCTCCAGCATTTAGCACAATGCTTTAAAGACAGTAGGTACTTAACAAATAGTTAATGCTATGAAGCTTTAATTCTTTTGAAGGATGTGTTGTTTTCTTATTGGCAAGAAATGGCAAGAAGGAGGTTTGGTGTCTTCCCCATGGCCACGTAAGTTTATAACACAGAGAACTTGAACCCAAGTTTTCTTTGTTCTGAGGCCAGCTGCTATACAATATGATATACTATCCACGGACCTTTGGAATAAGGTCATTATAATTTATCAAGAGGGATGAGAAATGATGTCTATATTTTTCCTTTAGACTATATCAAGATATAATGCTTATCTGAGGTAAAATAGCATTTCTACTTAGAATTTTTCATCAATTAAGCATCCTTAATGACTTTTTTAAAAAAAAATAAATTTGAAATGTATATGTGATTCATTTAGCTACCTAATTTTTTTCTACTATACAGTGAGATATTTTTACAAATTGAAGGTTGATTTCAATATTCCTAAGGAGCTTGGAACTAGATTTTTTGTTTGTTTTTTAATGGCTTAAGCTGCTTTCAAATATTCTTCATCTGCAGGACAGAGATCAGGGAGCCCAGAGGTCGTGAGGCCAATTTTAAATGTCCCAGAACTAGGGTTAAAGAGCTTCTGTCATGAAAGGCAATATTCAAAAGGGATTGTCTGTGTATCATGATCTCACTCTCCACACAACAGGGTGTAAGATGAACCTGAAGATGGACAATAGCTACCTCTGGGAAAAGCAGAGAGAAAATGTGAGAAGCATTCATTGATCAAGTAAACACTGAAAATGATCAGCACTTAAACACTTTTCGTCTTCAAGTGTGAGAGAGGCTGAATGGGGAAAAAAAGTAAGGAAAATCTGGCAGAACATGGCTTTCTCATAACAACATTGTTTCAAGGAAAGAAAGATCCTCAAAAAGCCCCTCTACCATACTCTACCAATGTGTCTTATGCGTACTTTTTAGATGTGTAAAGAGGAGAGTAGAGAATGTAAAGTGTCAATAAAGGAAAATAAGGCAGGAAGACAAAACACAAGTGTGATCTATTCCTAGATTACTGAACTTTAAATGGTAATCAGACAACTAGAGTCAGGAACTCAGATGCACCCATTAACTTTTCACTGGAGAACCACCAGAGAATAGGAGCAAAATTGTCATAGGTTTTCATTAAAACACATATACCTACACATGTGAAAAAGCCTTTACTAAAGAGTTAGAAAGCTAAAGAGTTAGAAAGCTAAAGACTGGGGCTTTATGAATTGGAAACAGTATATTAGTAGGCACATAGGGTGGAATCAGTGGTGAAGGAGAAAATGAAGACACATGAGAAACGGCTGACAACTGGTGCAGTCAGGTTCCATAGAGGCAGAAGAAAATCAAATCAGGGCTACAAGTAGAAGGATCAACTTTATTTGGAAGAGAGACCTCTACTTCTGTGACTTGTCAGAAGGTGAAGAAAGAGAATAATCTTGCTGTGGATTGACTAATGGAAGAGAGGAACTGAGAGATTTCACTTTCAGTGGGGTATAGGGGGAAGTTTGCACTAGCCACTGTGAACAGTGAAATAAAGTCAATTAAGGTTGAACAGCAGCAAGAGCCCAGCTGACATTACATACCATGAGTTTGGATTTAGAAAGTCAGCTCATTTTTATTTATTTTTTCAGCCATCCTCAGAATTCTGGAAGCAGAAGCAGAAAAATGAGCCATGGCAGAGAAATTACTTAAGAATGAAGATTTTCATGTAGGTAATACTAAATGATCAGAGGGCAAGGGATTCAAGCTACTGACTATGGGATGAAAAATAGGTATAAATGCAAGTGACAGCAGAGCAGAAAAGATAGGAAGAGGGTGTCAAGGAATGAAGGGTCCTACCTAAGGGTAGAGTAAGTTTAGTGCAAATTGAGAAGTGAGGATGATAGAGATATTAGAGGTGCTGGTTGGAGAGTAGACTTTCATACTTTTGAATATTGAAGATGGTATCAATTCTGAGACATAATAAGGTTTAAAAAATGACCATGTAGAGTAAGGTGGGAAGGATGTTGTTAAAGTTGAACATTTTAAAGAATCAAGTAGAATTCTTCAGCCAGGTGGTGATGGAGATGATTCTGAAAAAAAATTACAATGGCTGCTCAGTGAGAACTCCAAGTTCAATTCAAGCTTGTATTAGTTGTTGATGGAGTTATTTGAAAAGCTATATTTGTAAAATGTCATTTGAAAGAGGTAGAAGCTACCTTTGGGGTTGAGGTCCATTCCGCTGTGTTCCGTATGAATAGAGGTACCATTAAATTCAACTTATGGGATAAACCTGGACAAGGAAAATTTAAAGGTCTGAAAGAGGTTCTTATGTCCAAGTTCAGTGTCCAATTGCAATGTTTGATGTAACACGAAGAATTATTTACAAGAATGTAAGAGACCTGGAGGGAGTATATGAAAATATTCTAATAGTGGTTTGTATGGCAACAAAGTAGCTATTAAGGACAGAAATTCAAGGTGAAATCCACTATCTGACATAAGAAAAATAATCTTCAGCACTACGACTTTTCAACAAAAGTAACTGCAACTTTGAGAAGTACTTCTTTTGGCTAGGGCTAGAGAACTTATTTAGGAAAATGATTTGGAACTTGTTACCTGTTTGTACCTTCAGAAGTTTTCATAGACTGAACAGTAACAGTGCAATATGAACAGGATTTGAAGATTACTCATCCTTTTGATTTCTGGTGAAGAACAGAAAAAAAATTCCCATACAATCAAACCCTAAGAGAACAAAAGTCATATGTATATGGGTTGTCAGACAAATTGTAGTTGTGAATGGGGAAAGGAACAAATACTTATTAAATGCCTGTTATGTGCCAGGCATTGTGCTAGGCATTTTACAAGTACCACCTCATTTGATCTTCACAATAATCATGGGAGGTAGGTGCTATAACTATCCCCATTTTACAGTTGAAGAAACTGAAGCAGACAGAGGTTTAGTCACTTGACCAAAAGCAGACAGCTAGTAAGTGTCTGAAGCCAGACTTGAACTCATGTCTTCCTACCTCTAGACCTGGTACTCCAGGCACTATACCACTTAGCTGCCTCATATTAAAATATGCCAATATTTCAATATATGAGGAACCTATGATTTCATCAATGTGGGAACCCCTTCTAATAAAAAGACTGGAGCCCAATTAAAATTTATAGCCTTATACAGAGTTCAGTGTGGATTATTGAAACACCCAAGGTTAATGGCATATAACATAATAGCAAGGAATATGGGGAGCAAGGTAAGAAGTTTATTGAAAAAGCCTTAGAGGTCATTAGATGGCCACAATAAGTATGGGGAGAGGTTGTAAAGGCAGATTAGCTGAACCACAAAATTGGAAAGGTCAGTGAAGGACAATAGTAGAGAAAATGTCAGAAAACAACACTGAGGAACAAAGAATAGCTCTATATATCCTCCTCACTGTGTAAATTGGAAAGAATGGGAAGAGTTGCCTCTAGCTGATGTTTGCAAGGAGCACAGTGTCCTCAGGGGAGAGCCATATTTCCATTAATACAAGGATATGAAAGGAAAGTTGTATAGATTGGACTCACTAGTCAGTGGGTTAACTGTGCTGACTTGGCACTTGGGAGGACCAAAAAAAGTTAGAGGAAGAGCGGGACTTTTTGATAGAGTGGTCCAGACATACAGGTTGTACCAAAGGTCATGTGATTATATGACCAGGTTTGGTTGGATAGAGTAGTCCAGATATACAGCTTGTACCAAAGGTCATGTGACCAGGATTGGTAATAAAGTACAACAGGTGATAGGCTAATATGTCATATCTTTCTGAAGGAGGACTCAGAGAGATAATTAACCTCAGAGTTTCTAATAGAATTTATAATATTGATGTTTGCCTTGCACCTCCATAATTTTTCTTTACTAGATGTTCTCTCCTTTTTGCTTTGAGAAATTGGACTCCTAAGCTCTGGACCAGAGTTAGGAAGAGATACCTCCGTGGCAAACTTTGATGTCTGAGAAAACAGGGCTTCCAGGTCAAAGAAAAAAAAAGATCTACCTCACCCAATCTTCCCACCCAGGTACTTCTTTGTACTTGTTTGAGAGAGGTGAGCTTTGTAGTAGGGAGTCAGAAAGGGACCCTTTCTGAACCCATCCTCCATCAAAACTATTTTCAGTAAAAGCTTTGATATTAAATGTTTATACTTTTGAGTAAATATAAATCAATGTGTTACTCCTCTTGGGGATATTTTCATTTTGAACTTTATGTCTAACTGGAACAAAAGGCTTGGTTCTCTGCCTTCAGAAATTCCAAGCACCAGTGAGTAGGTGGAAAAAATTTTATTTTTAGTTGGAGAATATTCCTGATGCTCCTGAAATTTTGCTGGCAAAATGACCATCTGCCCCAAAAATACATATTGATGATTTAGATTGTTAATTTTCACTTTAAATTATCATCGGGATGACAAAATACTGGAAAGATACACTGAAGGAGCTGTGGAATTCTAGACTTTTATAATGGTCCACAAGAAATAAGAAAATCAGAACTGAAACTAAAGCAGAGAAACCAGAGGTGTGTCCCAGGAGGTCAAAATTTAGAATTTGTCCACAATATGATCCTAATTCTCTTTGCCACAGATTACAGAGGTGGGGTGGAACCTGCAGACTTGTAGGTTCTTAAGTGTGGTCTTTTAAATTTAGAGTCAGTCAAAAGGCCTCACTTAAGGTCCTAGAAGGCTGTGTGTGGCCTTAAGGGCACAAGTTCCCCACCCCTGTAAGAAGCTGCACACAAAGGTGAACTTCCCTAGAAACCGACTTGTAATTCCCATCTCTTATTTTATGTCAGACATAAAAATCCCAGTTTTAACTCTACCATTTATTGTGTATACTTTAAAGAGACACTGTAACGTAATGGGATTCTGGTTAACTAGAGGATTTGACCATATAACTTTCATTGGCCTTTAGTAAAGGGATTGAATGAATGAACAAAAATGCTTTCAATCACTTTGATTTGGTGGTTAGCAGTAACGAATGATATCAGCGCCCCTATATGCATTCTACACATCATGGAGGAAGAAACTAATGAAAGCACTGGTGAAAGCATTTACCCACTGAATCATCTAACAGGTCAGAAGAAGATACAGAATTCAAATAATTATGATATACATCTCCATGTGACTTTCATGTAATACTTAATATTTGTATAATTTTATCTGCTTCGTACAACACAGCTATAAAAGACTAATGTGGGGACCCACCCACCTCCAAGGAAGCTGAATATTTTCTCTGAGGAAATATGAAGAACTACAATTATGTGCATCATTCTCACCTAACATTCCAGCTTATTGAATTCCCCAAATTATAACTATAAGTTTTAGTTCGGGACTCCAAATGACAACAAAATTCCTTTAAACCATTTAAATGTTGAGCCTTTGGTTTCAAAGGGTGCTATTAACAGCTGGTTAACCATTTTATTCAGCCTCACCTAGTGATAACGATTAAAAAATGATTTCAAAATAAAACTCGAGGAGATGAAAACAAAAACTTGGGTCCATCTTCTTTAGAGAACAAGTTTTAACATCTTCCACATTCACACTATAGTTAGTGACAATTCCCCCACATAGTTATAATTATTTTCATTTTATCTGGAATGAGTAGCGATGAGCTGCACAACACTACACCCTCCCATATTCCCCCCTAATATCAAATCCCATATCTATTTATAATTTTTTAAAACAATCTTTAATCAGGAATATTTTGGGCCTTTAGAACTGAGAGAACATTCAATGATCATCTAACAAAACACTTTATGAACTAATTAGAAATAATGTTTTGCCAAAGATCATAGCATTAGGTAGTAGCAAATATTACATTAAAACCCAGAGTTCATGAAGGTCATATTATACTATATTGCCTCTGTCTTTTTCTGCCTCTGAAAACTTTATTATGACACTTAGCTCATCATAATGTAAAGATTTAGATGTGAAAGGGGGCTCATTTTTATAGAAAATTAACCCTTAGAGTGGCCATATGACCTGACCAAGGTAAATCAGAAAAAATAAGCAGCAGTCTTCAGCCTTAATTCCAAATTGTCTGATTCTAAACCTTATCTTTGCATATTCTCTGACATAACCCATGAAATGACCTGATGGTTATCAAGCTAAGGGCAATCTCAACCAAGTCCCTCCAAGCCCCAATGCTAGATTATGATAGCATGGGAAATGGAGCCTGGTGGCCCTCAGGGGCTTTATATTTAATCCTCACAGAAAAGGTTGACCAATAGCTTAGAGATGTATCACAAAATAAGTCTTGACCACAAAAATACACCCCAATAAAATCAACAATGACAACAAGGATAAAACAAGTGAAAAGAAAGCAGCTGGTCTAAAGACAGAACACACTTTTTGATCCTTCTTATTCCCTTTAGATTTGGCTGTTGTAGGATTCTCTTTGAGGGAATTTTCTCAATTTATGTTTGCAAACAAATACTACCTTCTCTCCAGCAGATAATCAGGGTAAGAGGAGCATTTGCAAATATGGGTGGGGGTGATGTGAATCTTGCAAACCAAACAGAATTTTTGCAGTCTTAATACTCTGTTTATTTGTTTCATCTTTGCCTTTGAATTAAGGATACTGTGGCATATTCTGGGTTGTATTTTACTCCATTTTGGATATGCCAGACCAGAAAAATCATATTAATCCATTGGCCTGGGCTAAAGGTGGCAATCTGGACATTATGCTAAGAATGTGTAGCCTAACCCAACTCCACCTTTATTGGGGAACAGAGCAGTATGCATGGTGACACATTTGACACCATGTCAGGCTAGGAAAGGGTCAAGGCCCTCTGAGATAAATTGGAGGCTGTTGTCTATGGTAACCGCCTGAGGCAAGCAGCCCCCATCTGGCAAATAAAATGTTCCAGGGGAGACTCAGTCACTCCAAAGTTAGCAGTTGCTAACAAGATGACCTCAGGGCACTCTGAGTGGAGGTCATAAATCAAAAACAAGGTAACAGTACCAAGAGGGAACTGCCCTGGTAACTCCCTACAGATATCCGTCTGGATGATGTGTCAAGGAGGATGAAGCCAGGTGATAAGTTGGATGGGGTCTCAATAAGGAATCAAACTGTACAAAAGCTACCCAGTTCTGCCTTAGCTCCACAGTCTTTTACCAAAGTAGAACATCCCTTGCTAGGAACCAAACAGCAACCTAGACATGTTCATGTGGTGCTTTTTATCAGCATTCTCTCAATCAACAAAGATAAACCCTCACTGAGGTCTCAAGTATAATTACTCTGCTTCTTCAATCAGACAGCTTTTCCTCTTCTTAAAGAGTCCCTGCTGAACCCAAACTCCTTAGAGCAGCTAAAAGAAAGTAATTAAGATGGCCATCCCTGCATGATACAGGCTACTTACAGCATCCCCAACAGTCTGTGTACAAAGCTCTTTCTGGAAAATTCACTTGATCAGAAGAGCTTATAGGGATGTGCTGGTAAATGTTTAACAACCAGCTCTGTGAGGGAGGGGGAGAATATACCCATAGCACTTTTTTTGTTAGTTTAATCTGCATTGTTAACATTTTTCATTACTTTCTTAACTTTAGACAATTAAAAAAAAACAATAAATCAAGCCCTGATTTGTTTATTTCAGAGGTGTCAATGCTCACATGGAAATTTAACAATCAGTTTGCCAGCTGGTTTGAAGTGGCTCCAGAACACTCCTGGAAAAAGAGGAGGAAGCTGGTGTAGAAGAAGGCTACTATAATGAAAGTCAGAAGAGCAAGGTTCAAGTCCTAGCCACCTATGTGCCATTAGGCAACTAAATCAACCTCTCTAAGCCTCCATTTCCTTATCTGTCAAATGAGGGAGTTGGAATAGCTGATCTCTGACAGTCTCTTCCAGATCCAGAATTATATTTATGATTCTATGAGCAATCCCTAGCAGGTTTTAATTGTAGTAGATGAGATTTACATCTCACCCAGATAGAGTAAGAAGGAACTTAGAAGACATGCAATTCAATACATTTGGTTAATGATTTTTCCAAAGTCATAGAGCTAGTGACCACAGTGGGGTACTTGAATCCTAGTCTTCTGACCACAGATTCAGTGGGCCTTTGCAGGACAGAAGATTGCCCATTCGTTAATACCTAGAGCTAACTGGAAGAATTCTAGATTTGGAAAGAGGCTTACGTTCAATTTAACAAATGTTTATGAAACACTTGCAGATCTAACCTTGAAGATCCACTGCCGCTAGGTTGGGGTACTGAGTCTTCCTGGTCTATATGCAGACACATGCTTTAGGTCAGGTTCTGTCCTCAGGAGCCGAATTTCAAATGAGAATAGTTAGGATCACCTTTTTCCCCCTCGTTGGCTCCTTGTGTCCATGGCTCCCGGTTTGATTTTACTTATAGCTTGGGTCTCCCCCAAGTTTCATTTCAAAAATGAAAAAGTAGGCATTGTACAATATGAAATTAGTATGGGACATGATTTAGCACAAGAAATGACAAGTGTTACAAGCAGGCATTAACAACAGAATTCAATAAATTAATGTATAACTGCTGGTTCAATCTGCTTGGAAGATTATACTTAAACATCATCAAAACATAAAACAGCATACATCTTAGATTACTGCAATTGGAGAAAAGAGGATCCTTGACTTAAAATGCAGAAAGTCCCAGTTAAAATACAGATAGAATCAAATTACAGTATTGTAAGGCAAGGTTTGGGATGATATAGTCACTTTCCTCCATCCTAGATCCCAAATGATAAATGGTGAGGGGTGGATTATTTCCATAAAATAGCTCTTTCCTCCTATTAGGTGATTCTGAGATGTATGACTTCTCTTGGTCAAAGCCATTGCTTAGAAGCTGGAATTTTTCCCTGGGGCCCCTGTGTTCTGGCAAACTGAATCCAGCTCAAACCGTGACATTATTCTACAGGAAAAAAAAATGGTCCTGCTTTTACATGGATCATTTCTGTGTTATTTAGGACATAATACAAATGACTAATAAAATCATAGTCACAAGAATTTTCTAACAATCGGCTACTCCCTCAAATCAAAATAAAATTGTGACTATTTTCGACTGGGGTACAGACCTTCATTTTATTTAAATGCTGGGAATATCAAATGAGCTACTGGAATATTCCATTTCCTCTCCTTCCCCAACCCCTGCATTTAAGTAGATAACCAATTTGCATCACAAAAAGTTATGATAAATAATAAATATTTTATATGAAAAAAATCAATTTAAAGAAAAAGAAAATCACAAATACCAGCCTAGAAAAAAGGCAATAGAAAGGAATATTCAGAGGAAGTTGACCTTTTGCAGTCACATAAAAAAGTAGTCTTGATGACTACATTGCAGACATCTGTACATGCTTCTCTCCAATCATCTATTGTGGTGGCTGTCTCAACTGCTGTCCACTCCACTGTTTTTTGCCATCAGCTTTCTTCTTCCTCCACTTTTTAAAAAAACACTGAGTATAATTAAAGTCTATGCCTCATCCCAACTACCACCACAACCACCAAAAAAGAGCCCAGCTTCTCTTAAAGTGGGGAGAGAAGATTGTCTCTTTGGACTACAAATCCCAGAATTCATTGTTAAGTTTTAAATTTATGTTTCTTTCCATGGGAGAAAACAAGACAAACACATCAGAACATTCAGTTGCATGGATATTACTTGCAAGCCATAATATTTTAAAACATTAACATTCATTAACACATACTCCAAAATTCCAGTGAATCTTCAATTTCATCAAGGAGGTTATCACCTACAATGATAAATGTTGCAATCTATTCATACTTGCCTATCCTGAGCAACTCTTCTCCCTCACTTCCAATGAATGAGCAATAAGACACCCAGCCAACATGTTAGTAGCAGTAATCAAAGGCTTAGCTAATTGGTTTCCTAGAGAAAAGCATGTGTATCCCCAGGAGTTGGGATACCAGACAGGTAAGTGTGTTTTAGAAGAAATGTCCCTAGGAGGTGAGTCAATTTCCCTAAGTTGGTCACTGCCCATATGCAGTATTACAGGGAGCACGACAGGGGCAAAACTATACATTTTTCTTATTGATAATTTTGGAGTGGTCCTTAATGCCTATTCCTTTAAGAATTTATTAAGTGCTGAGTGATTAATCAATGATTCACTGAAAAAGTAATACAATTATGCCATGGAGTACTTTTTCTAAAAGTTTGGGAATATTGATTTTAAGTAAAGTCAGATTCAGACATGTAAAATACCTTGGAGCTACTCATACTTTCAAGTCACATTTATTTCTGCTTTCTCTCAAATTCCAACATTTCTATGTTCTGTTCCCCATAATTTAGCATTTCATTATGGACTACCTGGTCCATAATTCTGATTATGTTCTCTGATTTTTTTCATGTGCATTAGCCTTATCTCCCTAACTAGAGAGTAAAGGCCTACAAGGAAAAGAACATGTTTTATACTTCATCAGATCCTAACTGCCCCACCCCTACTCTGCCCCACCACAATACTGGGCCTGCAATGTATTTAACAAAGATCTCTTGATTAGTGGTCCTTTGAAGCGCTTCTCTGTACATGTAGCCATTTTATGTACATGTTCTTTTATGTTCTTAGTCATGGACTGCCAATAAGACACTATGATATGTGTGTTTAATAAATACACTTTTTGATGGGGGAAAAAGGGGAACCAGACGTGATTTTATTTTTATTTATTTATTAATCTATTCTTTAATTAATTGATTAATTTAAATAAATTAACTTGTTAATTTACAGAGAGTAGCCTAGAGGTAGTAAAACGTTATGTGACTTGCCAGGATCAAACAATTAGTTAATCATGTGTCAGAGGTGGTAATTGAACACGGTCTTCCTCATTCTGAGGTTGACTCACTATCTACCATATCGGGATTCCTCTCAAATATTTATCTAATTGAGTGAAATTTTCTCATGCTTTTTCTTTCTTAAATCTGCTATATACACAAAACCAGGCTGCTCTATAACAAGTGAAATCACTTCAGGAAACAATATGAGATTTTTATTTCTTCTACCTTAGCCAACTTATTCTTTGGTGAAATAGAAATTCAGGAACTTCTACCACATGACCCTGACTACTCTAGCTTCAATAGTTTCTAGTCAACATAGGTGGTAATTCTAGGATTGTACTAAGATTAAAGGTGAACACTCCACAAAAGCATGCCCATGTTGTCTGGAGGGGCCCAAAGTGTGGTGGCCAAAGCAGGAATGGGTGACCTTCCAGGATAACCCTCTACTAAGCCTCACAAATATGACTGGACAATCAACTATTCCTAGCACCCCTAACCAAATGCCACTATACTCAGGCAGTGTTGGAAAGGAAGTTAAATATTTTCTAAGGTGACCATGATGGGAGAGGAGAGATGATTTGATAAATTAGAGGATTAGTTCTATGACACAATGATACTACATGACTTCTATTCACATCAGGGTGCAAAGATCTTAGATAGCAAAAGCATCAGGTATGAACCATTATACTGCCCATCATTTGCGTGATTTCATGCCAGGGAGGGAAAGAGACAGCAGAATATGTGTCTTCCTACCTATCTCTGTATGGTCCTAGTATAATCAGACTCTTTTCTTTCCCTGCCATTTTCCTAACATTCACCTCCTGGGGATACCACTAAACAGTCTGCTTATAAGGAATGGGCAAAACTGAGTGACGCTTCCTAGGACTAGAAATGAAAAAAATATTCCAATAGAAAAAGTAAGCCTGGCATTGAAGGAGGTAATTGAGCAAAGACTGTTTAAAAGAGGAGGGAAAGACATTTAAGATTATAGGAATTAAAAATATAAAAAAGACAGAGGTAGGGATAATCAATTCATGTTCAAAGGACAAAAGCAGAATAACAGATGCTGTACATGTTATGAGTAAAGGGACAACTTTAAAATGACTTCACTAGAGAAGACCAATTGGTAGAAAAATCTAAAGTTTGGCAGAATAATCATTATAGTCCACATGTACATAGTGATTTGAAGTTTGCAAACAATTTTGTACACATTACTTCATGTAACCATCACAATTCTGTGAGGTAGGTGTTGCTATTTCCCCATTTTGCATATGAAGAAACTGAGATTGAGAATGACTAAGTGATATTCCCAGCATCCTTTAAATGGCAAATATCTGAAAAGGAATGGAAATTCCTGACTCCAAAATCTGGTACTATATCCACCATTCCAGCAACTTGGTAACACAGGGGATAAAGAGCCTAGCTTAGCATCAGGAAGACTCATCTTCTGGAGTTCAAATCTGGCCTCAGACACTTGCCAGCTGTGTGACCCTGGGCAAGTCAATTAACCCTGTTTCCCTCAGTTCCTTCATCTGTAAAAATGAGATGGAAATGGCAAGTCACCCTCACTGGCACAGAGTGCTCAATAGTTTTTTTTAATTAATTTATTCATTATTATAAACATAGGATCATATCTATGGAAATGGAAGGAACCTTAAATGTCACCTAGTCCAACTTCCTAATTTTATAGATGAAAACACAAGGCCAGACTTGTAAAGTGACCTGCTTAAGCTAAGACAGGTGGTAAGTAGCAGACTCCAGATTTTAGCTCAGGCTCTTTGACTCTAAATCCCACCCTCTTTCCATGTACAATGAGGGAATAAGAAAGATATGGGAGACATTGTAAAGAGATAATTGGCCAGATTTTGTTAGCAGAAGTTAGAATCTAAGAGAAAAGGAGCAGAAACTTGCTTCAAGGTTTTAAGCCTAGGCAGTCTAATTGTATTTTGTGCTTTTATAAAAGAGAAGGCAGTATGGGATACTAGAAAGTCCTTTTAGATTGTCCCCAGATCTTCAACTACTGAGCTGAGTAACATCTCATCTTTCTATTCTTCAGTTTTCTCATCTGTAAAAGGAGGTTGGAATAGAGGAATTCTCAGCTCCCTCTGTGCTCAAGCATTTCATAATACCATGTATGCAGTGATTCATCCCAATCTTCATAGAGAAGAAGCATTATGAATTGAAGTTTGTAGGAATTACTATACTATTGCCATACTATACCATACTATACTATACTATTGTCATATTATCATTGGAACTGAATTAGCTAATCTCTAAAATATGAGTAGAAATATAGAAGTGTGTCTACAATTATTTCAATATGTCACATTCTAAAGTGGTTTTTAAAAAGAAATGAGTCAAGAACAATGTTTTAAAGTCAGAAAACCAAATATAAGTCTTCCTTTAAAATAAAAATTAGATTGAGTCTAATATTTATTGGAGGCATAAAACCAAAGAGACTGAGGGGGTAAAAGAGAGAAGTAGATGAATATTTCATTGGGTTTTTAAGTATCTTTTCATTTTATTTCTTTATGCAATGGCTCAAACAGCTTTAAATATTGCCTTTTATTTCCTTGGAAAAGAGGCCCTTAATCTTATAAATAAAAATGTTATTACAATTTCAAACAAGATTTTCAGAAAGGCGGCTGCCCTGTATAGTTCCATGAGAATAGTCAAAGCACCGGAAAGTCATTAGTCTTAGATCTATACGTCAGCAAAATTGAGTTTGAAATATAAAGAGCAACTGGGGAATTTCAACCCATAGTGGACAATCTGTTTCAGTGCCTGGTTTCAGAAGCTTCCACCAATCACATAGCAGGCTTGGCTCTCAGAAGTCACTGGAGAAAAGGTTCATGTGAAAAGCACTCTTTTGCTGAGAGAGCCACTTGGTACAGCTATTAATCCCCATGAAAGATCTCCAAGCTGACACTCAGAGTGAAAGATGTGCAGTCAGGGGTGCTGTCCATTTTGTTATTGATTGCTGTCTGACCTGGGTCTGCAACCAGATACCAGAAAAGAAACTCCTGTTTCCTTTGATGTAAATGATTGGTGGGTTGTTTGTATTCTTTTCTTACCTATTTAATGCCTACTTATTTAGTTTCTCTTTTTTATGTAGGAAAAAAGGAAACTCAGTTTCACAACATAGAGCCATCCAAAGGAAAAACAAATCAATCTTTCAGTACTATCTTGATTTTGGATGTATGTGATGGAAATAAGCTACCTGATTGTGGGGAAGTACCAGCTACTTTCACAAATGCCCATCCTGCTACTATACTTTTCATTTTAAGCTGTGCAGAGTTTTGATTTTCAAAGACATGCCCTTGAATCAACACTGCAGTTTCTCAAGTGCCATTGGCAAGGGGTGCGTTGGAACCAATTGGGAGGGGATCCAAACATTTCTTTAAACTTTGTTCACACTTAGCTTAGGATCTAGCCAGGTTAGCAACCACTCCCTAACAGCAGGGTCCTGAGACAAGTACAGCATAAATGTAATTCACTGGCTGCACTATCGGCCTGGGAAATCTCTGGGCTTAAAGTAGAGATGTTGTAGGAAACATTGCAATCCTGCTCCACATAGCAGAACAAGGACTCCCTGCTGATCCACCAGCACTTGGAGAGAAGGGGACTTTTCCATTGCTATTTGACATAAAAAAGATAAAAGTGTATCAAAGTAAAAATCCCATAAAGAAGATTGTTATTAAAATCAGAACAAATAAAACATCCCAGAAATAATATCTTCTCATTGGGAAGGGGCACACGATTCCTTTCTATATTAAAGGTATTTTTAAAATTGTATTTTACTTCCGTCATGAGCAGTTGGTTGAAGGAATGACATCTTAAGTAAGATCTCATCTTAGAAGATGAACTATGAACCCAGATTCTAAAGAACGTCCTACTAATTGTTAATTTTTTAAAAACAGCATAGCTTCAATTTTTGTAATATTTGCACTTTGAATTGCTTGGAAGCCTTCTTATCACCTCTCCTTTCTATAATATTTAGACTATCGGTATGCTCACCACAGCTATGAGGTAGGTGGTGCCAGTACTGTTATGTCCGCTTTACATAAGTGAAAACTGATGTTCACAGAGGAAAAGTGACCCAACTAAGTCACATAACTAGGAACAGCAGAGATAAGATTTGAACCCGAGATCTCTAACTCAAAATCCAGTGTTCTTTGCCCTGCTTCATTTGGTCCCAATAGCAATATTTAGGTATTTAGTAGTACAGTGTGTTGTTAAGCAAAATTGTCTTATTAGCATGGCTTTTGTTTCTTTTGAGTGGAAGTACTTTCAGCTGTTAAGTGCTAAGCCCCAGGCCCAGGGCCCTGTCAGGTGTGAAACCTGTGTGGGTGTGGATTGGTGACTTAGGAGGGGCCAGCTCGGGAACCAATGGTCTCTGGTCATTGAGGCGGGGCTTGAGAACGCCG
>CM053622.1:290662556-290717153 GCA_028646595.1 Phalanger gymnotis | reverse complement strand
TTTTTTTGAGTCTCCTTTAGCAAGTCATTGACTTGTTTTTCATGGTTTTCTTGCATCCTTCTCATTTCTCTTCCCAATTTTTCCTCTACTTCTCTAACTTGCTTTTCCAAATCCTTTTTGAGCTCTTCCATGGCCTGAGACCAGTTCATGTTTTTCTTGGAGGCTTTTGATGTAGGCTCTTTGACTTTGTTGACTTCTTCTGGCTGTATGCTTTGGTCTTCTTAGTCACCAAAGAAGGATTCCAGAGTCTGAGACTGCGTCTGAATCTGAGACCCAAACTCTGCAAACTCCCTGTCCCCAGCAGCTTTTCCCACTAACCTACTCTGTTGTCTTTGGTGTTTGTGGGTTGAGAAGTCTGGTAACTGCTGCAGCTCACTGATACAGGGAGCTAGGGCACGCTCCTCCCGGCTCCTCGTCTGTTTGGTCCATACCACCCACACTGGGCTCTGCTCCGCTCAGCTCTGTTCCCTTCCACTCCCAGCTCCATGTGAGATAGACTTTGCCGAGAGACTATCCAGGCTGTCCTGGGCTAGAGTCCTGCTTCCCTCTGTTACCCTGCAGTTCTAGAATTGGTTCAAGGCCATTTTTATAGGTTTTCGGAGGGACTTGGTGGGGAGCTCATGCTAGTCCCTGCTTTCCAGCTGCCACCTGGTGACAGTAAACATATTTAAACATTTGCAATGTGCAATGTGTGTGTGTGTATCACAGTCACTCTGCTTTGAAACATACATCATTACTATTATAAGTATTTAAAAATGCCAAATTGTGTCCTATCTTAAATTTACTTAAAGGCCTGATATGGCATTCATTCATCAAGAACTAATTAAAAATCCATGATGTGCCAGACACTGTGCTAGGCTCTAGGAAAAGGATAGGATCAGACCAAGAATTTCTCTGCTATAGGGAAATACTGTTGAAAAAACTTGTCCCACCAATACAGTTTTGTACCTGCTCTGTAGTTTATAATCTTAGTGAATTACTCAGGGCACTAAGAGGCTATGTTACTTACCCAAAGTGACACACAGGTAATATGTGTGAGAAGCAAGGTTAAAACCCAAATCTTGGCTCTTAGGTGCTTTCACCAGATCAACTATACTACACTAGATGTATTGGATGGCTTATGAATAAAAAGAAAAATAGAAATGGTCTCTTCCCTCAAGAAGCATACATTTTGTTTTATAGATTTTATAGATCAATTAATGAATAAGCATTTATTAAGTGCCTACTATGTGCTGCATACTTTGATGGCTTCTAGGGATGCAAAGACAAAAGTTAAATAGTCCTGCTCCCCAAGGATCTTACATTTTGTCAGAGAAGACATTATATACCCACATAGGATGACTAAGAAGCAGAAACAATCATCGCAAGTGAAAGAATATCCTAACCCCTTTTTATTCTCTTACTCTACCAACTATATTCCTTCCAGTGAGGTTGGGTGCTAATAGGTTTAATATTTTCCCAATACTATCTCTTAATATCTTTAAGGCCTTGCCACATGTCTTCCTCTGTGACCTGTGGATGTTCAGTCACCTGACCTACTGTTATTGTCTAAGGATTCCTGTGCCTTGTTGTGTGACATGTCACTGAGCTATTAGGATTTCCATGCTTCTCCATCTGCCTTGCAGTCATCTCCTTCAATTAGAACATCACCTCCTTGGGAGCAGGACCTTTTCAGTTTATCTTATTTACATCCCCAATGTATAATATGGTGGTAGGCACCAAATACATGCTGAATAAATTATTATTTCTTCATTCATTCAACTAAGTATGTAAAGAATATATATTCAACATAAGTAAAAGATAATCAAATACAGAATAGTTAGGGAGGGGCAGTTAGGTGGCAAAGTGGATTGAGTGCTGATCCTAGAGACAGGAAGACCTGAGTGCAAATCTAGCCTCAGACAGTTACTATAGCTGTGTGATCATGGGTAAGTTATGCAATCTCTGTTTGCCTAAAAAGTCCATCCTGGATCACTTCTTGTCATGGCAGAGGGGCTTTTCTGGCTCAATGAAACTATGAGCTATGCCAAGACAGATGGGTCATTGTGGAGAACTCTGACAAAAAAAAAATTGATCCACTAGTGAAAGAAATGGCAAACCTCTTCAATATCTTACCCAAAAAAAACTTCATGAAAAAAATAGTCCATGGGATCGCTAAGAGTAAGACATGACTGAATGACAACAAGAAGTTAGAAAGGGAGGTAGACACTAGAAATTTGGTGGATCAAGAAAGGCACTGAGCATCACGCAGAGTTTTCACTGTGTTACAAAAGAAGTAGGGCAGATGTGAGGAATGACTTTGCTCCAAGAATAGGGAATAGCCACTACAAGGCCACAGAGCCTTGGGATGAAGGTCTATGTGTTATAAAAAAAGAGAGAAAGTTAATTTGGCTAGATAATAGAGCACAGGAAGGTAAGGAACATATGAGGAGAATACAAAGATTAATTGGAACAAAGTTGTGAAGGTCTTTAAAAGCCAAGCACAAGAGTTTACCTTTGAGTTGAGAGGCAATACGGAATCACTGTTGATTATAGCCAAGGAATGGAGACTGAGGAGAAGGATCACATTAGTAGGAAGAGAAGAAAAAAAGAGTGTTAAAAATACCTAGAGAGAAGTGATTATCTAAGATAAAAAGTTAGACAGATGTTTCAAATTCAGAAGAGTGGACAGAAAGGATGAGGACTGAGAAAAGGCTATCAGATTTGTCAATCAAAGCAGCAATTAACTTTCTAGAAAACACTTTTAGTTGAGGAAGGAAAGGCAAATTGTGAAGAACTGAGACGTAAATGAAAGGAGAGAAAATGGAGGCAAAGAAGCACTTAGAAAATTATGCTGTGCTTCCAAATAGTAATAATATTAATAATAATATCTAACATTTATTTATATAATGTTTACCATGTTGCAGACACTGTGCTTAACAATTTATAATTATTATCTCATTTTATCCTCAAAACAATACTAGAAAGTAGGTGCTATAATTATCCCTATTTTACAGATGAGGAAACTGAGGCAAACAGAAGTTTAGTGACTTGCCCAAGGTCCCATAGCAAGTAAGTGTCTAAGGCCATATTTGAATTCAGGCTTTCTTAACTCCAGGCCTGCTGCTTTATTTACTGTGATACTTTGTGCTCTATCCTCAAAAGCCACAAATAATCCAAAGCTGCTTCCTGACACAAAAAAATAATCCTTTTAAATGCACCAATATTAATTCATTGATGCTAATACTGGAACATGACAATCCCTGAAGAATAATAGTGGTGGGTGATGCAAGGGGTTGGAGAAGCATGTAGTGGATATAACTAGGATCCAGCCTTTTGCCAATGATAGCAAACACTACTCAAAAAACATGTATCAAAGATTACTACGTCACAGGCATATAAATTACTAGGAGAACACACAGAAAGGTCTGCCATGGCAAAGAAAAAAAACCACATCATTGTCAGAGAGAGAAAGAAAAGAAGAGCTTGTAGGTAATGATGTCAAAGGCTTTTGACATGCGATGGTAAGAAGAGGGAGTTCATGTTGAATGGTTTCAGTTTTCTCAATAAAATGAAAACAAAGGGAAAGGAGAAGCACGTAAGGCTTGAGGATTGTGTGTGGGGGTGTGTGTGTGTGTGTGTGCACATGTGTGTCTGTGTGGTCAGACAGGGAATCACTTAGGAGGAACAACAGGACTGCCTTGCTGTAATGAAGGCCCACCTGAGATTGGATAAGACAAATTTATGATTTATAAAATTAATAAAATTTAATTCATAAATTTTCTAATATATTAATAGTGTTATAAAATTATAATTGTTATAAAACATATGAAAATGTTATATGGTTATAAAATTTATAGTATTGTGAGACTTTTTGGAGTTCTATTTAGAAGAATATAAGTCTGGAGAAAGTGTATGAAGGGAGTAAGCCAAGGTGAAGATTTCCTCATCTACAAAGTGAGAGAATTAGACAAAATGATCGCTAGGTTTTCCTTTCAGCTTTAACATTCTGAGAATTTTATTGAGTAAATGGTAGTATTTCTTAGTGTGGAGAAAAGTGCCCTAGATTTAACTCAGATAACATGCATTTGAATACACTAGCTAGTTGTAGGACCTCAGAATATATACAATGATGAAATAAAGGATTTTTTTCAAGTACTGAAACAGTCAATTTTTTAAACTATCCTCTTACCAGGCCACCTTAGGCATAGTAAACCTCAGATTAATACAGTATTTTACTCTATCCAGAGGAGAGTCTAGACTTCATCTAGCCCTGTTGGCACATTTCTCAGGATCCATCTACCTATAATATAGGTTTTCAAATGGTTTCAAATTCAGGTAGAGGCTCCTTAATAGGACACCGAGAAGAAATAGACCAACTAGTAACTCTTGGCCTTGATTTCCTCAATTGTAAAGTGAGAGTGTTGCATTAGACAATCTCTAAGGTCACTTCTGCCTGCAATTTCTGTTATACCTTTCCAGCATGTTGGGATTCATCAGATTATTCTCAGCTCATTTAGCCTTTGAAAACCCAACAACACCTTTATGCCCCAATGATGTATCAGAGGTGAAATTTAGGGGAAGAAAGTAAACTATGAAATAACTGTTAGCAGTTTGGAGCTCTGCAATGGAGCAGAATAGAAAGAACCCTGAGTTTTAATGCCCAAGTTTTAACACATATTACCCCTGTGACTTTGGATATCTTTTTGATCCTTGTCTGTAAAAAATGTAGTTTGGACTGAGTGTCTTTCATGGCACCTTTAAATTTAAAAAAAAATTCTATGATTTCTTTTCTGGAGTACAGAGTCAGCTCTGGAAATTATACCCTCCAATCACTTGGGGATATAGCTGCATTTGGGGATCAAGGAATCCTATGGGGCTATGATTTCTTAGTGGACTTTCCTCTTAGTCTTTGAAAGTACAACCTAGAGACTATAAAAAATGAATAGGATCAGATTTCTTTATATCTTTTCCCATCTGATCTTACCTGCAATCACTCCACTTTCTCATGCTTCATTTCCCCTATTGGCAAGTCACATATACAGCCACTTCAGAAAACACTAATGACTCTTGAAGACATGTTATATTCTTAAGGCACTTTCAGTAGCTGTCTTGGACTTTTGAGAAATACCAACAATGGAGACCTATATAGTGATATGAAGTTTACAAAGCACTTTACCAGCATTATGCCATTTGAACTTTGTTGTAACCTTGAGAGGAAATTACTACTCAATTGTAGGTGTCACACAACTGGTAAATATGAGTAGCAATATTTGAATGAAGATATTCTTGTCTCAATGCCCCCATTATATATTTATACCACAATGATTCCTATGCTTGGAGGATGAAGTTTTTGGGAAATATCGCAATTAAAAATTATTTAATGAAAATAAATGTGCAAACTGTCAATATCTTCACATAATAGAAGAATGAGAATCAAAATTAGGTTTGATGGAACTTATTTAAAGTAGCCTGAGATGTCTCTAGAGGAGAAAGTGAGGCTGGTGACTTTGTATAGCCCTCCCTCACTGTTATTCAATTATCTTGAAAGTCATGGCATCATTTTCCTGATGTTACGATCTTAGAGAGTGAACGACAAACCACAACATGTGAGTAATCCGAGCTGCCCAGTGAGGACTCAACAGGCCAGTTCAAGTTGGGCAACTCCTCTCTTTCTTCTCTTTTCCTCTCCTTTCCTCTCCTTTCCTCTCCTTTCCTCTCCTCTCCTCTCCTCTCCTCTCCTCTCCTCTCCTCTCCTCTCCTCTCCTCTCCTCTCCTCTCCTCTCCTCTCCTCTCCTCTCCTCTCCTCTCCTCTCCTCTCCTCTCCTCTCTTTTCACCCCCTCTCCTCTCCTTGAAGTATCATGCCTTACCTGAAGGTACTCTGTACAAAGGAAGGTAAATTTTGATGTCTGAAGCCTACTTTGATAACTTGGAGTTTACTGGCTAGATTTCTTTCTTAAAGACCAGATTTGAAACCCAATTAGCTCTAGCTCTCATTGATTGGTCAACAATAGGTCCTTGTCCAAGCACCACTTAATGGTTATTTTGGGGGCCCTGATGACTCAGATTGAATGTAAATAATTGTTTCTCTTTTAGCCAGAAACAACCCTGAGATCTCCTCTCAGTTAGATTTGACTTTTTTTAATTTAAGGGGCCATCCTTTGGTTCACTTCTTAAACAGGCCTAATCACTGAATAGGCTTGTCAAAAAGTGAGAACTCAGACCTTAACTTAAAAAGCCAATGTCTCCCATTGCATCCTGGACCGTCTCTAGTTGTCCTGATCGATATCTGGCTACTGGACCCAGATGTCTCTGGAGGAGAAAATGAGGCTGGTGATTTTGCACAGTGCTCCCTCACTGTAATCCAATTCACTTGCAAGTTATGGCATCATCTTCCTGATATCAGGGTCCTCTTTGAGAATGAAGGACAATCCACAATTGGTAAAATTAATGTAATTCAATAACAAACCAAGAGAAAACCAAGAAAAATATGAGACATGAATGCAAAGCAAAAGATAAAGTTATAGTCGGAATAACAAATCACGATGTTGTAAGGCTTTTGATAATGAGAGGTCAAATGTATTATTTTCTGACTTAAATTTGATTTGGCTGTAATATAAAACCCAGCTATATGAGCCATTTTAACTAGCAGCTCTGGCTTTATGTTTCTTACTGATAGTACCCTAGGGAGGCAAATTTCTTGGCTTTTCACATTCAATGTAAGTCCATTGTTGGTAAAAAAAAAAAAAAAGATGGCTAAATCGGTTCGTCATTTTGTAATAAAATATCTCACAAATTGTTTATCTGATCAATGGAGAGTGCAGTCTCAAGCTGTTCAGTGTTAATGTGCCCATTGCTCTAAAATAGTGAGTTATTGACTGTCAGAGAGACAGGGGAATTTGTAAACTCAGATCAGATTTCCTGTTGAAAACTGACATATTGCATATGAACAGCGGGGATTCAAAAATTCATGTCCCTCACACTGTAAGCAACATTGGCACCAAGAAAACGAAGCTACCTATAACTTAAAATTATTATACTGAAAATTTGAAAAATGTGCAGCAAAGCACCAAACTCATAATATTTCAAATGCTGTGAAATGGAAATTTTAAACACATAGACATTGTTGGGGGAGAGAAATGGGACTGGTATATTTTTTGTGCTGTTTCTGTCTTCCAGTGATTCCTTACCCCCTGTTATTTTATAACAATCTATGTTCTTAGAAAAGGGAAAATAGAGGCAATGCTTTTTCCTGCATGAAATATTGGCTCTCACAAGGGAAAAGAGCTGAGAGATTTCCTGACATTTTCTAAGCACCTTCTTGAATGCAGCCCCACACTACATGCTGAGAAGAGCAAGTTGCATACACATAGTTCTCATCCTCTAGCAAACTACAATCTCAGATAGACAACATTGATAACAATGTACATTATAATAAGACAGAACACAGGACCCAGTATTGCTTGGTTTGTGCCTTTCTTGTGGAATTTACCATGCTATGACTTGTACTTTAATTACTTGTCTACATTTCTTATCTCTTCTGCCAGACTGTAGGATTGCTGAGGACAAGGACTATGTTTTACTCTTCTTTGTATCCCTAGAAGTACCTAGCATAGTGCCTTATATACAATAAGCTTCAAAATATATTTATTCCAATTAACTTGAGCACACATATCAAATATCATGAGTTTTTAATCTCATTCAAATGGAAAATAGTAAAAATATATTTATGTAGATTGAAGAGGATACTCCCACTTACTTCCCATACTTTGAGCTGGACTATGTGATTTCTGCTTCAGTATTTCAAGGTCTAGAAAGTATCATCACCATCATCATCATTTCAAAGATTAGATTTTCATCAGTATTTTACTGTCTCCTCCAATGCCTATCCAATGCCTATTAGAATAGAAAGGTGAGCATGGATGCCTGAAGGATAAGCTAATGGAACAAAATATTCAGTGCTTCTAGTCATGATCTCTATGCAGGTGACTCCCAGCTCTCTCAGTCTCTCTTTCTCTGTCTGTTTGTCTCTGCCTGTCTACCTGTCTGTCTCTCTTTCTCATCAACATTTTGTAAGCTCCAATCCCACTTTGCTACTTGTTTCTTGCACATTTCAAACTGGATCTCAAATGAAGAATCCAAAATCTAACAAAATAGGATTCATTATCTTTTCCCCAAAACCAAAATTGCTTTTCCTAAAAATTTTAAGAATTAGTTTTTATTTATTTCACCGGAAATAACCCAATTACATGTAAAGAATTTTAACATGTTTTTTAAATTGAGTACTAAATTATCTCCCTCCTCACTTCTCCCCCCTTTATATGAAGGCAAGTGATTTGATGTTGATCATACATATGAGGTCATGCAAAACACATTTCCATACTACCCATGTTGCAAAAGAATATATGAACAAAGTAAATAAATAAAAATAAAGAGAGTAAAAAGTAGTATGCTTCAGTCTGCTTTCATAGTTCATCAGTTCTCTCTCTCTGGGGGTGGGTAGCATTTTCCATCATGAGTCTTTGGAATTATCTTGGATCATTGTGTTGAATGGAGTAGCTAAGTCTTTCACAGTTGATCATCCTTATAATATTGCTGTTACTATGTACTGTGTTTTCCTGAGTCTGTTCACTTCACTCTGCATTAGTTTATGTAAGTTTTCCCAGGTTTCTCTGAAACCATCCTGCTCATCATGTCTATACCATAGTAGTAGTAGTCCATCACCATCATATATCACAACTTATTCAGCCATTCCCCAATTGATAGGCATTTCCCATCTCCATTTCTGATTCTTTGTTATAACAAAAAGAGATGCTATAAAAGATTTATGTACAAAAAAGTCCTTTCTCCCTTTTCTTTTGTCTATTTGGGATATAGATATAGTAGTGGTATTACTGAGTCAAAGGGTATGCATAGTTAAATACTTCTTGGGCATAGTTCCAAATTGTTCTTCAGAATGGTTGGACTAGTTCACAACTCCACCAACAATGCATTAGTGTTGCATTTTTTCAACACCCCCTCTAGCATTCATTATTTTCCTTTTCTAAAATGTTAGTCTATCTGAAAGGGATAAGGTAGTATCTCAGAGTTATTTTAATTTTAATTTCTCTAATCAATAGTGATTTAGAGAATTTTTCATGTGACTATTGATAACTTTAATTTCTTCTTCTGAAAACTGCTTGTTCATATCTGTTGACTGTTTATCAACTGAGGAACGGCTCTTATTTTTATAAATATGATTCACTTCCCTATATATTTGTGAAATAGGGCCTTTATCAGAGAAATTTACTGCACATATCCATCCCTTACTCCCAGTTTCCTATTTGCCTTCTAATTTGCAATGAGTTTGTTTTAAAAAGCCTTTTAATTTCACTCAGTCAAAATTATCTATTTTATTTTTATCTCTTGTTTGGTCATAAACTCTTGTCTTATCCAAAAATCTGACAGGAATATTTTTCTTTGCTCTCCTAATTTACTTATATTACCCTTTGTGTGTAAATCATTTATCCATTTTGATCTTTTTTGGTATATGGCATGAAATGTTGGTCTATACCTAGCTTCTGCCAAACTGCTTTCCAGTTTTCCCAGCAATTTTTGTCAAACGTTGAATTCTTATCCCCAAAGCTTGTATCTTTGTGTTGATCAAACACTAGATTACTGTGGTCATTTACTAGTGTGTATTGTATACCTAGTCTATTCCTCTGATCCACCACTCTGTTTCTTAGCCAGTACCAGATTGTTTTGTTGATTACTGCTTTGTTTTGTAATATAGTTTGAAATCTGGAACTACTAGGTAACCTTCCTTCACACTTTTTTTTGACTCTCTAGATATTCTTGACCCATTGTTCTTCCAGATGAATTTGCTATTATTTTTCTAGCTCTATAAAATAATTCTTTAGTAGTTAGAATCAAACTGAAAAAGTAATTTAACTTAGGTAGAGTTGTCATTTTTATTGTACTGGCTCAGCATATCCATGAGAAATTCATATTTCTGCAATTATTTAGCTCTGTCTTTACTTGGGCGAAGTAGTTTTTAATTGTGTTCATATAATCCCTAGGTTTGTCTTGGCAAATAGACTCCTGAGTATTTTATATTGTCTGAAGTTATTTTAAATAGAATTTCTCTTTCTGTCTCTTCCTGCTTAGTTTTGTTGGCACACTGAAATACTAATGATTTATGTCAATATATTTTGTATCCTGAAACTTTGCTGAAGTTGTTAAATGTTTCAACTAGTTTTTTAGTTGATTCTCTAGTACTCTTTAAGTATGCCATCTGCAAATAGTGAGTTTTGTTTCCTCAATGCCAATTTTTATTTCTTCAATTTCTTTTTCTTGTCATTGCTATAGCTAGCATTTCTAGTATAATAGTCAATAATAGGTAGTAATAGACATACTTGCTTCACTCCTGATCTCATTGGGAAAGTTTCAAGTTTATCCTTGTTATAGATAATGCTTACTTTTGCTTTTAGAAATATAATACTTATCATTTTAAGAAAGGCTCTGTGAATTCCTTTGCTTTCTAGTGTTTTTAATAAGAATGGGTGTTGTATTTTGTCAAAGTTTTTCTTTTCTTTTCTGTATCCAGTGAGATAATTTCATGATTATTGTTGTTATTGTTACTGATATGGTCAGTAATGGTGGTAATTATCCTAATACTGAACCACCCCTCCATTCCTGATATAAATTTCATGTGGTCTCAGTGTCTGATCTTTATGGCATATTGTTGCAATCTTTCTTGTATTTTATTTTAAAAAAAATTCATTGATAGTCATTAAGGAAATTGATGTAATAGTTTTATTTTTCTGTTTTTATTCTCCCTGGTTTAGGTATCAAAACCATATTTGTGTCATAAGATGAATTTGGTAGGACTCCTTCTTTGCCTTTTATTTTTCATATAGTTCCTATACTATTGGGATTAATTTTTCTTAAATGTTTGGTGAAATTCACTTGTGAATACATCATATAGTAAGTATTTTGTGTAATTAGAAGGCCCATTGATGACTTGTTCGATTTCTTTTTCTAAGAAGGGGTTATTTAAGTATTCTATTTCCACTTCTGTTAATCTGGGGAGTTTATGTTTTTAATAAGTATTCATCCATTTTATTTAGATTGCCAGATTCACTGGGATATAACCAGACAAAATAACTCCTAATATTTATTTTAATTTCATCTTCATTGGTGGTGCATTCACCTTTTTCATTTCTGGTACTAGTAATTTGGTTTTGTTTTTTAAAATCAAATTGACCAATAAAATGGTTTATTTTATTTTTCATAAAACTAACTCCTCATTTTATTTATTAGTTCACTGGTTTCCTTATTTCAATTTTATTAATATCTTCTTTGATTTTCAGAATTTCCAATTTGTCATTTAATCGGAGATTTTAAATTTCTTCTTTTTCTAGTTTTTATTTTGTTTTATGCTCAGTTCATTAATCTGTTCTTTCTCTCTTTTAATGCTGTGCACATTTAGAGATATGAATTTTCCCCTAAGTCCTGCTTTGGTTGTATCCCACAAATTTTGGAATTTTTTCTCATTGTGGTCATTTTCTTTGATGAAATTGTTTGTTGTTTCTATATTTTCTTTAATCCATTCATTTTATTTCGAATTAGATTATTTAGTTTTAAATTAACTTTTAATCTATGCTTCCATAGCCCTTTATTAAATGTGATTTTTATTGAATTATGGTCTAGAAAGGGCATATTTAATATTTCTGCTTTTCTACATTTAGTTGTGCAGTTTTTCATGCCCTAATACATATTCAATTTTTGTGAAGGTGTCACGTGCAGCTGATAAAAAAGTATACTCCTTTTTATTTCCATTCATGTCTAGAAATCTATCCTAAGTTTCCTAAGATTCTATTCATATCCTTTGCTTCTTTCTTATTTATTTTTTAGTTAGATTCATCTAGCTCTGAGAAAGTAAAGTTGAGTTCCCTACTAGTAGAGTTTTGTTGTTTATTTCCTTCTGTAATTCATTTAAATTTTCCTTTAAGAATTTAGATGCTATGCCATTTGGTGCATATACGTGTAGTGTTGATATAATGCCATTGTCTATGACATAATGACACTTTTTAGCAAGTTATATTTTCCCTGCTAATCTTTTTGGATCTTTTTTTTTTTGCTTTTGCCTTTTTTGAGATCATGTTTGCTACCTCTGTCTTTTTTACTTCAATCGAAGCATAATAGATTCTGCTCCAGCCCCTTATTTTAACTCTGTGTGTCTTTCTCCCTTTCAAATGACTTTCTTATAAACTACATATTGTTGTAATCTGGTTTTTAATCCATGCTGTTATTCACTTCCCCTTTATGGGTGAGTTCATCCTATTCCAATTCCTAGTTTTATAATTGTTATCTATGAATTTCCCTCCATCCTATTTACTTCTGTTTTTCCTTCTCTCTTTTATCCTGTTCTTCCTCTGTCTCTTTTTTTCTGACCATTGCCTTATTTTATCTATTATCCTTTTTATCAACCCCCAACTTATTTTATTCCTTCACCCTTTTACTTTCTTGTTAAGATAGATTTTTTTTTGCCAATTGAGTATGTAGATATAATTTTTCCTTTTTGAATGAAATAAGATGTGAGTTAGGTTTAAGCATAGTTTGCTTCCCTCCCTATCATTTTCCCATCCCCTGTAAAATTATTTCTTATACATCTTCTAAGATAAAGTTTTTCCATTCTTTCTCTCCCTTTCCCCTCTCCCAGGGCACCTCTCTTTCTCTCCCACCTATTTTTTTACATTATCCCAACATAATCAACTGAGTTCCACACCCTCTTTCTAAGTAGAATCCTTCTAACTTGTCTAATAATGATACAGTTCTTAGAAATATATGTATCATCTTCACATAAATAAAGATAGACAGTTTAACCACTTTGAGTTCTTAATTATTTCTCTTTCATGTTTACCTTTTTATGCTTCCCTTGAGTCATATTTCAAAGTCAAATTTTCTATTCAGTTCTGGTCTTTTTTATCAAGAATGCTTAAAAGGCCTCTTTTTCATTAAATATTGTTTTTTTTTCACTTGAATGATTACACTCAGTTTTGCTGGGTAGTTTATTCTTGGTTGTAATCCTAGCTCCTTTGCCATCAAAAATATCATGTTCCAATCTGTTCACTCCTGTCAGATGTTAGCTGCTTAATCTTGTGTGTTCCTGACTGTTATTCTATGGTATTTGAATATTTTTTCCTAGCTGCTTGAAATATTTTCACTTTGCCCCAGAAGTTCAGAAATTTGGTTATACCATTCCTGGGAGTATTCATTTTGGCATCACTTTCAGGAAATGTTAAGTGGATTCTTTTAATTTCTATTTTATCCTCTTATTTGAAAATATCAAGGCAGTTTTCCTTGATAACTTCTTGAAATATTATGTCTAGATTCTTTCTTTGATCACGGCTTGCAGGTAATCCAACCTATAATTCTCCTCAAACTATTTTCTAATTCAATTGTTTTTCCAATGAGATATTTCACATTTTCTTCTATTTTTTCATTCTCTTGACTTTGATTTTTTCTTGATGTCTAATGGCACCATTAGCTTCCACATACCCAAGTCTAATTTTTAAGGAATTATTTTCTTTAGTGAGCTTTTGTACCTCATTTTTCATTTGGCTATTCTGTTTTTAAGGTATTATTTTCATCACTTTTGTGCCTCTTTTTACTAAGCTACTAATTGTCTTTTCATAGTTATCTTTTTAACCTAATTTTTCATCAATCACTTTTTTGATTTTGAAAATCATTTTTATCACTTTCAGAAATTCTTGTGGGGATTGTGTCCAATTTGCATTTTTTTCTTTCAGGCTTTCTTGTGGATGCTTTGAGTTCATTGCCTTCTTCTGAGTTTGTATCTTGATCTTCCCTGACAACAGAGTACCTTTTTATTATCAGATCCCCCATTTTGTTGTAGTTTACTCATTTTTCTATTTAATTTCTTGATTTGGAACTTTATGTTAATGTTGGTCTCGGTTCTCAGCATGAAGAGGTAGGGACTGTCTTTATACCCAAATCAAACCTCTTTCTTGAGTTCTACAATCACTTCCAAATCTCTCCAGAGAGACCTTGGAAGTGTCATTTTATCACTTCTTCTGACCTCCATGTGAGCACCTGCATTGCCTGAGTTCTTTTAGACAAACATACATTTGGCATTCAAACTCTGTGGCCAGCCCATTGGAGTTGTGCTCTCTGTAGTAGAGTTTGAATGCTTGGCAGTTTAGCTAAAGAAAGGACCTCAGTGTCTAGTACCTTATCTTGCCAGGTGATCTTTAGAATCTTCCTAAGACAAGTCAAATGGAAGTGATTCAGTTTCCGGGCATGGCACTGGCATACTGTCTAGGTTTCACAGGCATAAAACAGTGAAGTCAGCACAATGGCTCTGTAGACCTTCAGTTTAACACACAGCCTAATACCTCCCCTCTCCCACACTTTCCCTTAGAGCCTCCCAAACATTGAACTAAGTCTGGCAATGTGTCCATCAACCTCATAATTGTTGTGTACGGTAAGTGAACTTATCCACAAGTATTCAAAACTTTTCTATTTGCTGAAACCAAGGGTTCCACATATGGATGATGTGGTGCTATCTGATGGAGTACTGTGTTTTCTTGGTGTTAACTGTTAGGCCAAAATTAGCACATGCAGCAGAGAATTGATTCATGCTTTGTTGCATCTCTGCTTCAGAGACTGCATTGAATGCACAATCATCTGCAAACAAAAAATATCATGCACCAACTCTCCCTCTACTTTAGTCTTAACTTGTAGCTTTTCGAGTTAAATAATTTACCAACAGTGCAGTAGTTGACCTTGATGCCATTTTCATACTGGTTGAACGAGTCTGACTACAATGCTGAAAAGATCATGCTAAATGCATGGGAGCAAGCACACAGCTCAGCTTCACTCCTCTGATGACTGGGAATGTGAGAGAATCAGCCATTATCTAGAACCCAGGCAACCGTAAAATCGATGTACAATACTGATGAACTTCTAAGCACTCACAACTGACAGTATCAAAGGCTTTGGTCAGATTGACAAATGCTGTGATCAGATATCTGTTCTTCTCCTGGTGCTTCTGCTGGAACGGTCTGGCTGCAAACATCATACTGATAATTTCTCAGCCTTTTCTGAGGTCACACTGGCTCTCAGGTAGATGACCATCTTCCAGGTGAAGGATCAGTTTATTAAGCAGGACTCTGGCAAGAATCTCACAAGCAATGTCTAAGAGGGGAACCCCTCTTTTGTCAGAGGACATTGTCAGAGGACAATAATCTATTTCCTTTACCTTTATACAAGTGGACAATGGAAGTATCCTTGAACTCTTAGAGGATAACCTCTTCTTGCCATAAAACCTGGAAAATTTATTTTGGCATTTGTATGAGCAATAAACCACCTGCCAGTGACAGTAATGTTACTTGCAGCTACTGTGGCTGTGCAAGGCCAACAACACCAACACACAGGAGGGTTGCTAGCAACATCAAGGGGTTTACAACCTCACTTTAATCAAACATACATATATCATACACTTAGTTCAGGGGAAAAAGTCAGCACCCTGAACTTCAGAGAAAACACAAACAGAAATTACAAGCAGAAATTATATAAACAGAACAAACAAACACAAATCAACAGACAGGCTTCTAACTGTCTGATCATAGCAACACATATACAGTTACCAGAGAGAGAAGCACCAACATCTGGGCCTTCAAAGCCGGAAGGCTCCTCAATGGCTACCCAGAGTCTCCACGCCAACACTCCTCTAATGAGTGAGTCCCAAGCAAAATGCTAATCTTAGAGTATATATACATTTCTTTAGGGTCAGAGGGCATCACACCCATGTGACTCCAACCTATGTGACCTAGGCCTTCCTGTGACTTAAGCAGGTCATCAAAGATTCCCAATTCAATCAAAGACTCTTGATTGAAACAAAGGCAAGACTCAAAGGCACTTGATTGCCATAGTGCTGAGAAGCACAAAAAACAGCAAAAGTCCTACCCTGCTTGCCATTACACTGCCTTGTAAATCTCAGCTGGAATAGAATCGGTACTAGGTAATTTGTCACAGGAGAGGAGCCTAATCGTATTAAAAACCTCTTCAGTTGGAAATTTGGCTAGACAGGGGTTGACTCCTACTTGAGGTCTATGGTCAGTGGCTTTAGCATTGATCAATGACTGTCTCTGTTAAAAACACTATGGAAGTATTCAGCACATCTCTCCAGGATTATGTCCTTATCACTAATAAATATGGCTTCATAAGCACTGAGGGGTTAAGATGCACTATAGATCTTTGGCCCATAAATAGCCTTTGGGGCATCAGAAAAGTGCTTTGGATTGTTACTATCACCATAAAACTGCATTTGATATGCCTTCTTATTGAGCCAAGCATCCTACATCTCTGAACCTTGCTTGCCCTTCATTTGATGGAGTTAAATGTTGCCGTCCTAGAGACAGATGAACTATCTTGCTGGTAAACCCTGTGGAGTTCTTGCTTTTCATTTGGCATCTTCTGAATTTTCTCATCATGTTTGTCAAATCAGTCTTGACATTTGCAAGTGTTCCAGCCCAGTAAGTAAATGCAGTGTTGCATACCAAATCTCTGAAAGCTGCCCACTCCTTTTATGCTCCACTATTGCCAGCAACGCATTAACTCAGCTTTCTCTCCAACTTGACAGCTCCCTGTTCCAGTTCAGAGAAGCACTCTCAACTGTTGACATTGAGTCTTCTCATGGTTATTTTTCCTTATGACCACTGCTTTTTGTTGGATTGGAATGTTTATCTTGGAAAGGATAACTTCATGGTCAGTCCTGCACCACCTTCATCACTCTCACAACTTGTCTCTTCTCCTTACAATGACATTGTCTATTAAATACCAGTGCTTGCTACAAGGGTACATCCATGAAGTTTTATTACATTTAGATTAAACAGAAGACAGTGTTGGTAATGAGAACGTCATGAGACACACAAGTCTTCAGTACTAAGGGACCATTGCTCTTGCCGTTTCTAATTTCATTCCTCCTAAGGACTCCCTGCTATGTCTGATAGTTTGTACCTACTCTTGCCTTAAAGTCACCCAGAATTACAAGTTTGTGAACCAAAGATACTATCCTTTCTTCCCATGTGCCACCACTTGAGATTGACTTCACTTTCTCCTTTCCTTTCTCTCTTGTGGCTATAGATCTTCATGTTTCCTGGGATAACTGAATACTGCTTCTACCTCTCTTTTCACTCCAGTTCTAGCCTTAGTAGAGATACTGGTAGGACTAGTTGTAACAAGGGGGATCAGTACTGATGACCTGAGAGTAAGCTCACAGCTGCTACTCCATCTTCTTCCTAACACGACTACCATTCCCCAAATCTTAGTGTATCTGTCTTAATAACTACCCTCAGTGCTCCTCTCAGACTCTTAGCTAGTTAGTTGGCAGCTAGCTGGCTTAGTTGATAAGAGAGGTGGGTCTGGAGTCAAGAAGACTTGATATCAAATCTGAAATCAGACATTTACTAGCTATGTGACCCTGGGCAAGGCACTTAATTTCTGTTTTCCTTAGTTTCTCCATTTGTAAAATGGGAATGATAATAATACTAGTTTTTCCCAGGGTCAGTGTAAAATTAGATGAGGTGATAATTGTAAAGTGCTTAGCACAGTGTTTGGGACATAGTAAGCATGATACAAATATTAGCTACTATTATTATTGTTTTGTTGTAACTGCGTGATCCCGCCCTGTTCCTCACTTCAGATGTCCCTCCCTAGTTCCTATGAAGCAATTATAATCTGTTGAATAGTATTAAGTCCTATAATATTTCTAAAGCACTTGGCAAATTACCTGACACATAGTATGTACTATTCCCTCTCCTGCCCCTCCTGCCCTCCCCTCCCCTCCGCTCTCCTTTCCTGCCCTCCCCTTCCTTTCCTTTTCCCACCAAGAAAAGAAAGACTTTGTTTGGGTAATGGGAGTGGAAAAGTAAAGGCCAAGCCCATTCTTTGGGCCCTCAAAATAAATAAATGGGAGAGACAGTGAGCTGACTCAAATTGGAGAAGTTTCTCTATGGTTTTGCACCAGTAAGAAGTTCTGTTTTTTTTCTTCCCGCCCTACTTCACCTAACTAGAACTTATAGAAATGGGACAATTTTCCTCAGGCAGTGAAGCACACCATTCGTAACTTAGAGCTGGGAGAATCTCTCTTCTTACTGTCCAGCAAGTGAAGAAGTGGTGGCTGGTGCGTGTGAGCTTCCTGGGAATCCTTGATTGTATACTGGTGCTTCTGGGCCTATAGGCATTCCAGAAGCACAGATACCTTATTAAGGATTCTCTTGTGTTATCTTCTAGAACGCCAAAATCAGAGATATACAAGCAAGGTTTCCCTCATCCCCCCACTTGCCCACTTGTTTTATAAGAGGAGGGATTACATTTTTCACTGTAAAAGACTCTCCATCAGATATATTATGTGTTAAAACAGACTTTTTTGGGTTGTCCTGGGGACTCAGCTACCAAATATGACATTATTTCTGTGTTATAGTAGGTTTAGATTCCATGCAACTGATTTAGAAATGAAATACAGGCTAGTAGTGAATTGCATCTATCTGTGTAGAAAACCTTATTATTTCTATTGATAAAATTTGGAATTTATTATAATTGACCTGGACTAATGTTTATGTTTCTCTTATGAAGACAGGAAATTTATTAACAAATTAGTCATTGCAGGAGTGAATATTTTACTTAGAACAAATGACTTTCAAAAATGTTAACTCTGATTTTCTGTGTTATCAACATACTATTTACAAATGAGCTACTTATTACAGCAGGTCCAGAGGGGAAACTACTTTGTAATACTTTGGAAGCAATTATTTAGGGACTCTACATGTTTTTGAAAAAAATTCATTTAAAATAATTTTAATTCAATTTTTTAATTATTAGATCATTGTCTTGATTAATCTGAATTTAGTAAGTCTCTACTTCACTTTTAAAGTTTAGTAAGGTTCTAAAATTTCTCAGTGTAGAGACTCTAGGCAAGAAAGCTCCCTCTACCATTACATATCAGTGACTATACTGGTATTTAGTCTTAGAGAATGGCCTGGGGCACTGAGAGATTGAGTGGCTTGCCCAGAGTAACATAGCAGGCAAGTATTATAGGTGGTACTTGAACTCAGTTGATCCTGATTCTGCCTCTAGCTTTCTATTCTCTGTGCCATGCTTAATCTGAAGGATTCATTATACTCTAACGTGGTACTTCCTTGTCTCAGAGCAAAGATAATTTGGTCAGATATAGGGTTATGTGTTAATTGCGATTGGGAATTATCTCAGGGGACAATAGACATAAACTAAAATGGTAGTTTTCATTGTCTTGTCTTGAAAGAACAGAAATGCATTGAACAATGATATACCAGTATTTAGAAAACATTAGACATATGTTGGATTTTTTTCTTTGTGTAAACATTTGGGATTTGAACAACTATTTCTTTTTAAAGTGGGAAAAAAAAGGTTTCACTTCTGACAACTAAGACTCCCTGAAGTCAAAGCCTTTGTACATAGGAAATGAGTCTAGCCAAAGGCTGAGGTACCTTTCCTATGTATTCTCTAGTGAGTGTCTTCATTTGTGACCCCCAGCTGGTTAACATCTCAAACGCTTTCTTTTACAGGAAAACATATTTGGGAATTGGTAATAGGATATAGCACTGTTCACTTCTAGGATACCTGTTCATGTTCAGTCTAGGTTGGTGGCAACCAAAGTTAACAATTTTCTCTTTTTTTCTGTTACCAGTTTAATTTAATTTTTTTTTGATATGGCAATAATGAGTTTAACAGTGTTTCTAGTTTCCTGGAACAACAGTGCCCATGCTTCATTGAGACCTCTCTTGAGATTTTGGACAAAATAACCTCTGTAGACTCTCTAATGTTCAAAAAGTAGATTTTTTAAAGAATTTTTTAATCAAAGTTTGCATTTATTTGTATGGCTGAATATACCTAGTCAGATCTGGCTCAGTATGGATACTTTGGCCATTTTAGTGGGCACATCAACAAGCTGAGTGTAGTAGTGAATGCTGTGCAGGGATAGTCAATTTTGAGTAGAAAATATAGCAGTCAAATTAAGCAGAAAATATAATATACTCTCTTTGACTGTTGGTTCTGTTAAATACTATAAATACAGGCCCAAACGCATTGGCACATACATAGCACAAGATGAAGTGAAGAGATGGTAACAGCTGTCTGATATAAATGAAAACTTAGGTTCTTATTTATAAATTTGTAAAATGAATAAAATTGTAAATGATTAGGTTGATTCAGATTACTTGTAAGAATAAACCAAAAAGACTAGAAAGAGGACAAATCTCCCCTTCACTTTATTGGCATAGCTGAAGTTACTTAAAAAGAAACAAAAATTGAGAAGTTATTTCAAATAACTATAACATCTAATTGATTTCAGGCCCTTTATAGAGCCAGAATAGATAATTTTAAAAAATTATCAAAGGATCATTTTGTGGGCTGAAATTTTCATTATCAGTTCAAGTCACACCTTTGTTCTGCTGCCTTTAGTGGATCATGAAAGTGGTAAGCTTGACCAGAAAACAACAGTATACAGGGGACCTCCACCAATGTGAACCTACCTCATGCAAAAGTGTCCTTTGAGCCTTCTGACGTAGGTCTCCCTACTTTGCTAATTAAGTGGACACTTAAGAGTTAATAGCAGTGATGTGATGGGAAATCTAATCCGACATGTTGATTTGAAATTCAATAAAGAGAGCTACATGAAGCTTTTGTGGTAAACTGGGCTTGGAGCTGTTACTGCATTTGGCAACGCATTTGGCGAGTAACCTCTCTGTTTCATTTATGAGTATGACAATCACACTGGGTGTGGTAGGATAAAGAAATTTATAGACATACACTTGAAAAGAGAAGAGTGATATAATCTTTATGTGCAAATAGAACAAGTCCCTAATAAGCTGTTACTACAAATTGTTGATACAGGATCAGAAATAAACGATTGCTTTCTGAGTGTGTGTGTGTGAGGGAGAATGGCTTAACCGTGGGTGAGAAAGAAGAATGACGACTAGAAGAGCAGGTGTGTATGGAATAGTATGAGAGAAAGGCAGAGTGTGCCTATAAAAGCATGTGAAAGTAAAATAAAATGCTTAAATGTGTGGCAAGTGAAAGGGAGGGGATTGGGAACATATTATGTGTTAGAGAAGTGTTTATAAAAGAAAAAGTTGATTTAAAAATGGTGTGTATGAGGAAAGAAAGTAGGACTTGTGTCTGAATGTGATATGAGGAATACAAAGGAGAGGAAGGAAGGGAGGGAGAGAGAGAGAGAGAGAGAGAGAGAGAGAGAGAGAGAGAGAGAGAGAGAGAGAGAGAGATTAAGCAAAATGGTTTAAGCAATGGCCTTGGAATCATGAGCATTTATACCTAAGAAAATCATGACCAATAGATTCTAATTAGATTTAGCTCAAACACTGGGAGGGTTCCCTTTGATTCCCCTGCTATTCTCAGAGTGTGATATTCTCAAAATTTCTTGTAGCATTACATGATGCTTGAGATAGAAGGAAAAAATGCCCACCAAACAGCTTTCTTGTACTGATTATGAACTTGTGGAAAATATCATAGTATGAGTCCAAGTTGGGCCACCGGAAAAATGGGTTATTACTCAGGCAACATTAACATCATCTAAGGTCTTATTGCAGTTGAGAGAGCCAACCTTTACCAAGGAGCTGTATTCTGTGAATTTCTTGTCAGTTCCCTAAAAGTGCGAAATCATTTACAGTTTGCCGGTCAATCTTCCCTGGAAACACAGAAAAAGTAAAAGCTATAGCATGCTATTTGTGACTTTTCCCTGTGTTGTAAAGACGTTCTTGACAAAATGACACCTTATAACAGAAAAACTTAAAAGCAGCATTTAATGAGACAATTTCTAACCACCTCCATCCCCCAAACCCCCATTCCCTAGGAGAGCATCATCCCCACCGGGCATTTGCTAGTTTATTGACCACATATCATGAGAGGTTTCTTTTGATTTCCTTTTTGGCTGTTATTTTTTGTTTGCTTGTTTTTTTTTTTAATGGTGAGTCTAGTTAATGAATTAAGTGACCTTTTTCATGTATTGCTTTCTTTGTGTATTTACCTTTCTGGTAAAATTTGGCCTTTTTGATTAAAACCTCCATCAGAGGAACAGAGGCCATCCTCCTCCTCCCATCCTTCCCTACTTCTCTCTAACTTGCTTTCTCCTTCTATCTAAGCTTTGATAAAACTAAAAAGCCCCACAAGGGAGCACTTTTAATTTTTTTAAAGGGAATGCAAAAAAAAAGTCCAAGTGAAATGCAGAATAAATTATTGCAAGGACATTAAAAGGTTCTAATTTCCTTGAGCATACATATGCATTCTGCTGCTGCCTGTCCTCTGTCTCCCAGTGTAGTCATTGATCCACAGCTTTTATAATGAAGTCTAATAACAACTCTATTACTGCCAGCCTTCTGATTGGCTTAGGCGCCCACAAAATTAGCTACAAAGAAGCCAGCTTGTCAATATTAATTCTGCCACAGAGATTACTTGTTATGGGAGAACAAAGGTGTTCTGGCTTGAGCTGAACAACTTAACTCCTTGTCTCATAAAATTTAAGCTGCTATTGATCGCCTTCTTCTATTGTACTGAAGGATTAAAAAAACACACACATGCGGGCGGCACAGACACACACATACACACACGCACGCACAGACATAAGCATGCTGAATCTCAGACATATTCTCCTCAACCACCAGACTCCGCTCTGCTTTCCCTCCTCCCCTCCTTGCCTACTAAGAATCATTCAGTAACATGAAGCAAATTAAATCAATGAATTCATCCTAGCAGATGGGTGCTTTAACAGTCAGTTAGCCTTTAGATAATTGAGGCGTTGACTCCGGAATCATAAAATGGATGGCTCGTTTGTACATTTTACTGAAATAGATCACCGAGGTTAAATAAATGAAATCCCATTTGTCAGGCGGTAATAAATGGCCTCCCCTTCTGCAAACAGCTCTGTTTGGCCTAATAAATACAGGGATGTTACAGTGCTCCTCCCTTGATAGGGTTACAGCTTAATGAAATGGTCTTTCCTCTGCTTGTTTTTGCCTCCTCCTGCACCGTGTGATAAGTAGCGAACCAACGAAGCTTGTAATTACAATCTTACAGAGAACCCAGCCAATCTGTATATAAATCTCACCATCCAATTACAAGATGTAATAATTTTGCAGTCAAGCTGGTAATGAGGTCTAATACTCATGCATGTGATAATCCCCCCTGGATGCTGACTCTATCAGATGTTAGCTTTGTAATTATACTGGCAGAAAATCATTATTTCATGTTCAGCAGAAAAATGAGGTTGGTGGGAAGTTAATTTTCTCTATGCTCTGTGAAGCATAGACAAAATTTTAATGATTTAATCATTATGGTTATCCCTTTTGCAATTGACCCACGTTACTTGTGTAGAAACACTGGCACATTTAAAAGTCCCTGTTACCCGATAAAGCTTGCCAGGTATGCAGCTTTTAATGTAAGAATAACTGTATACAATTAAACTATTAACCTGCTTGATAGGGGAAAAAAACCCATGGTTTGTATGTTTTCATTATTTACAGCAGGATTCAGGAAAATATTTATGTCCAGGATACATTATAATAATATACAATTTTGGAGGGTAAAAATAAAATTATTCTTTAATTTTGATATCAATCCCACCAAATACACAAGATCCAAAGAGTAAGTATCAGAAGGGAGGGCTCTTTGTGTAGACTCTCTCTGGCCAATGCTCTCTCTATGAAACAAGAACAATAGAGGAAGCAGTGGTTAACACTCCATATAGGGAATATAATTCCGCTCTTCTAAGACTTAACCTCCCCCTCGGCATTAAGATAGGGCTGAGTTCATAAACAATATCTTTGGATATCTAATTCAAAATATTTTATTTTTTGCTCTTATAACTATTATCCCCCAATGCTTTTGATGACACTGCTATTCATAAACACAGTCATAGGGGTGAGATAGGAAGACAAAACAGTTCAAACAACAGGCCAAAGAAAGAGAAGATTATTACAATCATAATGACAAGTACATATTTCATAATAAGCTATTGTGGAATTATAAAAATTAATAAATAATTTTGTCAGTACAGTTTTCTATAGTAAAAACTGACTCTTTCCCCAGAGGCCAGAATCCTTTACATGGACCATTTATTAAGAAACATTTATTAAGTGCCTCCTCTGTACAAAACCCTATGTGAGGTTCTACTAGCAATATTATAGCTTAAGTTGCCCTAGCCCTTTAAGGGTTTCAAAATGCTTTTCTTACAAAAACCCTGTAAGACAGGTAGTGCAAAAAATTATTTTCTTTTACAAAAAGAGAAACTGAGACTAAGAGAACTGAAGTGATTAACCTATAGTCAAATAGGTACTAAATGTTGGAAATAAGAGTGAAAACTAGGTCTCATATTTCTAAAACTCAAACTCTTTCTAGTCTACCATGCTCACCTAAGGGAACCTATAGATGCTATTATGAAATGGCTTGAAAGCCTAACTCCCTAAATGGGTCTGAACTAATTTGATGTAGTTGATTAAATATTTTCATTGGTTAGGCTGTTCATTTTGAATTCCAAATCAGTTTAACTGACCTACTGAATGGCTGATATGTATAGTGTCTATCAACATAACCCCCATCCCACCCCCAATTCCTGCATCTTCCTAATTATATATTTTTCTTTTCTACATCTGAGAAGTACTTTTGTGTCAAGGGCTGCTATTGATAACTCTAGGAACACTCCGGAGGTGGAAGGGTTGTAGGCACAAATCAAAGTAAAGGTTCATGTTTTCTAATGGGAGTTTTTGATCTCCATTGTCAAAGGAGGAGCCTTCATGTTAACTTCTGGAGGAAAATTCAAGCTAAATACACCATATAATGTTTAGAAATCGCTAATCCTCATTCATTTGTCCGATTGTTTAGAAAACACATTCTTTTTTTTAAATAAAGGAATTAGGTTAGTTATTGACCATTTTGAGTTCTGGTTCTAGCTCCATAACATCTTTTCCTCATTGGGATATTTTTTGAGGAATACTTACAATTGCAAATGATATGGATAAAGATATGCAAGTAATATCTGTATTTTCATTGAAATCCTAGAATTATTTAGTTTCTTTTAAAATTGGCTACTTTTATACTTTGTTAGATCTATGATTTTATCCATGTACATACTCCCTCCATCATTGTAAGTTACAATTGACCCATCACTTATCCTTCTGGGTTTGTCTTATCCATGTCGTTTCTTCAATTTTTGGTATATGGTCAAGAATAGGCATTGCCTCAGTGCTATTACTATTAATTGATCAAAGTGTATTCTTTCATTTGTCAAAGTGATAATGAGTTTATGGCAGAAACTATGGACAGTTGTTCTCAACAGGGTAACTGAATGTACCTAATATTTACTCTTGAAATAATGCTTTTGTGATACTGGCTTACCTGTATGACAGAATTACCTAATATATTGTACATTCATGCTCATTTCTACACTGGAAATTGTAGATATAAATGGCTTTTGTTTATTTCCCCAGTTAGAGAGCAAACTTCTCTAGCAGTGAGATGGAAGTTAATTTTCTAGTCCTCCATCATGACATAAGAAAAGGTATTCCTTTCCCAGGTAACAGAAGGAAAGGATCAATTACAGATATTTGTGAAAAATAAAACTAAGATCAGCAAATTTATTCTTTTAAGAGAATTAAAGAACACATACATAAGCAGAAAGAAAGCTAGAGTGACGTATCACCCACCCTTTCTTCTAAACTGATGTGTTTCAGTAACTACTGAGCTCTTCCAGTACCTACTACTGGGGAACTCCTCCTATTCCTGCTTTAAAACAAAACAACACATGCAAGCACACACAGTCACATAACTCTCAGTTTCTCTATTTAGACACCATTTCATGAAGAAAGGAAAATGCTGATACAGCAGACACTGGCTGCTGCCATGGTAGAGCTGTTGCCATGGGATGGTTGCCTCTTCTTTCTCCCCTAGATCTCCTCAAGAATTCTCCTGAAACCTCCATAGACTATGTGCTGTTCTAGGACAAGGACTATCTTTTGCTTTTCTTTATATCCCCAGCAATTAGCATGATACCTGATACAGAGTAGGTCCTTAATAAATATTTCTTGACTGACCTTTGCTCTCTCTGAGGGCTTATTTATTGTTAGTTTTCTCTTTCCAAATCATGAAGGACTACAAATCCAAAAGTCTGTTGTTTTTGTTTGTTTTGGTTATTAAAATTTTATATCAATTATTAATATAAGCTATATAGGCAAGATTCTCCTTGATACCATTTGAGAAATTTCTTTAGTACTTGCCATTCCCCAGACTTGTGTGGCCCTTTTGGATCTTCATGTCCTCATTCATGTTTTTACCCTGCCTCACTTTCTTATCCTTTCTAAAACAAATCAAAGTTTTTCCAAATTCTGATTTCTGCTAAGATCTCAATATTTTCTCAGTTGCTTAGAGTTATACTTTTGTTTTCTTTGGTTTCTTGCTCTCTTTTGTGTCCCACATGTGACCAGTCCCCAATACCAGTTGATCATTCCTCTGTAATGCCTTATATATCCAACCCCTCCTGCCACCACTTTAATTGAGACCTTCATTATTTTTTACCTGAACCATTATGATAGCCTCCTCATCAGTTTCCCTACCTTGAATGTCTTTGACTTGAGTTTATCCAACTTGCTAGTGCAAGAATAATCTAAATTTTGCATGGATCTAGTTATGTTGTTCTCTTCCTTGAAAAACTTCAATGACTCCCTGGTGCTGCATTTCATGACCTTGCCGCAATCTACCTAGACTTACGTGATTCAGAGTTATAAGGGATGTGTTAGGTCATTTGGTTTAACCTTCTCAGGTCCAGAAAGGTTAAGTCATTTTACCTAATTCAAAAAGTTCTAGAATCTGAATTATAAAACTTCTGACTTTGAATCCGGGGTTCTTTCCACAGCATCACATTTGTGACACTCTTCTTAGTTGATATTACTCCCACTCTCTTAATCTATTTTCTAGACCAGAGATGTTAAACACATGGCTCACACTTCCAAGTGTGGTCCAGATTAAAGTTTAATTGAGAAATATTTAACAAAATAAATAAACCACAATTAAACAGAGATAACATCGCATTTTAAAACTACGTCAATATGTGGCTAGCAGGTATCATTATTTGTGGATTAGTGGCCCCATTTTTTTTACTTTAACGCCACTGATCTAGACTAACTGGTGCATTAACTGTCCACCAACATTTTGGTGTTTTCTCTTCTCTTCTTTGCTAATACAACTTACACTTCGAATGTTCTCTCCCTCAATCTTTGCCCATTAGGAGCACAGGATCTAGAGCTATAAGTAACATTTGAGGCCATCAACTCCCTTGTTTTACAAATGAGAAAACTAGGGCTAGGGGTGAGAAGGGGTTGGCCAGTTGAAGTCACAAACCAGAGGATAGACCACCTTGCTGAAGGTCACAAATCAAAAGCAGGATTAAAAATTCTATCTACCTCAACCAACATATCTTCAACTAACATAGACAAAAGAGATGTCTGGTTTTCCCAGAAGGATGTAATTTCTTCTTCCTAATTAAACAGACACGAGCATGTTGTATTATATAGGACTGAACTGACTATTCCAAAGGCATTTATCATTGGGGAAAGATAATGATGGAGATCTGGGAAGTAATGGGGAAGGGTAGCAATTATATGGCATTCAAATGTATTTCAGGGTCCCTTAATATTAATTTTGGGTTTGTATTTTTATAGTTTTCTAGAAAGAACTGAAAACCCTGCATGCTCTGGATTCCATAGCCTTTTTTGAAAGATGATGTCTGCTGATTACTGCCATTGAGCTGAGAAGATCTTTTTACATGTCAGAAGAATGTTTATACGGCTTCATTTTAAAATAGTCCAAGGCATGAAAGAGTCAGGGGGAGGAAGGGCAGAGATGGGCTATTTCACCCCTAGCCAATGCCTAGGAGATGTTGCTAATACCTTCCCATTAGAAAGAAGAAATTCAATCCCATTATATATAAAGGCACCGAAGGTGGTATCAAAGAAGCAAATTTTATACTTCCACATACCTCTCAGGAGATGGAATAAAAAAAAAATTAAACATCTTCTTTTAATTGCCAATATTACAGATGCTTCACAGATATTTATGTTTAAAAGGATGGGTCACAGTACTCAATGACTACAGTAATCTACTGTTTGATAAACCCAAAGACTCCAGCTTCTGGGATAAGAACTCACTATTTGACAAAAACTGCTGGGAAAACAAAAATAATATGGTAGAAACTGTGCATAGACCAATATCTTACACCATATATTAAAATAAAGTCAAAATGGCTTCACGATTTAGATATAAAGGCTAAAACTATAAGCAATCTAGGAAAGCAAGGAACAGTTTACCTATCAGATTTATGAATAAGGGAAGAATTTATGACCAAATAAGAGATAGAGAGCATTACAAAATGTAAAATGGATAATTTTGATTGCATTAAATTGAAAAGTTTTTGTACAAACAATGCAACCAAGATTAGGAGGGAAGCAGAAAATTGGGAAAGAATTTTTACAACCAGTGTCTCTGATAAAGGCCTCATTTCTAAAATATACAGAGAACTGAGTCAAATTTATAAGAATACACATCATTCTCCAATTAACAAATGGTCAAAGGATAGGAACAGACAGTTTTCAGAGGAAGAAATTAAAGCCATCTATAGTCATATGAAAAAAATGCTCTAAATCACTACTGATTAGAGGAATGCAAAGCAAAACAACTCTTAGGTACCACATCTCACCTGTCAGATTGGCTAACATGACAAAACAAGAAAATTATAAATGCTGGAGAAGATGTAGGGAAATTAGAACACTAATGCCATTGTTAGTGGAGTTGTGAACTGATCCAACCATTCTGGAGAGCAATTTGAAACTTTGCTCAAAGGGCTATAAAAATGTGCATACCCTTTCACCCAGAAATACCACTTCTACGGCTATATCCTAAAGACAGCACACAAGTGGAAAAAGGATCCATATGTACAAAAATATTTATAGCAGTTCTTTTTTGTGGTGGCAAAGAATTGGAAATCAAGAGGATGCCCATCAATTGATGAATGACTAAACAAGCTGTGGTATATTGATGTAGTAGAATACTATTTTGCCAAAAGAAATGAGGAGCAGATGGACTTCATTATAACCTGGAATGACTTATATGAACTGATGCTGAAGGAGGGGAGCAGAAGCATGAGAACATTATATACAATTACAGATACATTGTATCTGTGATGACTAACTTTGATAGATTTGGCTCTTCTCAGCAATGTAAGGTTCTAGACAACTCCAAAAGACTCATGATAGAAAAAGAGATTCATTTCCAGAGAAAGAATTATGGAGTCTGAATGTACATTGAAGCACACTATTTGCTCTCTTTTTGTTTTTGTTTTTGTTTCTGTTTTGTTTCTTCTTTCCTGTGGTTCATTCCATTGTTTATAATTCTTCTTTACAATTTGACTATGATGAAAATATGTTTAGTGTGAAGGTATATGTAGAACCTATATTTGATTGCGTGCCATCTTGGGTGCGGAAGGGCGAGAAGAGGGAAGAGGTGAAAATTTGAAACTCAAAAAAGTTGAGGAATTGAATGTTGTAAACTAAAAATAAATAAATGAATTTAAAAGAAAAAAATAAAAGAATATGTAATTATGGTATGCTACCACAAAGAATACAGAAATATGGCAAGAAGAAATTTTTTTCATTAAGATGAATTTGCAAAACTTTGCAAACTTTCCCTCATGGTAACTTTTGTCATCAACTGTGCAATTATAAAATAATTTTAAATATATTTCATTTATTTATTTTTAGTATTCATTCTTAAAAATTTTGAGTTACAAATTTTCTCCTTTGCACTCCTCCCTCACCTATTAAGGCAAGAAATATATTAGTTATACACATGAAATCATGCAAAGTGCATTTGCATATTAAACATGTTGCAAGAAAGCAAGAAAAAATGAAGTAAAAAAATTATGCTTCAATCTGCATTCAGTCTCTATTAGTTCTTTCTCTGGAGATGGACAACATTTTACATAAGTCCTTTGTAATTGTCTAGGATCATTGTATTGATCAGAATAGCTAAATTATACACAGTTGATCATCATACAATATTTCTATTATTGTGTACATTTTTCTCCTAGTTCTGCTCACTTCATTTTGCATCAGTTTATATGTCTTACCAGATGTTTCTGAAAACACCTTGCTCATCATTTTTTATAACACGAGAGTATTGCATCATCATCATAAACAACTTATTCAACCATTTCCCAAATAATGGGCATCCCCTCCATTTCCAGTTCTTTGTCACCACAAAAAATACTGTTACAAATATATTTGTATTTATAGGTCCTATTTTTTTCTCCTTGAGCTCTTTGAGATGTATAATGAGTAGTGGTTTTTCTGGTGCAAAGTGTATATACACAGTTTTATAGCTCTTTAGGCATACTTCCAAGTTGTTCTCCAGATTGGTTGGATAATTTCAAAACTCCACCAACAATGCATTAGTGTGTCAAGTTTTCTACATCCACATTTGTAATTTTCTCATTCTGTCATATTAGTCAATTTGATATATGTTAAACAGCACCTCAGAGTTGTTTCATTTTCATTTCTCTAAGCAAGAGTGATTGATTTCTTCTTCTGAAGCCTGCCTTTTCACATCCTTTGACAATTTATCAACTGGGGGATGATTTGTATTCTTACAGATTTGAGTTAGTTTTCTATATATTTGAGAAATGAGGCCTAAATCAGAGAAACCTGCTGTAGAAATCCCTCCCCCCAGTATCCAGCTTTTCTTCTAATTTTGGCTGCATTGGCTTATTTGTGCAAACCCTTTTCAATTTGATGTAATCGGAATTGCCGATTTTACTTTCTGTGATCCTCTCTATCTCTTGTTTGGTCATAAATTCTGCCCTTATTCATAGGTCTGAGAGTTAAAAATTTCTGTGCTCTCCTAATTTGCTTATGATATCACCATTTATATCTAAATCATGTACCAATCTTGATATTCTCTTAATTTATGGTTTGAGATGTTGTTCTATGCCTAATTTCTGCCAAACCACTTTCCAATTTTCTCAGTAATTTTTGTCAAATGGTCAGTTCTTATCTCAAAAACTTAAATCTTTGGGTTTATCAAATACTGAGAAAGAATTATGGTAATTTACTACTGTATATTGTGTACCTAATTGATTCCACTGATCAATCATTTTATGTCTTAGTACCAGATTGTTTTCCTAATTATCACTTTACAAAATAGTTTGAGATCTGCTAGGTTACCTTCCTTGAATTTTTTTTTCATTTATCCATTTATTTTCCTGATATCCTTGATTTTTTTTGTTCTCCCAGATGGATTTTATTACTTTTTTTTCTAGCTCTATAAAACACTTCTTTGGTAATTTTATTGAATCAGCCTAAATAAGTAAATTAAATTACATAGAAGTGTTATTTTTATTGTATTGATTTGGCCTATCCATGAGCATTTAATATTACTGCAATTGTTTAGAACTGTCTTTATTTTTGTGAAAAGTGTTTTGTAATTGTGTTCATACAGTTCATAAGTTTGTCTTGGCAGGTAGGCTCCCCAGTATTTTCTATCGTTGACAGTTATTTTAAATGGAATTTCTTTTTTCTATATTTTCCTGCTGGTCTTTAGTAATACCTAGTAATGCTGATGATTTATGTGCATTTATTTTATACCCTCAGACTTTGCTGAAGTTGTTAATTGTTTTGACTAGTTTTTTTAGTTGATTCTCTAAGATTCTCAAAGTATACCATGATATCATTTGCAAATAATGATAGTTTTGTTTCCTCATTGCATATTACAATTCCTTCAATTTCTTTTTCTTGTCTTATTGCTATAGCTAGAATTCCTAAGACAATATTGAATAATAGCGGTGCTAATGGGCATCCTTGTTTCACCTTGATCTTATTGGGAAAACTTCAAGTTTATCCTTGTTATAAATAAGCCTGCTCTTGGTTTTAGATAGATACTACTTATCATTTTAAGAAATGCTACATTTATTCCTATGCTTTCTAGTGTTTTTAATACGAATGAGGGTTGTACTTCTTAAAAAAATTTTGTGCATCTATTGAGATACTCATATGATTTATGTTGTTTTTGTTATTGGTATGGTCAATTATACTGATAGTTTTCTTAATATTGAACCATCCCTGTATTCCCGGTATAAATCCTTCCTGGTTATAGTGTGTGATCCCTGTCATATGATGCTATGATCTCCTTGCTAGTATTTTATTTTTTTTAATCTATCAATATTTATTAGGGAAATTATTCTGTAAATTTCTTTGTTTTTGTTATTCTGATTTAAGTATTAGTGCCATATATGTGTGGTAAAAAGAATTTGGTAAGACTTCTTTGCTTATTTTTTTCCTAATAGTTTATATAGTATTGCAATTAACTGTTCTTTCAATGTTTGGTGGAATTCACTTTTAAATGCATCTGGTCCTGGGGATCTTTTTCTTAGAGAGCTCACTGATGGCTTGTTCAATTTCTTTTTCTAAGTTAGGGTTTTTTAAGTATTCCATTTTCTCTTCTGTTAATATGTGTAATTTATATTTTATAAATATTCATCCATTACATTTAGTTGTCAGATTTATTGGGATAAAATTGGGCAAAATAACTGAATAACTATTATAATTTCATCTGCATTGGTGGTGCATTCAACATTTTCATTTTTAATACTGGTAATTTGGTTTTCTTCTTTTTCTAGAAATCCCAGTAATCATTTATTTTATTTTCTTCATAAACTATCTCCTAATTCCATTTATCAGTTCATTTTTACACTTTCAATTTTATTAATCTCTCCTTTGATTTTTAGGATTTCCATTTGGCATTTAATTGGGGCTTTTTGTTTTGTTCTTTTTCTAGCTCTTTTTTTAAACTTCCAATGATGTAAGCATTTAGAGATTTAATTTTCCTCCTAAATACTGCTTTGGCTGTATCTTACAAATTTTGGTATGTTGTCTCATTGTTGTCATTCTCTCTAATGAATTTATAAATTGTTCCTATGATTTGTTCTTTGACCCACTCATTCTTTAAGATGAAATTATTTAATATCCAATTACTTTTTATCTCATTACTATGGACCTTTATTGAATATAATGTTATTGCACTATGGACTGAAAATAATAGATTTAATATTTCTGCTTTTTTGCATTGGTGAGGTTTTTGTATGTGGTCAATTTTTGTGAAAGTGCCATATATAATTGAGAAAAAGATATACTTCTTTCTATTTCCATTCCATTTTCTCCAGAGGTCTATCATATCTAACTTTTCTGAAATTCTATTGATGTCCTTAAGTTCTGGTTCTAGAATATTATTTAAGGGCAGTTTTCCTTGATAATTTCCTAAAGTATGGTGTCTAAGATCTTTTTTTTACATCTTGAATTTCAGGTAGTCTAATAATTCTTAAATTATCTTTCTTTGATCTATTTTCCAGATCAGTTGTTTTTCCAATGAAAAATTTTAAAATTTATTCTGTTTTCTTTTGACTTTTTTTATTGCATTTTGATGTCTTATGCAGTCATTAGCTTCCACTTGTCCAATCCTAATTTTTAAGGAATTATTTTCTTCAGTGAGCTTTTCTACCTTTTTTCACCATTTGGCCATTTTTGCTTTTTAAAGAGTTCTTTACTTCAGCAAATTTTTGTATCTCTTTTTCCATTTGAACAATTCTGTTCTCAAGGTGTCATTTCCTTCATATTTTTTGTGCCTCTTTTATCAAGCTATTGACTTTCTTTTCATAATTTTCTTGTAACACTATCATTACTTTTCCCAATTGTCCTCTACCCCTTTTATTTGATTTTGAAAATCCTTTTTGTGCTGTTCCAGGAATGTTTATTGGGTTTGTGTCCAATTCACATTTTTTTCTTTGAGATTTTACTTGTATGTGTTTTGACATCATTGTCTTCTGAGTGTCTTTATCTTCTCTGTAACCACAGTAGCTTTTTATGGTCATTTTTTTTGTTGTTGTTTGTCTATTTTCCAGTCTATTTCTTGACTTTTTACTTTATTTTAAAGTTGGCTTCTGCTTCAGTGGTGGACTGTCCCAAACTTTAGGTTTTTTTGTGCTACTGTTTTTAGAGCTAGTTCTGGAATTCTGTTTAGTTTTCAGTACTTCTAAAGTGGTATCATCTAAGGAGAGATGTAGTTACTGCTTTCCTGGCCTGTGTTCTGGTCTTTACTCAGAAAAGGACCTTTCAGGAGCTTGGTCCCCTGCAGCCACATGTGCTAGCACTCTTTTTGGCCCTGAAACTGTATCCAAGTTCTCTGCTTTCCTGTAGCTACAAACACTAATGCTCCTTTCTGCTTTGGAACTGAGACCAGGATCCTTGCTCCCTTGAGAGCAACCATAAGCACCATTGTGGAACTGTGACCAGGCTTCTACTCTACTTCTGTACAAATACTGGTGCTCCTCTTTCCACTGGAACTGTGTGCCCCAGAGCTGCATTTGGGCAATGCAACCGGGTCCTAAACCCAGAGCCAACAATGGATTCTCTAATCTATTTCTGACCAGTTGTCCAAATCCCTTACTGTCTTTGACCTGAGAGCTCCCAAAGGTTCTATTACAGCTGTTGCAGCTGCCTCCAAGGTCTGCTTCCAGTGGTGGTGATATATGTGCTTTGCCCTGACTGACCACCATTCAGGTGTCACAGACCTCTCTTACCAACTTCCTGAATTGTCTTGGGGCTGGAAAAAAGTCTCACCCCAATCTTTTGTTGTCTCTGCAACTCCAGAATTTGATTTGAGGTGTTCTTTTAAAGTTGTTTGGAGAGGAATGTTGGGAGAGTTAAGCTGAGGTCTGCATATTCTCATCTATCTTGATTTTACTATGGTATATTCCTATTATAAAATTAAAAAGAGAAAATGTCCTCTCTACTACCCTTTCTATTGATGGAAATATTGTCTACCCACTTATCTAATGGATATTATGAAATCATGGAATTAGAGTTGAAAGGGGCTTAAAAGGTCCTCCAATTCAACCCCCTCATTTCACAAATGAAGAAACAGAGACCAAGAGAGTTTAAATGATTATGCAACATAATTATTAAATGATATAAGTAGAAGTGGAATCCAAATCCTCAGACCCCAAATATAGGACTCTTTTCTCTGTAAGTATTTTAAATATTTGTATATTTTCTTAATTGATACCATTGAAATATTCTGAGACCTCTCAACATGACTGATGCTATCGGGGAATAGAGTGCAATAAAATTCCATAATGATGCTTGTGCTGGGGAAGACAAATGATGATATATATCATAAGTTTTCCTTATTTTAGTAGTAGAGATGTAGTCTTTATTACTATAACTATGGAAGAATGATTTTGACTTTAGCTTTTTTAAAATATATAACAAGGAGACTTACAGTATAATTTTAAAATGATGACTAAAACTTTCAATAGGTTGATGAAAGGTTTAGGAAAATCATGAATGCTATTGAGACAGTGTTTATGAACAAAAGAGTAAATTTTTAAAAAATATGTGCCATGTGCCAAAAACTATGCTAGCTGCTGCAGATGCCTCCAAAAATTTTATGTTTTCAGGAGGCTTACACTCTAATTTGGGAAGATTGTGCATAAAAGAAAGTTTAGCAACAGGCAGCTAGAAAGGCCCAGAAATTCTAAGGATTCAGTGATATAGTGGATGGCAAGACCTAGAAATTCTTAGGTTATATAAATAGATTAAAGAACATCATTAGGGGACTTCAAAGCAGAGAGACAGGGCAGGTAGTAAAGCCTGGAGAAACTTTGGAAACGTTGGCTGGGTAGATGGTAAAGGCTGGTTATCCTCCACCTGGTAGGAAGCAATGAAGTTATTGATTCTAACCTCATTCGATCTCTGTAGACAAGCAGCCTAAGGCAAAGAGGGAAGCCAAAGAGAGTTTATCTACAATGGTGGCAGGTTTTTTCACCATCTAGGTATCTTAATGGGGTATTGTAGATTCCAGTTTTAGCACTGCCACTAGCTAGCTGTACGAGTAGTTAAACATAGCCTCTGTGGGCCCAAGCTTCCTCATCTATTAAACGAATAGAGCTAGACTGAAAGATGTAAAAAAGGCCTTTATATCTTAAAATCCCATTATTTAAAAAATATTAGATTGAAAATATGTTAATGAATGGAAATTTTTAATACCTCTGTCATAAATTGATTCTGCATTCTTTCACAAATTGTTATATCACAACTTTTTTCTTTCATGTCCTCATAATCTTTCTTTTCAATAGCCTTCTAACTGGTGTCTTTGCCTCTACTTCCTCCCTTCTCTAAAACATTCTCAATATCACTGCAAAGAGATTAAATTACAGCTCCAATTTTCCTATTACACTTAAATTATAGGTCCAATTATCGTATTCCCTTGTTCAAGTCACTACAGTGGTTCCTCATTCCCTCTAAGATAAAATAGAAAGTCCTCTCTTTGGCATTTAAAATTATTTTCCATCTGGTTCCAATCTAACTTTCCAGGACAACTACACATGCCTCCCCATAACTCTCTCAAACTACCTTCCTTACTGTTTTCTGGACACAAGTCCATTCCCCAAATCCATTCCTTTATACTACTTGACACATTGTCTACAGCGCACTCCTTTCTTACTGCCTTCTGTTGGGCTTAGTTAAAAAATTGATGCTTCTACAAGAGGCCCTTCCTGATTTGCCCAGTTGTTAGTGTTGCCCACAATAATTATTGCATATTTACTTATATCAGGCTATGTTGTATTACTTTACATGTCATACGCCTCCAATAGAATGTAAGCTTCCTTCATTATGGTCATTGTATTACCAACATCTACCACAACACCTAGATAATAATTAATGGCTACCTACTGGACAGTTAAGAAATGCTTGTTTGACTTAATTGAATTTCTTGGTGCCATAATCAAAGATAATACAAATTTGATTAATTCTGACCTTTCTTATGTTTTTGTGCATGTAATGAGAGCTCAGAGTTCATTCTGATCTAATTTTTGTCATAAATAAATTTACCAAAGATATAAATAATGTGGAAAATATAGATACATGGACCTGGACATGGATTATTTCCCCTTTTTCAGCACTTCATGGAGTACTCATCTTTTCCTCACTTTTAATAGGGGCAAACTATGGCTGCAGGGCATTCTTAATCTGGGAGGTAATATTACTACCTATTACTTAGGGTTTCCATTGCACATCCTATTAAAAGCCTAGTCTGTGCTTTCTTATCATTTCTAAATGGCTAATTTGTGCTACTCCTCTCATTACTTCCTTCTCATCAATGATGCTCTATCCTGCCTTCTAAGACATTTGCATCTGACAAGATATCAGTAATTCTTCCTCTACAGCCCCCTCATCTACTGACCAAGGGCAAAAGAGGCAGGAACTCCTTCCCTCTTTCCATGTGTCTAGACCTTTCTTATAAGGATCATTGTTACAAAAGGATTTGTTAATTTAAGTATCACTATTAGAGACAGGGTTAGATGGGGTTAAGTACCATGATGATGTAGAAAAGACAGTGTACTTGGAATTCAAGGGCCTGCATTTTAGTTAAACATCTACCATTTATTAGCTGTCTTAGTTGAAACACTAAATTTCTCTGATCTTCAATTTCTTGATTTGTGGAGATTTATATTATATTAATTATATTATGTTATATAAATTATATATGATATGATATTGTATTGTATTGTATTATATTATATCATAGTCATATATTATATTATATCATATGTTATGTTATATTATATTATGTTAATGTTACATTATGTTACATTATATTATATTAATGTTATATTATGTTATGTTATATTGATTATATTATATCATTATGTTATGTTACATTATATAATATTATGTTATATCATACCATATCATATCATCATATCATATCACATCGTATCATATCATATCATACATGTCAACTAGAATTGTCTGAAAACAGAGTGAAGTGACTTGGTTCAGTAGAAAGTACACTAGTTCAAGAAATGTCCATCTGGAAGATGCATGACTTCAGGACAAAGATGGCAGAGATAAGATTAATGATTTAAGTACCAGCTGAAATAAATTATGTTGAGGTCCTTTCCACCTCTAATATTCCATGCCAACTCATGGGGATGTTAGATGGAAAACACTCCATAAACCTCAAAATTCTATAAATGAATCATTATTATTGCTATTGTTGTGGGTTTTCTTGTTCTCTTATTCATTGAAATTCAGGTAGAAACAGTGCTGGAACAAGTTGCTTATTTATTCCTTTGTTTTTATCTTCTATTGTGTGTGTGGATAAGGTGACACATTTTTGTAGTTGAATAAAAAGTATTGTAATGGATCTCATTTTCTCTATGCTCAACAAAAGCTTTGAGACAATTCCAGTAGAAGAGAAGCTGATGGGGTTAAGTCCTTCAACTTGTTTTACATAGTTTTGTTTTTATTATTGCTATTATTGTTTTTAGAACTTATGATCTTAATTGTGTTCTTTTGTGGAAACTGTAAATATTGAGAATTGATTGATTTTTTAAAAAAAAATAATTATAAGGCAAATACAAGAACACAGAAATTTGACCATCGTTTTGGACTTATGGAGGGTATACAGGTAAATCACTAATGTTCTATCTGCTCAGCAGCTGTTGCTTCACATTTCTTTAAATACTCTGATGAAATTAAATGTGAAAATAAATACCCTTTATCCAGAGTACTAAATTACTAACTGCAAAAGGCTAAAGAATTTTGCCAATTTTCCCTTGGAAGAATACAAGCAATGTTTGAATTTTTCCAGATGCAGAAGAGGAGTGGCTGATTCCTGGATGCTCTCTCGGTTACTGAGAGAAAACTCATAGAATTCTGACCTCTAATAAAACAGTAACACCATGGCAACTTTCTGTTAGTTGTTTCGAGCTGGAATGGGAAAGTACCTAAATTTGCCTTCTACTCACCATCTGAGAACACATACGCTTTTAGTTGCATGTGCTATTTAACACAGCATTTATTTATCAGTCCTTAATTCCCACAAGTCCTGAATAATACTATCTTCTCTGTACATAGAAGCAACTCTACATAAGCCTCTTTACTAGATCTCTCTTGTCTTTTGACAGCACCTGGCACAATATCATGAGTGCTAAATGCTCTTTGACCCAGGTTCAAATCCTGTTAATTTGGACACATCTGAGCCTTTTTTTAGTTTTTTGTTAAATGGCAAAATAACTGCATTCCCCTTTTCCCTTCTAGGCAGCATCATGATAGGTGATGAAGAACTCGTTAAGTTTGTTTTGGATTTGTTCCTCTTAGTCTATGTTGTTGTTTTTCACTACTGTAAGTCAGACAATACCAGTGGTATACTCTCATTGTGAGAGTTAGAATGATAATACTTGATTTTGAATATTGTTTATCTCATTTATCTAGTCTCACAATAACCTCTAAAAAGGTTAGGTAACTGAGGTATAGAACTTAAGTGACTATAATATAAAATGTCTCAGAGCAAGGACTGAAGAGGTCAAATGTTAAATGAGTTAAATGAAGCTAGATGAAGTGAATCAGACTAAATAATCTCTAAGTCCTCTTTTACCTCCAAATTCTGTGATCATATGAACTTTGTTTTGCCACTATTTTCTCTGTTGGCTGTAGGCTCCTTGAGGCCAGAGAGAATTTTTTCATTCATTGTTTATGCATCCGTAGGTCCTAGCACAGCACCTTACACATCCTAGATGCTTACTAAATATTTCTTAATTTGAATTTAATTCACCTACCCAAGATCATCCAGCTTGTTTGTGGTGGAACTGCTCTCAACCATAGTCTAGGGCCAATGGTAGGCGTATATATTCCATATCATTGCCTTTCAGACATTGTTATATATAGTCACAATCGAATTAGAATGTTAGAGTTAGACGGAACCAATCCAATCTCCCACTATACAGATGAGGGAACTGGAGGCCAAAGATAGTAAATAATAGGATAAGACATGTGGCTAGTTGGGATAGGCCCTAGATCAGAACTCCAGATTCCTATTTGCCAAATCATTTGGCTTAGGGAAAATTCTCTAGTTTGGAGCTTAATGAAAAACAAAAGCATTTCAAAGACATAATGACCAATGCTAATTTCTGAAAGAGATTTCCCATCTTTGGCCCAAGGTCAGGGAGAAGCTTCTGTTGCTAATAGAAGCTAAATCCAGATTTTCTGCTCATTTGTCCATTCCCAGCTGAACTCCATTTAAAATGAAGAGGAATTCTGCCTGGGAAAAAGATGCAGAATCAGGCCCCAAGGGTTTCTTTCGTCTCTGAATAATATAGCCAATGAAAATCAAGTGGTTTTATATATGCCTATGTCTGAAACTAAAACTCTCACAGGCAGTCTAAAACATGAAGAAACATAATTAGAGGAAAGAATTTTTTTTCAATCTACTAGTTCTTTCTTTAAAAAAGTTAAATCTTTTGAATGTTGCCTGTAGACAACAGGTTTTTGCTATATTGTCCAGTCCCATAAAAAAGAACCAAAGAATCTCCTCAGTATCCTAAATAGTTATTAGAGCTATATATTAGAACAGCACATTTGATTCCTGATTATATGTCAAAAGTAACATTTATTAAATATTTATGGCATAGTCACGCTTAAAGTATATAACCTAAAAACATGAACTATCAATTTCTGGACTCAATTTGGTGAGTTAAGGGATTAGGAATGAGATTTAAGGAGAAGCCAAAGGCTACATTTGTTTATGATAAATATTTTAAGTATCTGTCATAAAATGTGGCCAGCTCTGTCGTGTACTTTAGATAAGCAATTTTAATTTTTTTTAAAAAACGAATTCCCCCACACATGCTGTTTTCACACAGTTAACGGAAAACTGAAACCATTTTTTCATAGACCGATTGGCTTAATTTCTAAAGATAATACATTGGGGTTCTTTAAAAAAAAACAAACAAACAGCAATGTTGGGGACTATGACTGTGTAATTGAATTAGCCAAGTCTTATCACAGGTTTTTGTTGTTCATTGTTGGTTCCTTTCAGAGAAAAGGGTACAACTTGCCACATGGTGTAGACAAACCTAACTTCTGTTGTAAAAGGGATTTCCTGTATTATATTATTTCCTTTCTTGTATTTTGATTCTTATTTTTGTTCTATAAGAAGATCATGCTTCAGTGAAACTTAAGTGGTGACTTCATCCTTAGAAATTGAACTAACTGAATTCCCTCCCCCACTATTATTTTTTCCAAGTACATGTGAAGATAATTTGGGTGCGGGGCAGTGCAATTGGGGTTAAGTGACTTGCCCATGGTCAAACAACTAGTACATGTGTCAAGTGTCTGAGGCTGCATTTGAACTCAGGTCCTCCTGACTCCAGGGCTGGTGCTCTACTCACTGTGCCACCTAGCTGCCCCCAAGATACTTTTCAACATTTATTTTCATAGGATTTTGAGCTTCAAATTTTTCTCCCTCCCTCCATCTCCTTCCCCCTCCTCAAGACATCATGCAATCTGATATAGGTTATACATATGCAATCATGTTAAATATATTTCCACATTAGTCTAATTGTGAAAGAAGAATCAGAACAAAAGGAAAAAAAACACAAGAAAGAAAAAAAACAAAAGAAAGTGAAAATAGTATGCTTTGCTCTGTATTCAGACTTCATAGTTCTTTCTCTAGATATGGATAGCATTTTCCATCATGAGTCTTTTGGAACTGTCTTGAATCATTGTATTGCCGAGAAGAGCTAAGTCTTTCACAGTTGATCATCACACACAGCCTTCTCCTGGTTCTTCTCACTTCACTCAGCAGTAGTTCATATAAGTCTTTCCAGGATTTTTTCTGAAATCTACCTACTCATCATTTTTAAAATTTCTTTTCTTAATTTAGTATTTTATTTTCCCCCAGTTATATGTGAAAACAATTTTTAACATTCATTTTTAAACTTTGAGATCTGAATTCTCTCCCTTCCTCTACCCATCCCCCCACTGAGAAGGCAAGCAGTTCAATATAGGTTATACATGTTTAGTCAGGCAAAACATATTCATAATAGTCATGTTGTGAAAGAAAACATAGACAAAAATACTCAAGAAAAATAAAGTTAAAAAAATTATGCTTCAATCTGTATTCAGACAGCATCAGTTCTTCTCAGGTCATTACCTGATAGCATTTTTCATTATAAGTCCTTCAAACAATTTTTCCACATCTTTGCTAACATTTATCATTTTCTGTTTCTATCATATTAAACAATCTGATAGGTATGAGGTGGGACCTCAAAGCTGTTTTAATTTGCATTTCTCTAATCCATAGTAATTTAGAGCATTTTTATATGACTATAGATAGCTTTAATTATTTCATCTGAAAACTTCCTGTTCACATTCTTTGATAATTTATCAATTGGGAAATGACTTGTATTCTTATAAATTTGCCAGTTCTCTATATGGTATATTTGAGAAATGAGGCATTCAGAAACACTGGCTATAAAAATTGTTTCCCAGCTTCCTGCTTTCTTGCTAATCTTAGTTGTATTGGTTTTGTTTGTGTGAAAACTTTTTAATTTAATGTAATCAAAATTATCCATTTTTCATTTCATAATGTTCTCTATCTCTTGTTTGCTCATAATTACCTCCCTTCTCCATAGATCTGACAGGTTAACTTTTCTTTGTTCTCCTAATTTGCTTATAGTATTACCCTTTAGGTCTAAATCATGTATACATTTTGACCTTATCTTGGCATATGGTGTGAGTTATTGGTGTATGCCTAGTTTCAGCCATACTATTTTCCAGTTTTCCTAAGAGTTTTTATCAAATTGTGAGTTGTTAACACAGAAGCTGGAGACTTTGTGTTTATCAAACAGTAGATTACTATAGTCGTTGACTACTCTGTATTGCGTAGCTAACCTGTTCCATTGATCCACCAAATAATTTTGATGATTCCACTTTATAATATAGTTTTAGATCTATAGATTTTAGAGCTAGGCCACCTTCTTTTACATTTTTTTCATTAATTCCTTTGATATTCTTGAACTGTTATTTTTCCACATGATTTTGTTAATATTTTTAGCTCTATAAAATGACTTTTTGGTAGCTTGATTGGTATGGCACTGAATAAGTAAATTAATTTTGATAGAATTGTCATTTTTATTATATTAGCTTGGCCTATTCATGAGCAACTGATATTTTTGCAATTGTTTAGATCTGACTTTAGTTCTGTGAAAAGTGTTTTGTAATTGTGTACATGTAGTTCCTGGATTTGTCTTGGCAGGTAGATTCCCAAATATTTGATATTGTCTGCAGTTACTTTAAATGGAATTTCTCTTTCTATCTCTTCATGCTGTGCTTTGTTGGTAATATAGAGAAATGCTGATGATTTAAGTGGGTTTATTTTATGTCCTGCAACTTTGCTAAAGTTGTTAATTATTTCAAGTAGTTTATGAGTTGATTCTCAAGGATTTTCTAAGTATAAGTATATCACCTGGGGCATCTCCAGTTGTCCCGATCGATATCTTGCCACTGGACCCAGATGGTTCTGGAGGAGATAGTGAGGCTGGTAACTTTGCACAGCCCTTCCTCACTCAAATCAAAGTCAATTGCAAGTTATATCATCATCTCCCTGAAGTCATGGTCCTCTCTGAGAATAAAGGATAAACCACATATCTTCTGGAAAGAGTGATAGTTTTGTTTCTTCATTGCCTATTCTAATTCCTTCAGTTTCTTTTTCCCCTCTCATTGCTAAAACTATCATTTCTAGTATGATATTTAATAATAGTGGTGATAACGAGCATCCTTGTTTCACCTCTGATCTTACTGGGAAAGTTTCTAGCTTATTCTAGCTTAAGTAGATAATGCTTATTATTTTAAGGAATGCCCTCTTCATCCATATGCTCTCTAATGTTTTTAATAGGAATAGGTGCTGTATTTTGTCAAACTTTTTTCTGCATATATTGAGATAATTATATGATTTCTCTTACTTTGGTTATTGATATGGTCAATTATGCTGATAGTTTTCCCACTATTAAATCACCCTGCATTTCTGATATAAATCCTACTTTGTCATAGTGTACTATCCTTGGAAAAAATTGCTGTAATCTCTTTGTTAATATTTTATTTAAAATTTTATTTTATTTTATTTAAAATTTTTATTCATTAGGGAAATTGGGTCTATAATTTTCTGCTTTAGCCTTTTTCCTCTACTCTGAATTTCTCTATCTGCTTTAAATATGTTTCTTGTAAACAATATGTTGTAGGATTCTGTTTTTTAATCCACTTTGCTATCTGCTTCCATTTTATGGGAGAATTCATCTCATTCACATTCACAGTTATGATTACTAACTATGTATTTCCCTCCATCCTGTTTTTACCAGTTTATACTTTTCCTTTGACCCTGTGCCTCTTCACCAGTGTTTTGCTTCTGGCCACCACCTCCCTCAATCTGCCTTCCCTTCTATCAGCACCCCATTTCTTTCCCCTTTCCCCACCTATTTCCCTATAGGGTAAGATAAAATTTGACACCCAGCTGAATATGTATATTATTCCCTCTTTGAGCCAAATCAGATGAGTGTAAGGTTCAAACCTTACCTCTCCCTTCTTTTCCTCTTCTGTAATAGGACTTTTGTGCCTCTTTATGTGATATTTTGCTCTGTCTTTTTATACATTCAATCACTACAGAATCCATTTAGAGGTTTGGTTTAACATTGTTTCTGAGGGAAACGTGGGCTAGCTCAGACAATTCCTTGGCTTTTCTCCACCATCTTGGCTCCAAATTAGCTGAAAATTAATTGAACTGAACTATGAGTTTAATTAGTCAATGGTAGATCATAAAATAATCTTCAGTAAGCATCCTAAATTCCAGGTGGCCCAACAAATAAAAATCCCTTATCTAGACTAGTATACTAAGAAACATAATTTACATTTTTTCAAAGTTGACAGTAGGTAGATTGTCATTGTGGGTCTGTAATCATTAAGCCCATTGTGTAATATTACTAGGTATGCTTCTACTGGGGGCCTTAAAATGAATGTGATTCAGTTATATCAGCTTATCTTTCATGCCATTATTCAGGGTTTTTTTTGTAATTTTCAAATTATATCCACATTTGAACCTTATGAAACTTTATGAGATACTAAAGGCAGATACTATGGTTCTCATTTTCCAGGAGAGGTAACAGGGATTTAACATTAAGGCCTCTCCAAGGTAAGTGAAGTGATTTGCCTAAGGTCAGGAAACTAAGTTGCAAAATTAGGATTAAATGACAGCTTTTCCTTATTACATAAATAGCATTGATTTAATCTTCATTAATTGTTTGTTTTACCCTAAAGATAAAGATATTGGAGCACATTTTAGGGCTCTAAAGGAAAGCTTTTTGCCTAAATTTTCCTTAGATCATTTTCAATATAAATAATATAACTCCATACAACACATAATTGATACTATTTTTAATGTTCCAACAACTTAAATATAATAAATAAGCATATGCTAAGTAATTCCAAGTCTTTGATAATAAATTTTTTTTGTGCTAAATCTTTAGAATGAAACACACTTTCATGGACATGGCCAATTGTAGTAACAATTTGTCTAGCAGTTGTTGTGGGGTGTAAGGCCCAACAAGACTAGCAACAAGAGCTGCCAGCACAGGTTATTTTGATCTGCTTTACTAAGGAAAGTAACATTAAGGGTGTAACAATCTTACTTTAATCCAACATACAAATATCATTCACTTAGTTTAGGAGGAAAAGCCAGCATCCTGAACTTCAGAACAAATACAAACAAATTACAAACATATGCAATATAAACAGACCAAATCACAATTCATATTTACCAGGAAAGCATCAACATCTGGGTTTATGAGGAGGGGAGCTCTTAACAAGGCTTACCTAGAGTCACACATGACTCTTCCAGTGAGTGAGAGCCCCAGACAGAATGCCAACCTTTGAACTTTTATACTCTGTTCAGGGCTCAAAGGATTCATACCCAATCAGCAAAAGGGCATGAGCCTGGGGTTTTATATTTTAGTTATCAAAAACAGTGTGTGCCTGGAGCTTTGCACCTAGTAAGATGCAATCAAAGACACTTAATTAATTTAGCATTCTAAAACAGTAAAAAAAAATGTGCCACCTTAATTACCAATACACCAATGTAGAAATTTATCATATTTCACTAGGCATATTTGTTACAAGTGCTTTGGTTTTCTATTTTTCCCCCAGTGATGGAGGGAAGGGACAGCGGGGGAAAAAATTCCCTTTAATTAAAAAAAAATCTAATTTAGCTAAAATAACATTATAAATTTTCTTTCAAACATAAAACATGCCTGTAGTAGATTAAAAATTCAGTTAAAAGGTAAGGGAATTACAATTAGCGGGAAGCATTTGTGTGATCAACAGAGGCAGGAACAGAAGCAAAGTTGTCCTTAGATTACTATAGACCATGAGGACAGGGAAAAAAGAAATAGATGAGGAATTAAGAGAATAAATAATAAGCTTGGCAAAGAGGCAGGATATGGGAGAATTCAGTTATCTAGAAGCCTATCGGAGCTCTCTCTTTGACAAAAATAGGGCAATTAATCATTTACTGCTTTTAGTGATAATTTTGTCCTTTAGAAATTGGAAGATATGTGAGGAACTGGCTTTTGGATTTCATTCTTAGTAACAAGAAAGAACTTCTGGCTGGTAAAGAAATAATTCGAGACTTACAGGTGAATAACTACTCTACCTTCTTAGAATTCATGAAAGTAAAGGAGATGAATGCCATGCATAGTCTGAAATATACCCTATTCTTTGGAATAATGAATTTCAAAGGTCTCAGAGACAGGGATCCCATGACTTCAAATTCTAAAGAGGAAGTCATGCTAGGAAGGATGACCTCAAGACTGAAAAGCTGAAAGCACAAAGAAACAATGTTGATGTAGAAAAAAAGGAAGAAGTGACTAAAGATACTGTTGTGGTTGCACAAGGACCTCAAAGACAAGATTGTGTGTATGTGTGAGCGTGTGTGTGTGTGTGTGTGTGTGTGTGTGTGTGAAAGAGAGGGAGAGAGGGAAAGAAAGAGGCTGGAAAGCAGTCTTGTTTGAACCAGGCACAGATCTACAACTCATATCAAGATGAACTTCAAATTGTTACATGACTTAGATATAAAGGATGACATTATAGACAAATTAAAGGAGCAAGGAAGGAAGTACCTTTTGGATCTATGGATAGGGGAAGAGTTCATGACCAAACAAAGTATAGAAAGGATCACATAAGGAAAAATAAACAATTGTGTTTGGGTAATTTTTAAAAATTGTATAGATAAAAGTAATTTGGCTAAAATTAAAAGGGAAGTTGTTGGCTGGGGGAAAAATTGCAAAATATTTTCTCAGATAAAGGGGCAATTTCCAAAAAACAGGGTGAACTAATTAAAAGTTATGGGAATAATATCCGTGTCCAAATTGGCAATTTTTCAAAGGATATATAACATAATGCCTACCTCCTGAAAGAAATGTGATAGACTCAGGCTACAGATAGATTGCAAGGATCAAAGCATATATTTTTGAACATGACCAAAATGGTGATTTGTTTTGCTTGACTTTGCATATTTGTTACAAAGTTTTCTTTGACTTTCTTTTTCTAAGGAGTTAGATGAGGAAGGAAGAGAAAATAAAATTTTGTTAATTAAAAATAATTTATTTTAAAAATTATCACAGAGAAAAATGAAAGGAAGAGCAGGAAGAAGAAGACTCCCAGATGCAAATCTACAGTCCTTGGAAATGCAAAATTTTAACATTTGGATTAAAGAAATAAACTTTAAAGAGGCCTACCTAGACAACAATTTGAATGAGATCTAGGGATTTAGTAGATTGCAGGCTTAATAGGCATCCATCAAGCAGCAAACATTTATTAGGTGCTGACCTACTGATGTGGAAGTCAATATCTTAGGGTTATAAGAGTAAAGCTGTTAAGGCTATCTTAGGTTGCATTACATGAAACTTAGTTAATAGGACTTGGGACATTATTACCCTACTATACTTTGCCCTTGTAAAGACATATTTAGAATATTTCATTTAGTTTTTGGTGGCATATTTTTGGAAGAACCTTGATTAATAGAAAGGTTTCCCAAGACAGATGATCAGATTGGTGAGGAGCCTTGAAATTTTACCAAATAAATATTAGCTGAAGTAATTGAGGATGTTTAATCTGATAATAATAAGACTTTTGAGGTATACACCAGATGTCAAGTATTTAAAGGGCTGGAATAATGGAAGAGGCAATAGATCTGTTTTACTTTGTTACAGAGGGTAGTACCTTATTAAGTAGATGTTATAAAAATAGGTTTGATGTAAGGATGACACGTCTAATAATTAGGTTTATAAAAAAATGAAAGAGCTTGCTTTGACAGGAAGTCTTTTCCCTTGCACTGGAAACTTTCAAGAAAAGGCTTGATGACCATACATTGGGCAGGGATATCTAGGTCAGGTGGGTAAGACTAGATAGCCTGTGAGCTCCCTTCAAACAAGGAGATCCTATCCTGTATCCCTTTCGACTACTGAATTATTAAATTGCCTCATTATTTATGGTGAGATTATATGACAAATTTAAACTCCTTTTACATGAAATGTTGGAACAGGGTTAGATGTATTTGAACATTCATTTTCTTGGCAAAAAATTCCTACAGGGAATACTCTATATATTTGGTTCTTTTACATGGTATATCAATATACTAGGTCATTATTTATCATTAATCTACTTTTTTGAGATGTTCTTTGGTTCCTGAGGTGATTTTTGTATAAAAATATAGGAAAAATAAAAAAAAAACTATAATTTTTTGAAGTTGTCATGATCGTTTCATTTTTAACACTTTAATCTTAATTTTTAAAATTGCAAACTTATCAAACATTAACAAAGATAAATATTTTCCTATATAAATGTAGCATCCTGTTATACTAATTAGCTTAAGAGCAATATAATGATGACCCCTCAGGCTCATATGATCCTTTCAGTTTCTTTAAAGGGGTTATATTAAGGAAAAGTTAGAAGTATAGTCACATTTGCTCTGAGCCCCAGTTAGGAACATTAGTACAATTTAGGCAGAGGATTAGAGCCCTTCCTTAATTTAATTTTATATTTATCTCTAGCTATCCCATGGCCATTTTGTGGTTGAATTTAAATTTAGGTTGCTAGAAGTATTTGTATTACTAGTAGCAGATTACGTTATTCCATTTGTTAATAGACAGATAGTGAAAGAGGAAGTCGGGAAAAGAATCCTTTTCATTGGAAATTCCTTCAGTCCTTGAGGAGGTGGTACCTGTCCTAGGCTTCTGCTTCTGCCCTTATCAATAACTTCCTTCTTGGCTACCACTCAGTAATACATTCTTATTCAAAGGAAGTTATAGAAAAATGGAAATATGACTCAGGTTCCCTTGAAATGGCAAACAAAAACATTTGTTTTATTGTGTTTTCAAAGGGAAAACAAGTTTCAGAGATACGCATTTGGTCTTCTAGGACTTTTATAAGCATGACAAACACTTATAATAAAGTCACTATGAAAATAGCTGTAGCTCATGTATCAACATTGTTTATAGAGAAAGAGTTGGTAAAGTCTAAAAAGTCTAAAAAATAGACCCTCCAAATGAAATCAATATATATTTTAATACTTGTTGACTTTAATGCAAACTTGACTATAGGAGAGGACAATGAAAAATATTTTGGAAAAATTCATTCTAAAGCATCATATAGGAAAGCTAAATGGCTTGTAGATTATCAAGAAATCTTATTCCTATATATCATGAATACTATTATCAAGAAGAATCAAGAAGCACCATGTATCAAGTACCAAACAATATTGTGAAACCCAAAATTGTTTACATGTTAACAAAAAATGATTGGTTACTGATGCATTCGTTACTTTTGAAGCAGCAATTTTTATTCATTAGACCATTTTTGCCTCTTAAACGAAAAGTAAAATCCATACTAAATTAGAAATAAGTGAAAATGAGAAGACACGGCATGCAAATTAGATGACTCCAACTCAATCTATTTAAATAAGAGAATGATGCCAAAATATTTTAAATGTATAAAAAACCAGAAATTTATATTGATCCATCCATACCTGCCTATCCCTGTCAGCCTATTCCTCTCTTTCATTTTTTGGTTATACTCTGAGAAGCCCATCTACAATTAATGCTTTCATTTTCTTTTCTCTCATTCTTTTCTTAGCTCTCTGCAATCTGGCTCCCAACCTCACCATTCAACTGAAACTACTCTCTCTAAAATTACCAATGATCTATTAATGACCAAAAGCTGTGTCTTTTTCTCAGTTGTTATCTTTCTTGACCTCTCGGAAGCCTTTATTGATCACTCTCATCTCCATGATAGTCTTTTCTCTTTTGATTTTCATGACATCATTTTCTCTTTGTTCTTCTCCCACCTCCTACTCATTCCTTTCTCGATATTTTTTAGCTGGATATTTATATAGATCATACCTACTTATATTGAGGGTACTCCAAGGCTCTGTCCTGGGCACTCTTCTCCTTTACTATTTTACTTGACAATCTCATTAGCTCTCATGGATTAAAATATTATCTCTATGCAGATGATTCTCACATCAATTTATACATATACAATTTATACATACCTTTCTCCTCTCCTTTAGTATTGATTCATCTCTCTCCTCCTAGTTATGCAGACTTGGATTCTAGGTGTCATTTTCAACTCCTCACTCTCTCCTCTCTGCCCATACCCCCTCAGTTGCCAAGTCTTATTGATGTATTTTTCATATCTTTGGTATGCACCTCATTCTGCCTTCTGATGTCACCATAGGGCTGATTCAGGCCCTCCTCACCCGATACCTGGACTATTGCAATAGCCTGATGGTTTGTCTCCCTACCTCATATCTTTCCCCACTCCAGTAATCCTCTATTCAGCTACTAAATTCATCTTCCTAAAGTGCTGTCTGACCAGGTCAACCTCTGCCCCCCTCTGTCATTCAATAAACTCCAGTTGCTCCTTGTTACCTCCAGGATCAAATACATAATCCTTTATTTGGCTTTTAAGGTCTTTCACAACATGTCCTTCTCCTACCTTTCCAGTCTTCTTATACCTTGCACGCTGTCCTCCAGCCCCACATATTTTACAATCCAGTGACATTGGCCTCTTTGCTTTTTCTTACATACGATGCTCTCTGCATTACGCTATCTCTCACATTTGCTCTTGTGAGAAGGGGAGAGGGAATGAATATTTATAGCCCTGATTTCTGACAACAGAACTTGGTAATTCCAGGCAAAAGTTGCCTCATGTAAGATTTATGGAAGAACAGTGTAGAACTTGGCAGGGCCCCTAGAACCTTGGATAAAACTCTCATTGTGTACCTGAAGGAATGTGGAGGGTTGTGAGAATCAAGCACACTTCTTGTGACCTTGAGTCTTATGAATAGGTCATCTCTTTTTGACAAATTCCTTATTACCCACCTACTTGACTTGTTCCAGATTTTGTAAATAGCATGCCTGCTTCCCAGTGATCCCTATATAATTTGTTATTAGAGGTCAGTTTGTGTGTGTCAGTACAGTGATAAATTCTGCTGGTTTTCTTCAGTATCCTGTAGTGGCATATACTACACTGGGAAACCATTTGGCTAGGAAAGGGAATGTTTAATATGTATTTGCATGACTCTTTAAATGGGAATTCCAAAGAGGACCTAAATCAAATGATTATGTGTTTCACACTCAGTATAAGAAATACAGAATACAGAATCTTTCCTTTATGAGCCCCTTGGATAGCCATATTCAGGTGTACCAAAATGACGGTCTGCACCAAAGAATTGCAGAATCTCTGAGATGGAAAGGAGCCCAGAGGCCCATCAAGAAAAAATTTAAAGAGCTCTAAGAGTCAGAGGATCTGAGTTTTAAATCCTATCAAATACTCCTGTTAACATCCTATTAAATACTTTAAATTCTCTATGGGTGATCTTGTTTAGGTCACTTCACCACTACTGGTCCCAGTTTCTTGAGCTATAAATTGAAGGAGTTGGATTAGATAATCTCTAAGGTTTCTTCCAATTCTAAATCTATAATCCTTCATAATTCATCATTCTTTCTCTATTTTGAAGACTTCAAGTGATTACCTTCTAAGGTGACTCATTCCACTTTTTTGGGGGGGCAACTCTAATTGGTAGGAGATTTTTTCCTTATATTAAGCCAAAATCTTCTACCCCATAACTTTGACTTATTTGCTTCTAGTTGTACCCTCTCCGGTGACAAGCAGAATAAATCTATCCCCCTTTCTCACACGACAACCCTCTGAATCTTTATAGTCAGCTATCATGTCCTCCTTAAGTAATCTGTTGCCCAGTATTGACATTCTGAGTTCATTCAACTGCTTTTCAAGAGGCAGACCTCCAATTTCTTCATTATCTGTTATATTCCCCTTAACTTCTTGATATTCTTTGTAAAGAAAAGAACAAAATATTCCTTATGAGATTTGATCATTCCTCAGTATGAACACTCTGCTTTTCTTAATTCTCTCTAGAATCAAATTAGTTTTTGGCTGCCATGTCACAATGATGACATACCAGAGTCACTGTCTGCTACCCTTGTTGTCTATTATCTTTAACCTAATGTGTTACATAACAATATCTCTTCCATTATGTAGTTTGGAAGTTTATTTTTTGAATCCTAAGGTAAGCCTTTTACATTTATTCCTATTAAATTCAATCTCTTAAGATTTACTAGAATATTCTAACTTGTTGAGATATTTTTGCATCCTGATCGTCATCCAGTATATTAGCTATCACAACATCATGTCATGCTATTTTCAGTTTTGATAAGAATGACATATGTATATGTGTATAAATACACAACTAATATATGCATACATTTATATACACATACATATACACATATGTATACATACACATACACACATACATATACACATATGCATATATTTGTTTGTATATGTGTGTATACTTTCAATTAAGTCATGGATAAATGGATAAGGATCTTTAAAAACAAAGAGGCAAGTACAGATCTTTAGGATTTCTTCATTAAAGATTTCTCTTCCATGTGTATGTCAAGTCACTCATGATTGCTCCTTTGGGTCCAGTCATGTACCCAGTTCCACAATCTGCCTAACTGTACTTTCACATAGCACATATTTCTTATTTTTTTCCAAAAAAAAGAATATATGAATAACTTATTTTAATGCTTTACAGAAATCTAGGAATATTATGTTTACAACATTCCTAAACTCTACCAGGTCAAGTAAAGCTATCAGACAATGATCTCACCTTAATCTGGCAGAACCTCTTTTTAATGCAGCTTTTGAGTTATCTTTGCATTTTGTTGTCATAAACTTATCTGCTAAGTAGTACATTCCGAAGTTTTTTGAGGGATTGATGTGAAAGTCACTGGACTTTAGTTTTCATTTCCTTCCATTTTTTTCTGAACATCCTGTAGTAGCACCACCTATATTATCCATAATCTTTCAAAAACCACTGAATTTAATGGTCATATTTAGCTTAAAAATAAAAATTCATCATAGGACATGGATCATCTAGGTAAATTTATTGAAGACAGACACACATTTTCATCCAATCTAGCATGCATTTCAGCTCCATTAGTAATTTTTGTCTTATTTATCCTCTCCCCTCCCTCACTTCTCAAGTCATTTCCTTGGCAAAGGAAGCAGAAGAAATATAGAATATCATAGGATTTGGACCCACTTTCCAAGTCCATGCTCAGACTAATAAGCTGGGTTGTGTATCAAAGCTGATATATTTTACTTAGGACTAGTGGGTTAACTCTGAGGGGCTGAGGGGCTTTCTAGTACTTTAGTTCACAAAGAGCCTCTGTTTGTCTACAATGATTATTAGTTGATCTTGATTAGTCAACCAGAATTAATTAATTATCTTTTTAAAAGGAGTATTTACAAAGGTGGCATAGAAAAAAAAAAGTTGGTATAAAACATTCCCATAAGTCTGTGCTACACTCTATTTTCAGAGTCCAGAAACAAATGAGTTCAAACTCAGAGAACAAACATGGCAAAGGGATAACAAACAGCTTATATGTGTCCTTTTGCTGGTGTCTTTAAGACATCCCCCTTAGTCATGGTGCAGCTTCTTCTGAGCTTTTCAGAGAGTCCTGAAGTTTCCTTTCCTCAGTATGTCTAGTTTGTCCTTTGCTTCCAGTTTAGTTACTGACACAAACTACTGGGGTTCAGAGGATACTGCTAAGACTCTTGATGAAAAAAACCTAAATCTTCTTGACCTCCAAATTTCATAAGGTTCTCCTCTGATCAAGTTAATTGGGAAAGGAGAATGAGACCAAGGTTGAGGTTGAGGTTAATTTCCTCCCCTTCTTAAGGGCTTACCTGACATAGCTTCTACAAATAATCTGCCAGATGCTCAAATACCCAATTGTAAACTAGCTTATTAGTCTTATACACGTTCCAGATAATGTGACCATTTGTCCTCAAATATCCTGAAAATACCTCCTTTGCAGCCTCACTCCATTTCAGCTAATGACTTTATAAGCCTTCTAAATTCATTAAGGATTTTTTATACCTAGTATAAAGCTGTTGATTGATCCACTAGAGTTAGTTCTACTTGTCTAAAGTATTAGGATATATCATCTTGTTAGTTACTTAAGGTTGGAGGGGGAGGCC
>CM053622.1:290623283-290662056 GCA_028646595.1 Phalanger gymnotis | reverse complement strand
TAACCTTCTCTGTTGTCTTTGCTGTTTGTGGGTTGTGAGGTCTGGTACATGCCACAGCTCAGTAATTCAGCATGCTGGGGCACTCTCCGCTCCAGTTCTGGTCTCGTTGGTCCCCAGTCTGCCGCGCCGCGCCGCACCACGCGCTGGGCTCTGCTTGGCTCAGCTTCACTCCCCTCAGCTGGGAGCTGGGAGTTCCGTGCGGGACAGACCTTACCCCGAGACCATCCAGGCTGTCCTGGGCTGGAGCCCTGCTTCCCTCTGCCACTTTGTGGGTTCTGCAGCTCTAGAATTGGTTCAGAGCCATTTTTTTTGTAGGTTTTTGGAGGGACTTGGTGGGGAGCTCATGCCAGTTACTGCTTTCCAGTCGCCATCTTCATTTATGTGAATTTTAAAAGACAAGAAGTTGGCCATGAGATTATTTTTTTTTAAACACAGCAACTCAAAAACCATTTCATAAGGAATAGAGTGTTTTAATTTGACATCATTTGGGTGAGAGATGGGAAATACAAATACAATCAAATATCTTCCAGAAATGAAATTTGAGTCCTGTAGAGCAAAATCTCACTTATCCATCATCATTGGTGAATGATTTATTCCACATAAATTAAATTACTAGGTAACTGAAGTTAACTCCCATTCAAGCTTAAAACCTAAATTACTCTAGAGATTTTTGTGGAATTTTACCTTGAATAAATATATTAACCCTTTCCCTTTTAAACAAAGGATATTATAATTTAGCCTTCCTTTGACAATTTAGGCTCTTCATTAGGAATATTAATTACTGTTTTCTGACATTGTACTGCTTGGGATCTGTTCCATAAAATTTAAGAAATATGAAAGATAGTCCCTGTCCTCAAAGATCTTACATTATAATAGGGAGAAAATGATATATAAAGGTGAGCTAAAGTAGAGGGAGGAAAAAAAAAAGGTATCAGCAAGGAGAGCATGGTAGTGAATGGAGAATGAAGGATGGCTGATCTCAGCCCTATTCAAAATGGAAGTTCTGGAAGGGACTCCCTAATGGGAGAAGTGAGACATAGGAATGGAGGGATAAGGCAGTTAAAGTGTAGTGGCAAAGTCAGTTGAGTGAAGCAGAGTTGGTGTGGTCCACACTTTGTAAAATTCCCTTTAAAGTTTTATACTTTTGTCTATTTTAACCTTTTCATTTTTTATAACCTAAAAATCAAGGAGCAATTTTAGTATTTAAAATTTCATTTATTAATTTTTATTTAATTTTGAATTAAAGAGGTTGAAATTAAACAAAATTTTGAATCTTGGAATTGAAAGGGATCTAAGAGGTCAGATATATCGATACATATCTGCCAACATTCCATTCTATAATCTTTAAGACACTTTTTTCCCCTCCCATAAAGTCCCTTTGTCTCTTTTCATTACTTTCACATTTTCTCCTAGTTCTGCCTTCTGGAGCAAAGTAAAAGAACTTTAATTTCATTTCCATGTGACAGTTCTTCAAATAGTTGAATGCTGTTATGTCCTTCAAGTGCTCTTAACCTAGGGACCATAGGCTGATTGTTAAAAATATTTCAATAAATTGTATTTTGATACAATTGCCTTCCTTTGTAGTAATAGTATGTATTTTATTTTAGGGGTTTAAAACATTGTTGAGGGGTCCATAGAATTCACCAGACTTTCAAAGGAGGTCCAAAGCTCAAAGAAAAAAGGGTCAAGAGCCCATGCTGTAAGTCTTTTCTCCTCCATGCCAAATACTCTTAGTTGCTTCGGTTGACCATCACTCAGATGATAAAATCTTGAAGGTTTGGATTATCCTTTTTCTACATAATCCTAGTAGCTTTTCTCTAGCTACTCTCCAGATCGTTGTCATTCATAAAGTATGATAACAGTAGGGAAGAGAAGAATAGAAAGGAATAAGCATTTACTAAATGCCTACTATATTCCAAGTGCTTTGCTATGTATCTTATGGATATTATTTATCCTCACAATAACCTTGTGAGGTAGATGCTATTATTATCCTCATTTTGCAGTTGAGGAAACTGAGGCAGATAGTAGCAAATTGACTTGCCCAGGGTCACAAAAGTAAGTGTTTGAGGAAGAATTTGAACTCAGATCTTCCTGACACCAGGCCCAGTGCTTTATCTGCTATCTCAACTAGCTGTCAGAATCATCTACAATACAACAAATGTGGTCTGACTATGCAGAGTATTAATCTAGCCTAAGTTTGCTTCAGGTTTCTTCACTACCTTTCCACATTATTGACTCATTTAACTTGAAGTCCACTAAAAACCTACAGATGACTTTTTCAGGCAAGCTGTAGTATAAACATGCTTCTCTCATCTTATATTCACGACATTGATTTTTTTGAGTCAAAGGGTAGGTTTTTATATTTATCTTGAAATATGAAACTTCATCTCATTGGATTTTCTCCACTACTCTAGCTTGTCAAAATTATTTTTGATCTTGACTTTGTCGTATAGTTGTTTACTCTACCATCCAGTTTTTCTGTCATCTGAAAACTTGGTAAGCATGTATTTTATATCTTCATTCAAGACATTGAGAAAAATGTTGAGAAACTCCTAGAAATCTTCACTAGTGACCTCCCGCTACATTAATGTCAGCTGTTTAGGTCCTTTCATTCATGCAGTTCAGAATCTACTTAACTTTACTGTCATCTATATACTGACTTTTTTGATCTTCCTGGAATTATAAGGTAATAAAAATATAGCAGGAAGTGTCTTCAGGGGTCATCTAGTCCCACACTCTAAGTTTAAAGCTGAGAAATGGACATCCAGGGAGGCCGAGTGACATACATGACCACAAACACTTTCTATGAGTATTTCCTGGGAGAATTTGGTGAATGCTTTGCTAAAATCTACATATGTTATTTCTTTTGAATTTTTCTCATCTGTTAGCCTTATAAGTCTATCAATTAAGGAGAGAAGTTATTGTGGCATGACCATTTCATGACCTTTCCTGATTTCCATTAACCAGCCTTTTAATATGAAAAACTAGAAATTTTTCATGAATGGAAGTCAAACTCCTTGAACTAGTATGTTTTTGGTAGAATCTCCTCTTTCATTAAAAAAATAGGGACAGCTGCCTTTTTCCAGTCCTTTAAAGCCAACTTTATTCTCTATTATGTTAAAAAGATCACCAAGAGAAGCCACATCTGTCAGTTTTTTCCAGTACTCTCAAGAGTAGTTCTTTTATTTCAGGTGAATTGAACTCATTAAAGGCAGCTAGATTCTCTCAAACTACTTTCTTAAAAACATTGCATTTCAACTCCCTATTAACTAGGTTAAAGACAATTTTTCCAAAAGAAAACAGAATAGTGAGTTGTATTGCACTTTCCATATTGTTCATTATCTTTATTTTATCCATCTTAAATAATGATCCTATCCTTTCTTTGATCCTTTTTTTCAACATGATTAAAAAGAGTCTTTTTGCTTTCTTTGCCTAGCATCATCGATCTCAGCTAATTATGAGTGTTAGTACTTATTACAGCACCATTGTACCATTTTGTTCCCTGCCCTTTCTTCCATCTGCTGCACTTTTATGTTTAGATCCATTAGTTGATTTTTTTTTCCATTAATATCAGTCACTCTAGATAGTTTTACCATTTCTTCCTCACTGTAAATACTCCTAGATGTGTCTTCATAATTTCATTCTTGAGTTTCCTTTATCTTTCTTGGATTATTTCTCCTATAAATTTTAGGCCATTCTGTCCTACTTATACTTTAAATGAGCTCTTTGAAATCTTTCCCAAAATTTAGGGTGCATCTCCCTTATCACCTTCCCAAAAAGTTCTCATAATTTCTACTTTAGCCAGAATTTTCTCTTTTTCTTTTTGGTTAGAATCAGGTCCATAATAACAATTCCTGTTGTTTTAACATAAATCACCAATGTCTCTCTTTTTGGGAAACTCAAATTCAGAGTAAAATCTCCCTTTTTTGAATCCTTTACTTTTCAAGGAGGAAACTACCATTAAGGCAAATCAAGACATTATTGATTGTTATTATTTCGGCAAAGAGAGCTCCAGAAGATATCTAGTTATTCAAAGCTCAACCCACCTGCCATTGTAACAATTTTGACTTTCTTTTAGACTTGACTTTATTTATATTTTCTGAACTTTTCATTTAATTGCTTCTATCTGGGTTGTCTTTAATACATACTCACGATAATATTGCTTCTGTTTTTCCTTTTATTGATTATTTTCCAAATGATCTTCATTGTATTTCTCATTGTTACCTTTTTTCTTTATATGAATTTATTATCTCAATTGGTGATGTAGCTTACTCCTTCACTTTTTATTTTCCTTGATCCCTTTAAATAAGACATATGGCATAAAACCATATTCCATTCATGAGTACCTTCCCACCAATCTCAGTGATACCAGTGAAGTTGAATTTTCCTCCCAGTGTTAAGATATTTAACTGATTTTTCTTATTAGCTATATCTGGTATATTTGTTTATAACCACCCAAGATATCTTTTTCTTAAAATGGATTTTTCTTGTTTTTATATCACTTTTATTTTTCCTTCCCAGAAAGCTGCCCATTACAACAAAAAAATTAAAGAGGAAAAAATTAAGGAAAAAAAAACTTTGGCAAAATTCTTCATTATAGCAGTTGAATCTTGCAGTATGAAGAGTCACATAGGCCATTCATTTTATTGGTGGCTTCCGTTCTGGGTTTTACCCTCCATAAGTTACTGGAAGGAGAATAACAAGAAGATGAGAAGTGGAAAATAACAACAATTATTTTTATACAAAACAATTTTCACCTAAGGAAAATGGAGCCAACTCATTTGGACTCTAACATCGTGATGTACTTCTAGAGGAAAGAGAAATGGAACTAAAGAAAATAAAGATGAAATCAGCTAAATTAGACAAAGTATTATACACACAGATGCATTCTGCCCCAAGAGCAATGCAATTTCAAAGGTTTTGAGGAAATTATTATTAAGGTATCTATTTTTAACATCAGGTAAACACGCGCATGCGTTAGTATCCTTAAGGAGAGAGTCACTAAATGCTACTATTCATTTCTTTTTATTCTGACCATATTGGACAATATTTCTGTGGATGCCATCTGTAAATCCCCATCATTATTCCTTAGTGAACTAGCAGGTACATCTTACTAGAAGGATCCAAATTTTGCTTTGTTTCCTTCCTTTCCTCCTTCCTTCCCTCTCTCCTTCCCTGTCTCCCTCCCTCTCTCCTTCCTTCCTTCCTTCCTTCTTTCCTTCCTTCTTTCCTTCCTTCTTTCCTTCCTTCCTTCCTTCCTTCCTTCCTTCCTTCCTTCCTTCCTTCCTTCCTTCCTTCCTTCCTTCCTTCCTCCCTCCCTCCCTCCCTCCCTCCTTCCTTCCTTCCTTCCTACTTGAGATTGGGTCTCCCTATCTTTCCCAGACTGAAAGAGTAACAGCTATTTATTGGCTTAATCCCATTATTGATCAGCATGGAAGCTTTGACTTACTACACTTCAGACATTGGCTAGACAGCCTTTCTAGACAGCTTGATTGTCTCCTACTCATCGGGACTCACATGATTGGCTTAGCCCTAATGCATCTAAGAACTCCCAGACTGAAGCAATTCACTACCCTCAGCAGGGACTATACCAGGTATGCACCAGCATGCCTGGCCCGGATCCCCTTTTTCATAAGATTCTAATGCCTAATACGTAGCTCTCTTCCTCTTCTGTATTACAATCTTTCACCATCTAACAACTTGTTACAGATTGGGATGCCCTTCTGCTTCTTCTGGTCCTTTTCATTTTTTTTTCACCTTGAAGCACTTCTTCCATTTCTTGAAGAAACATTCCATTCTCTCTCTTAATCTGGAGACTAGAGATGCACTTTTAGCTTCTCTTTAAAGAAGGAGACTGATCTTGTGCATATAGAGTCATTATTTAACTATTTCAAAAAACCTATCACATATGTGCAGATAACTACAAAAAACAAAAAAGTTGCCTGCCCTTCATGTCTGCTAGAACTGAAAATCTCAGTATTTTTCCATTCTTGTGGTAAATTGCTCTGATATAAGTTCTGTTGGCCATAGCCAATTGCCTTCTTGGGGAAATCAGTCACTAGGAGCTCTTGAAACATATTTATTTATCTATTTTTTTGTTGTTTGATCACTTATAGCATTTTTCCTCTCTTATTCTCAAGAGATGAGTGTGTTTCAATGGCTTTTGATCTAAAATGAGCACTTTCCTACCAAAGTTCTAGGGCAAAAACAATTAACTACAAGTGATAGATCTGAAAGATAACATATTCCATGGCAGTTGCTAGCCTCTTTTTACCTTTTCCTTCTTTCCTATGACCAGTTTTGAAAAGCCAAATCCTATCTACTGTTTCACTGCCACTCTTCTTATTATTAATTTTGTGAGTGTTATAATAATAGTTGGCATTTTAATATTAATTTGTGGACATTATTTTATGATATCTAGAACTATAGAGACCTTAAAGAATATCTAAGCCAACTGCCTCATTTTTAGGTGAAGTAGTGGAGGCCCAGAGAGGTTAAATGTGAAAGGTCATACAACTAGCACGTGGCAGAGTCAGAATTTGAACCCAGCCTCACGACCTCAAAAACTGTGCTCTTCTCACCATTTCATCCACATTAAGGCTTTAACATACATAGTAATTATCCCTTTTTAGTGAAATGCTTAGAAAAGATTAAAATCTTATATAAAATAATTTGAGAATTACAGATGAGCATTGTAGGTTGGTTTTTGTTATTAAAACCAACTCCATTTGGGACAATTAAATGAAAACTTATGAAGTATGCTGTATTGTTTTGATAATTCACACCATTTTTTATTTGTGCAATACAATTCAAAATGTCCTGAGAGAGAAAAAGAAGTTATTTAAAAGATTTTTTTTCTCTTTTTAAAATTAATTCATTACTTTTTAGTTTTCAACATTCATTTCCTCAAGATTTGGGGTTATAAATTTTCTCCCCATCTCTCCTCTCCCCCCGCACCCCAAGATGGCATATATTCTGATTGCACCTTTCCCCAGTCTGCCCTCCCTTCTATCACTTCACTCCCCCCCATTACCTTTCCCTTTACTTTCTTGTAGGGCAAGATAGATTTCTATATCTCATTGCTGTATATCTTACTTCCCAGTTGCATGTTAAAACAGTTTTTAACATTTGTTTTTAGGACTTTGAGTTCTAAATTCTCTCCCTTCTTCCCTCCCCATCCTTTGAAAAGGCAAGCAATTCAATATAAGCTATTCATGTATCATTATGCAAAACACTTCCATAATAGTCATGTTGTGAAAGACTAACTATATTTCTCTCCATCCTATCCCTTCCTCCATTTATTCAATTTTCTCCTTTGACCCTGTCCCTTTTCAAAAATGTTTGCTTCTGACTACCCCCTCCCCCAAGATGTCCTCCCTTCTAAAATTTCCCCCTCTTATCCCCTCCCCCTCTAATTTCCTGTAGGGTAAGATACCCAGTTGAAAGTGTGTATTCCCTCCTTAAGCCAAATCCAATGAGAGTAAGGTTCACTCATTCCATTCCACCTCCCCCCTCTTCCCTTCCATTATAATAGCTTTTTCTTGCCTCTTTTATGTGAAATAATTTACCCCATTCTATCTTTCCCTTTCTCCTTCTCCCAATATATTCTGCTCTCACCCCTTAATTTTATTTTTTTAGATATCATAACTTCATATTTAACTCACCCTGTGCCATCTATCTATCTATCTATCTATCTATCTATCTATCTATCTATCTATCTAACCTTCAACTACCCTAATACTGAGAAAGGTCTCATGAGTTACAAATATCGTCTTTTCATGTAAGAATGTCAGCAGTTCAATTTTATTAAGTCCCTCCCGCCACAGTGCGATAGACCATTCCCAGCAACCATCTAGGCTGTCTTGGGCTGGAGACTTGTTTTGTTCTGTCATTGCATCGGTTCTATAGCTCTAGAATTTGTTTAGAGTTATTTTTTACAGGTGTTTGGAGGAATTTGGGGGAGAGCTCAAGCAAGTCCCTGCTTTTACTATGCCATCTTGGCTCTGCCCCCAAGAGTTTCTTTTTCCTTATATTGTTGTCTTAGCATAAAATAACTAACGAGGGAGCATGCTGCCCACCTCCTGATCAAAAGGTAATGGATTCAGGATGCAGAATAAGACATGGCCAATTTAACAATTTGTTTTTCTTGGCTATGATATTTGTTATAATGGGTTTTTTCCCCAATGGGGATGAGGAGGAGAGAGAGAAAAAGTATTTTCATCAATTGAAAAATTAAGTTTAAAAATTTAGATTTCTTACCTCTGTGTGCCTTTTAAGTCATGAAAAAAAATGGATCTGGATAGAAAAAAACATTTAGTCTGATTTTCTAAGGGATTACCTCCGAAGAGGGCTGGATTCAAGTCTAGCTTTTAATATGTGTGAGGTAGTGTGACATAGTAAAAAAAAAAGTGCTGTATATAGCATCAGAAAACTTGAGTTTGAATCTTTAGTATGATTTTTATTAGCTATGTGATCCTGGGAAATGGATTTAAGGCCTTATTTCTTAGTTTCCTTAGCTCTAAAATGAGGATAATGATACTTGCATTACCTACCTCTTATCATTATTATCATTGTTAAAGACAAAGATATATAGGTCATTCAGGATAAAGCAGTGGTGTCTTTCCTGATAACCTGCCTGAACTATGAAAAGGTGGAAGCTTAGATGTCAATGACTGAAGAACTCATTAGCTGTATAGGTGTTTTTTTTTTTTAGATTTGCTGGATAATTTCAACCCTCTGCTTCAGTCTGTGATGTGTATACAGGATATTCCTGCAAGCAAATAACATGGAATAAATCTTGCCAAACAACCTTTGTTGAGGTAATGGGGATGGAGAGAATACTGAACTTGGTGTCAAAAAGAACTGACTTGAAATACTTCCTTAAGACATGACACTTACTAGAAGTGTGACCCTGGGTAACTTCCTTAATCTTTTTCAGCCTCAATTTCCTCGTTGAAAAATGTGAACAGCAATGGCACCTACCTCACAGGGCTTTGGAGAGGCAAATGAGGTAACATTTGTAAAGTGCTTTGCAAACCTTAAAACTCTTTATGAATGTTAACTATTACTATAAATATCATTATCTTCCTCTACAATCTTCCTCATTTATATTGCCATAAAAATCAGTTCCATTTTGAGAAAAGAAATGAAAAGTTTTAGCCAACACCAAAGATTTTTTGGTAATATTTTCAATACAAAGCCTTTTCTTAGAGAATATCTTTAACTTAGAAAACGTGATTGAAGTATTTCACTGAAGCTGACATCTTTTTTGAGTGCAAAGTTGATACAATAAACAAAGACAACACTTTTTATTGAAATAGTAGTTTTTCATACAGATACTAGCCATACCAAGTATGAAAATTAATGGCTTTATAATTTAATATGCATGACATCATATCTGCCTTTTGTGAAACCCACAGCAATTTTAACTTGTTTTCCTCTCAGGAAGCCATCTATCCTCTCCTTAGCTATGCTTCTCAGATTCAGGAACAGATGTGGCAGCATTTGGTGGATAGTCATATATTTATAATAATTCTAATATCCCCTTTGGGCAATGGGTATTGTTGGTTCTCAACGGGAACAGAGAATAGGATACATGGTGACTCCTCAATTGATGATGTGAAGAGAATGAGGCATATCAACCCAATCATACAACTGGTATATGAAAAGTCAAACCTTGGATCAATTAACTGGTTTGACTAGATCCAACCAACGGCTTAAGTATTTGGATTTTTGCTATATTCCTCTAAATTTATCTATTGCTTGATAAGACTCACCTAATCTCTCACTGTCAAAGCCTGAAGCATAGAGGAGGTGAATTAAATTCTCATTTCCTATCAAGGCAATAGCAAATCCTTCTTAATTGACTTATGTGTTACTTCCCTGAGCTATACCACAACTGAGATGATGGAGCAGCATTCTGAATCCTAAGAAATGTAATTTATTGTGGCTTGGTGTTCACATAGCTCCATAACAAAAGGCTGAGAGCTTGAGTTACCTACCTGTCATGTGTGTTACAGTAGGTTTGGAGAGAGGAAGCTACAAGTTGCACTGCTAAAGTACCTTCCAGTTCTGAAATTCTGTGCTTATGTGATTGAGACATTAAAACTAATCATTGAATCCAGTGAAGTGGATGGAGAATCCCGAAACATCAAATCTGTTGGAGGACGACATCCCCAAAGTAGAAATTCATTGTTAGGAATTGATTTAACTAACAATCTGCTGGACAGTCAGTCATTTTTCACTTTTCAAATTGTCACTGGGAAATATTGAAGCGTGTTGTAGATGCTACTTTGGATGCCATATTGATTTCAGTTCCAAACTTTCCATTTTTTTCTCTTGTTATACATTTTGTTAATTGATTCTAGAGAATACATATTTTAATAAAATAGCTTGATTATTTAAGGGCCCTTGAGTCACATTTTAAGGAAGAAAGTGAAGAGCATCCTGTTTCCATCTGGGGATCATGTCAACAGATACATCCATTCTCCTCATTGGTAACCTTCATTTTGTGTGGACAAACCATCAATGCTGTATATGTTTAGTGGCTGAACCATCTTGCTAGGGCACATGGGTAAAAAGAAGAAAGAATGAAAAAGGTGGGACCAACACATTTTGCGTCTCCTCTCTCTTCCTTGCTCTTTTTTTTTCCTAAACAAGTCAAGAGTTTTTATAATTCATCACCTGGCTGACAGATGAGTTCTGCCGGAGAATATTAGAGAATGTCTCAAATCTCATATATATGCTAATGGTATGCTGAGGCAGGTTGGTGGTATGCTGGAGTTTTTAATCTGTCTCGACCAGTGTGGAAAGTGGAGGAGACAAGTCATTGCACTCGACAATTTATGATCAAACAACTGAATTGTAAAGGAAGAAGGACATGCAGAAAGGGAGAGTAATTTTCTGATTTAACAGCGTTGTTACTACAAATAAAGAAATCTTGATTTTGACTGCACTCGACATTAAATGAGTTTCCTGTGCCCTGCTCTGAATTTTTCATTTTCAGATTTGTATAAAGCACCCTGCTTAGATACAAGTGACAGATAAGGAAACGATTGCATATGGAAATCAAATGTGTATAATAAAGCCATCTTCTGTTTATTAAATAAACACATGTAGATGACTTCTGTGGAGAATGCACTGATAATTCTTCATTGTGTTCCCCCCTCCCTTTTTTGCAAGTCAAAAAGAATCTTATTTAACAACCCAGAATGACTAGACATAAGCTTTTTCTGTTTATTACCTTTCAACAAACCAGGGGGTCCAATATATGGCATTTATAGCTAACATTTTATTTTGATTCTTCAGTCCCTGCTTCCACTATATTATTACAGTAAATCAATGTGAACGCTACCATAATTTTGGAGGATGTGCCTTCACATTAATATTTTCATGAATGTTATTACATTTTCATTATAAAAATGGTAAGGATGAGCCAATAAGTAAAGAGAGCGAAGCATAATTCTAAAAAATCGAGAGGGATAAGAAACAAAGCCTCTGCATGTAGCCTCTCAGTTTTACAATTATGTTATGACAATGGTACAGAACAATAATCCTGGAGGTGAACAAAACAGCATAAGCCTAAAACTTGGACACCAAATTTGAAATTCAAGTGCTTATAAAATCACAGAGATGAGCTTGTTGAAGCATTTGTGCATGTGTGGCTAAATGCATGTGCATGCGCACATTATGTTTTAAAAAAAATCCGGTTTGGGATCTTCAAGAAAAAACTGTTTAATCCTCCCCTTTGCACCAGGAATTCTCATTCTCAGAGAAGAGTGAAGAGTGACCCATTCTCTTTGAAGTTCCCATAATATTTCTCACAGAGCTGTGGCTCCTGGAGCGGTTACAAAAGAAGAGGTGAAGAAATGTAGCTAGGCCCCTGGGACAATGCCCAAGAGTGAATGAGCATAGTCAGCTGTTTATCATTGAGAATGATGGGGAGGCATCAGAAGTACTGCACTCTCATTTGTGTGCAGTTAGGCAGCTATCCTTATCTCTGACCACTGAGATACAGCCCTGGATTCAGGGTATTATTTTTTAATTTGAAAAATCTAAGAATAATTATAAACTATTTTTTTCCTTTCTTGCACCATGAGACTTAATCACTAACATTATTGATAAGAAAAAATTTCACAAATAACCTAAGTCCAAATCTTTCTTATTCATTAGAGTCTTCATGGAACTCCTGTTGGGGCAGGGTGCTTTAAGAAAGGAAGGGCTCTAGCTTTAATTTGACCATTCTGAGGCATAATTTCTGATAAGAAAAAAGGAAAAAAAAAAGTAACACCTCTCTCAAAGTTGTTATGAAGAATAAATGAGATTTATATGGAAAATAACTTGTAAATCTTAAATTGTAATATAAATAGAAATTATTGTTGTTATTAAATAACTGAAAAGGCCACAATTAGAGTAGATTCATGCATGAATTGAAGAAGAGAATTTGATACATATGGTGAAAAATCTGCAGGATTTGGGCTACTGTGTCCAAGATGTGACATCAGGAATACTTCTCCTTTGTCCCTTACATCTTTATGAGACCTACATTTGTCAAGTTTTCCTTTTAAGTTTTTTTTCCTCTCCTATTAGTCTGTTCTTCTCTATTCTTGATATCTTCACCCTAGTTCACTCTTTATTTCCTTTGAACCACCCTGTCCACTAATCTTTCTTCCCTGTAACATTTTCATTATCTCACTCTTCTGCTCAAAAATCCCACATGACATCCTCTTTATTATTTCATTATACCTAAATTTCTATGCCTGGTTTTAAAATCCCTTCATAATCTGCCCCCCCCCCTTGCCTATTATTTTATTCTATCTCTCAACACACAGGCTCCGATATGGTCAAGAGAGAACAATCACTGTCCTACGTCCACACTATGCTTCTATTTGTCTCCGCATTTTATCCTGTCAATTCTTCATTTAGAAATCCTACCCTTCTTTACTCTGCTAAGTCAAACTTTTTGAGGCTTATTTCAAGTTCTATTTCTTCCAATGAAGATTTCCCTTGCTTTTTCTGCCCTCATGGATCTCCTGCATCTCTGAGTTTTTTTTTCAATACTCATGAGTTCTTACATGTGCTGTTGTCTCCCAACTATGCACCACCTTGTGTTCTTCAGTACTGTTTTTATGTCCTCCTTTTGTCCTTTTATTTGGGATTTATGTATACTCTTTTAGGACAGGGACCCAAATTTTATGTTCAATACCCTCTATATTTCCTTGTGATTGGCACTCATTAAGCACTTGTTTGTTGAATGACTCAGAAAATGGCATTTTCTGTCAAAATATCAGAAAACTGAAGGAAATTGCAAGGTTGCTGGATTAAAATAGTCCAGCATTGTCTCTTTGTAAACTAGAAAAATGTCTTCCTTCCTTCCTTCATTCCTTCTTTCTTTTTTTTTTATTTTTTTTTTTAACAAAGAGTCCATGCATAACTACAGAAAATCAATTTCAGTGGCTTTTGGAGATGCTAATAATCCCTCCAACAACATTTTCCTCAGTTTTAGTTTTGTAGAGACACAAATTAAAAGTCTGATTGGAGGGTAACACCCATTATATAGTTAATAATTGTGATGTTGACATTTCATATTCATATAGTGCTATGATACAAACTCTACATTTATTTGGTATAATAATAGACGTATTTCTATAAAATTTTAAAGATTTCAAAATGCTCACAAGCATTACCTTATTAGAGCCTCACAACCACACTAGGGGTTATTACTATCTAGATGGGAATACTAAGACTCAATGACATTAAATAACTTGCCTGGGGTCAATCAGCTAAGTATCATGAGTAGGATTGAAGCCTGCTTCTTCCTTATTCTAGGTAAAACACTTCTTCCATTAAGTATCTCCCTTCCAATTTGGTTTCCCCAACTTAATGAACTAGTTACTGTCAGAATTATTATTCTTATTTTACAGATGACAAAACCGAGGATCAAAGAAATGTTGAGTGACAAAGTTGAACTTTGAATCTATGTACTCCGACTCCAAATCTAGCATTCTTCTGAATATGCCATACAATGCTATTATTAATGAACATTTTTCTTTAATAAAACTGTTGACAAAACCTGATTATCATTCTCTCTCAATAGACTAAGAACATTAATGTGTGAAAAGTACAATCTCATTGATCTTTTTATAAGAAAAAAATAATAATTTCTGTCACATTTTTCTCCTAACATAAAAGTAAGGACTGATGTTTTCATGTAAATAGCAAAAATAAAAATAAGTTACTCTTGATAATACAAATAAGAAAGCAGCCAAAAAGTTTGAAAATGGAAAACAATATATATATATGTATGTATATATATATATATATATATATATATATATATATATATATATATATATGCAGCACAAGAGAACATTTTTGCAAAGCCTGGGTAAAGAAATAGTAATTTTCATATCATATATATGTGTCATGTATTACATACATCATATATAACATACATAAATACACATACACATGTGTATGTATGTACTGTGCATACACGTGCATATATATTTACTGCATGAAGCTGTGTGTCAAATTACGTTTTTTTTAAATATTTAGTGGATCAAAATGTTTGAAGTGGGAAAGGATTCAGTGTATAGCCCCACAGGTGACACAGAGAGCAGGGACTAGAAAAAGAAGTCACCTAGTTTTATAGTAAGAATGAGGTTCCTTCTAGGAAGGAAGAGAAACAAGATGTTACAAGATTGACTAAATGGATAATATCTCCCTAAAATAGTAATAAAACAAAATCAGAGCTCAAAAGGTAAAATTTGAAAATAAATGGAAAAACAAAATGAGTTCTGACCCAATGAAAAAAGTAACACATATTAAAAGAAACAAATATTCAAAAACAACATATTTATATGTGTGTTTATATTGCATACATATTACATATGTATGTATATATGCATGTATATATACACATTATGCATCCAAAGAATACAAAAACACAGAAAATAAACAAGAATTTTATCAAGACAAAACAAAATTAATAATTACTGTGCTGAAGTAATTTCAAAAATGACATAAATCTATCACTAAAGAGGTAAAGAAGTAACAGAGTATGCCTTAAAAATCTTAGAATAAAATAATGTTAAAGCAACATTTCATAAGTATTTATTGAAAATACAAATAAAAAGTCTATATGCTAACTAGAATTATTTCATAGGGTGATATAATGACAGAAATAGCAGAGGAAAAAGAAAAAAAACATTCAGAAAATTATGCACCTGGAAAATGGAATCTATGAAGATAAAAATGATGGATAAGGAGGCTGTGATAAGGAGAGGAAATTCAAGAATTTCAAGGTTTTCAAAACTGTGAAGAAAAGAATGAGACCATTATACTTCAGTTCATTACAGAAGAAAAAATTTCAAAAATACAAAACTGTTAAAGAGTATTCACAAATTGACAGAATTTGTTTTTGTTGTTTGTCCTTCATTTTTGGATAGGTCCACTGTCATCACAAGTGATGTCTTGACTTGCACATGAATTGGAGTTAAGTGAAGCAAAATTGCACAAAGTCATCAGCCTCACTCTCTCTTATAGTTATCAAAGTCCAATGGCAGGGCAAAAGTCAAGAAAAGTAGTGATGGCCCAGAATGCAATAAATCCCCCTGGTGTCTTTGATGTCTTACCAAGATCTAGGTGCTCCACAGTGCCTGTTTTACCCACCTTCATGGTCATTGGAACAAATTGTTCTCACCAGTTTTGGGCAGACATCTCACTAACTCACCAACAGATTTGAGGCCTATTGATTACCCTTCCAAGATGGTTTTGCAAATTGTGTATCATCTGCTGAGATGGTTTTGCAAGGGTGTGGCTGCTGCTCATGCTACAGCTTCTTGGAGTCACAGGTGAGTTGGGTGGAAACCAAAGGTGAATGATCAGCCCTGGAGAGGACTCAGCAAGCCTTTGTATCAGAGGTGTTAGTCCTCCCTGAACACCCCATACACCCCAAAAGAATGTATTATGACACCTACAAATGTGACCTTGAATTCAAATAAACTATTCACATAATTTTCAAGCCCTATGACTGCAATGACAAGAAGATGTATTTTCAATAAGCCAGCAAGATGATTGTTGTTCTTGTTTAGTTGTTTCAGTCACATACGACTCTTCATGACTCCATTTGGGACTTTATTGGCAAAGATTCTGGAGTATCTGAGGCCAGATTTGAATTCAGGAAGATGAGTTCTCCTCACTTAAGACCTATCATTTTATCCACTGTGCTATTTAGCTGCCCTCTAGATGATCATTACATACCCAAAAAAATTAGAATTTCACATTTTTGCCTCTACAAGAGCAAGATATAAGAAGCTTAACACGGCATTCTGAAAATTTCCAAAAAAATAGAGAAGAGAGCTTCATTGACAAATCAGCTTCCTGGCAAAGCTAAGCATTCTTTTATAAATCAAAAGATGGTCATTCAATAATTCAGATGAGTCTTAACAACTTATGGAGAGCAAAACCAATCACAAGACATTTTTAATATACCAAAAAAGCCATTTACTCTGAATTGCACCATCAAAATAAATAGTAAGAGTGATATACCCTTTTGCAGATGAGTCACTTCTATATTTACCAAGAAAATAACAATAATACACATGGGCTTGAGGGGGAAAATGAGAAGACAAACAAGCTGATTTGTAGTGTCATAGATCAATAGTGTAAGAATAAAAGAATGGCTCATTAAAGTGAAAAAGTTAAAAAATGTTCATGCAATTTGACTCAGTGACCTTGCTGTCAAAATTACACTCTAAGGGAATGATGGACTGGAAAGAATCTCTCTGAGCACAAATAGTCTAAGCATCATTGATTCATAATAGAACAAAGAAAACCTGAAAGCAACCTATAGCTAAACAGATTTTTCTCTGTGAATATAATGGAATGATATCATAGTCAAGAAACATTTAAGCACATATTTTGTGACAAGCACTGCGCTAAATGCTGGGAATACAAATACAATAGGAAGAAAGGCCACCCTTGTCCCTATGGAGCTTACTTAAATTCTAATGGGCAAAGACAATAAATAGAAGGAAGTTGAAGATTGTAGAGAGGAGCGCAAGGCAGAGTAATTCCACGGTGCAGCCTGGGAAAAATGAGACACATTTTGTGGGCATTTCCTTAAATGGAGATTCTGAGAGAAGTCATCCAATCAGGGGGAGAAGCCTGAAGGTTTGGAGGTTTCTGATGTGGGCACACCATGCTGAGCAGTCCTATGCCAGTGTTTCCCATGTCACACAATCAATTCCAAAGTTTTTAAGAGAGACTTTGAGAGTGTCCTTGTATCTCTTCTTCTCATCACCATTTGAATGCTTGCCCTGTGTTAGTTCTCCATAAAGCAGTCTTTTTGGCAAGCTTATGTTTTGCAATCTAACAACAGGCACTAAAACTCTAACTTATGGATGAATTGCTGTTGTGTATGACTTAAAGGACTTTTAACAATCTGAGTGACCATCATGAATGAAATAAATGGTCTGAATTTTAAAATAAAACACAAAATCACATCTGATTTTATAATTAAAATACACTGAGAGACAAGATAAACAGTTAAGGACCATACTCTTACTCTCTAGACATTAAAAAATTAACAAAAAATGGTAGGTAAGTCAGCAGCATGTTGGATGGATCGTCTATGGAAAGGTTACAGATACAGATAAGAATCTCTTATAATAGATTGAGTTTTGGAGGTACTGTGAGATATACTCGTGGAGGAAATATGCGAACTGAGGAGATCACAGATTCTAAGTATCAAGAATATTTAGGAAAATGTATAAGCACTTCTGTCATTCTTCCTTATTCACTTGGTGCAGAGAAGGCTCTATAACTGACTCTATCCTATTACTGGCAGTCTCATTTAAACCTCTAAAATTATCCTTTAGCCTGAATTCATAAAAAGTCAGCTTCAAATGAGTTCAACCTGGATTCAAGATGCAATTGAGTCCAAGTCATAAAGAACCAATTCAGTTTAAACAGATTTTCAAAACATTTATCTCTACACCATCCTCTACCACATCAGCCTTAGCAAGTTAAACTGAAACTTCTAAAGATATTCTAGATTGTTTAGACAAGTGGTTGACTTATAAAATAATACTTTTTTTGAAGCAAAGTGATTGAATTAGGAAGAAAATCACATCATTTTGGGTGATTCACTTCTCACTTTTTTTTTAATTCACAAGCAGGGATCTTTACTTTGGAAGCAATTTTCTTTCAAAGAAAGCTAAGCTTACTGTAAGAAAAAGACATGGGCTCAAGGGGTGACCTATATTTTCATAGTACTAGACCATTCATTCAGGTGCCTCTTTTAGGACTTTTTTTTTTACTATGCCCAGAGTATATTGACAAATAATAGCTGTCTGGTTCCTTTCTGGTGGGAACCAACAAAGCCCCCATCTCTTTCTTTTTTCTTTGACCCAAGGTCTACTACATCCCTGACGTTCTGAGATTATGACATATTCTCCCTAATTCCCAGGTCTACAAGAACTGAAACCTAGATATTTTATGAATCTAGAGGTAGAGTCCTATAGTTTAAAAATGCTAATGTCAGAGTCAGACAATTTGAGTTCAATCTGACCCCTGTCACACTTAATTCCTAAGTGACCTTAGGCAAATCCCTAAATGTCTCTGGGTCTCAGTTTCCTCAATGTAAAATGAGAAGATTGTACTGCAGTTCCTTTCTGTACCTAAAGCTATGATCATACGAACACTTCCTATGTGAACTTCAGAAAGTTATTTTTCATCTCTTGGACTTGTTTTTCTTATGTGTAAAATGAGTTGATGGATCAGACAACCCTGGACCTTTCTTCCAACTATGAATCTGTGTTCTAATCCTATTCTTATTTCTGTCACTTTTAGATACTAAATGCTTGTTTAGTAGAATGCTCTGGAAAAGGATGCCAGGTATTATCCCATTAGGCAGATTAATTGAACTTTCAGCCTTAGGGAATTGGTCAAGGACCTGTATAACATCAACTTTAAGGGAATGCTCTCTTAACACTGGGACTAAATTCTTTTCTCTTGTAACAGATTCTTTGCTCATTAAAAGGTGCATAATTGCATTGTTTTATGATAGGCACTGAGAGTATTTCAGCTGAATTAAAAATGATACACAGTTTTTGCATTTCCTGGAAGATATGTTGTGGTCCTACAAGAAAGGACAAACATTACTATTGATCTACTCGAAGTTTCCTCTTTAATAGCGTGTTAAGGGTGCAGTATAAGTGGGAATAATATTTAGTTTCCTATAGGCTTATCATCTAATTTATGCTTGTTCTGTCTGCCATTCTTTTAGATAGGTAATTAGTAAATTTTTTCTGTAAAGGGACAGATAGTAAATATTTTAAACTTTGAAAGCCAAGAGACAAAATTGAGGATTTTAAGTAAATCAAATGAGAAGACAAATTTCTAGAAATTTTTATTCAGAAAATCAAAATCTAACAATAAATTATATTTTTGTAATATAGGTCTAAAATAAGAATGAAATTCTTTTTGGGTAGAATATCATTTTACTTAATTGCAATTCAAATTTATCGTTCCTTATCAAAATCTATTGTGGATGTTCACTTGTTGGTGTTGATATGTGTAATTAGATTTTATTTCATCTTTGAAAATGTCTTTTCATACATAAAAGCACTGCCAAATACTGATATCCATACACAATCATATGACTTTATTAAACACATGCATCACATAGAAGGCATTTATAGAATTCTATTAGATGATTCTCCTCTTGATAATTTCTTTTAATCATGTCATTAAATTGTGGATTTACAATTTCCAGATCAAGGTTACATGGAACCTTCTCAATTGCTAAGTCAAATGCATTTTGAAATATCAAAATTTCCTGTGCACTTTTATTGAGGTCTGATAAACACTGCTGGAACTGTAGTTTGAGCTCAGGAAACATATCTGTTGCAAATTTGTGTGAGAAGGCAGATGTTGCTTTTTGTTTTGACTTTGGACAGCTAGGAAATCCATAAAGTAGCTTAACATTTGTAATTCAAACAACATAAATTGTTATTGAATTGACTTTACCACAGTAATGTTTTGCATATAACTACTGTTTTATCTTGTAATTTTGGACTGAATTAATCAAATAACATTATCAAGTCTGCACCAACAGCTAATTTGCCAACGTCATTTAGTGTCCAATAATAATGATTGAGGGTAGTTCTTTTCATTGAGAAAAAAAATCATTCACAGCCCTGAGCTCAAAATATTTTTTCTCTTTTTTTCCTTGTTTTGACAACATGTAAATGTACTTGTAATTAAAAAGAAGACAAAATGCCATGATATCGATGATATGTATGACACTCAAAACATTGTCAAATTATAATTATGTGCAAAGAATCAGGACAAAATGATGAGAGTGACACATATTGTTTCTATCACAGCTACTCAACTCTATTGCTGTATTGCTAAAGCAGCCACAGATAACACATGAATGAATTAGCATAGTTGTATTCCAATAAGACTGGAACACTGTCTTTTGACACTGACATTTGAAGTTTGTATAATTTTCATGTGTCACAAAATATTACTCTTCTTTTGATTTTTTCAACCTTTTAAAAATATAAAAATTAGCCTTCAAGGCATACAAAAACAGGCTGGCAGGCTAGATTTTATGGCGGGGGGTGTCAAAGTTTGCTGACCCCTGTTTTATACTCTAGAAATACTTTGACTAGTTTAATAGAGACATGAAGTGAGGGAGAAATATTACTGAAAAAAGATTATGCTTTTTTTCCCCTGATAAGTCAGGGATACAACTTTAGACTTAACAAGCTCATTTCATTTTCCATTATGCAGAGAAGAGGAGAATGCGCTTAACAGGGTATAAGGGTACCAAATGGGAAATTGTTGTTATTGTTGTTGTTCAGTGATTCAGTTGTATCTGACTCTTTGTGATCCCAAGTACCGCAGCATTCCAGGTCCTTCTGTACTCCACTATCTCTTGAAGTCTGTCCAAGTTCATGTTTATTGTTTCCATAACTATCTGTGCATCTCATCCTCTGCTGTCCCCTTTTCCTTTTGCCTTCAATCTCAGGGTCTTTTCCAATGAGTCCTGCCTTCTCATTATATGGCCAAAATATTTAAGCTTTGGCTTCAGTATTTGAAATTTCAGTGAATAGCCTGAATTAATTTCCTTAAGTATTGACTGATTCAAGCTCCATGCTTTCAAAAGTTTTCTCCAGTACTTCAATTTGAAAGCATCAACTCTGTGAGGCTCAGTTTTCCTGATAGTCCAACACACGGTCATACATTGCTACTGGAAAAAACTATAGCTTTGACTATACAGACCTCTGTTGGCAAGGTGATATCTCTGCTTTTTAGTATGCTGGACAGATTTGCTATAGCTGTCCTTCCAAGGAGCAAGTGTCTTTTAATTTCATGGATGTAGTCACCATCTGCAGTAATCTTTGATCCCAAGAATATAAAGTCCAATATTGCTTTCATTTCTTCCCCCTTTACTCGTCAGGAAGTGACGGGACCAGTTGCCAAGATGTTGGGGTTTTTCTGTGTGTTAAACTCCAAACCAGTTTTTTTATATACTACTCTTTCACTCTTATCAAAAGGCTTCTTAATACTTCTTCACTTTCTACCATTAGAGTGGTTTCATCCACATATCTGAAATTGTTAATATTTCTCCTGTCAACCCTCATTTCAACTTAATCCAGCCTGGCATTTTGCATGATGTACTCTGCATATAAGTTAAATAAATAACAAAATTTACAGCCTTGTACTCCTTTTCCAATCTTACTCCAATCAGTTGTTCCTAACTATTACTTCTTGGTCTTCATACTGGTTCCTTAGGAGATAAATGAGATGATCCAATATTCCCATCTCTTTGAGGACATTTTGTTATAATCCATATAGTCATATTATTTAGTGTGATTAATGAAGCAGAAGTAGATTTTTTTTTCCCCTGGAACTGTTTTGCTTTCTTCATAATCCAGTGAAAGTTGGCAATTTGGTCTCTAGTTCCTAACTGGAAAATGATTAATTGGATGGATTTAAAATAATCTAGAAAGAAGATTATTACCATGACAACATCTCAGAACTAGAATGGAAAGAGATAACTGAAGTGTGAAACAATGGGAAAAGTGTTAGATCTGGAATTAGATAACCCGGGTTCAAATCCTTACTCTGCTGCTTGCCTACCATTTTTGTAACCTTGGGCAAATTGCTTAACACTTTTGAGTTTTACTTTCCCTGTCTGTAAAGTGGAAGCAGGTGGGGTTGAACAGGATAACCTTTGAGGGCCCTTCCAGTCATAAGTCTGTGATGATATATATATGGACTTTATTAAACATTTAGCCTCTTCACTTTCTTGCCTTTATTTGTTCTCTGGCTCCAGTGGTGGCAATGAGGTCCCAGTTAGTCCCAGAAGATTTGAACCAATATTCTGGATAATGCAGCCTTTCAAATTTATTGCTCAGCTGAGGAGAATTCACTGGGTTTTACTGTGATTTATCCAGATTAGTCATTTACAATGATGCGATCTTTATTTCATTTTGCCTTTAGAAAGCCTGAGTTTGCGAGTTATTCAGTTCTGGGTATCACTGATCTCATCTATTAAGCCTAATAGGGTGCCAGATACTCAAAAAGGCTAAAAATCTTTGGGGAAAAGAGACAATATGTGGTTTTGATCCACTGGAAAGTGAAATAAGAGAAATATTTTAAAACAATCATCTAAAGTCAGTGTTCCACATCATAAACTAATTGATGACACATTTTGTACACATACGTGCCTATGTGAAGATTTCTGAGCCAGGACAGCACAGCTGAGAATGTAGAAAACTTTTGTTGTTCCCCCTTAGGGAAGGTGAAGAGATTCTTTTTCCTCTATCTATTGCTTTTTTGCAAATGTTCAATGAAATGTACAATGTGAAACTCAGAGAAGAGGGAACTTTCAGGGAAAATTCCCAAGCAGGTGGTGGACACAAAAGTAGACAAAGTATTTCCACAACTGTGTCAGCTTCTGATTTAAAATCCCTCTAGAGTCCTTTGAAGGCTATAGAATCTTGGAGGAAGGTCTGATGTTTCCTCAACTCTCTAATTGCATTCTTGCTGGATTTTCCATAATGCAATCAAGGTTCATCACTGACTCAGGCAGGAGGCTACTTGGAAGAAACTTGTCCCCCCCAAGAGGCACATCTCAGTTCTAAGATAACTTTCACAAGGAGATGCCACATTCTTCTCTCCCAAATGTTAAGTCAATAATTTGATGATCCAAGAATCTCACTATATTTTCCTCCACCTCATTCCACCTGATATTCTATTTGACATAACCAAAAACACATAGGGGAAAGAAAAATCATCTATTATTGATTTATCAATCTGGAATGAACCCGGAGAAGTCTTGTACTCTGCTTTGAAGAAAGACATATTATTCTGGACATTATTTTCGGACCCATTTCCATAAAAGATTATTCAATTCAATAAATATTTATTAAATACCTCTGATGAGCAGGGCACTATGCTAGACATGAGAGATACAATGAGAAAGTTAAATATTATTTTATTTAAGGAGCTTGCATTCTAATCAGTGGTGGTGTAAGGCATGCCACTGATGTGTAAATGTAAAGGATTTATGTAATCATGTAAATGTATTAAAGCAAAAGATTTAATTTTCATATGTAGATTTTTTCCTGTATATTAAAACAGTCTTCTGTTAATAAAATTCTATTCAAACTTCTACTTAAGTCTTTTTATTCCACATCACTATATGAGGAAGCCCCTCAGTTTTTGAAGTTTATGCCAGAAGAAACCATGCTTGGTGTAGGAAGTCTTTAAGGATAGGCTTATAGATAGGTCGTGTATATATATATATATATATATGTATATATATATATATATATACATACATACATACATGTATATACATATGTATGTATATATACATACACATATACACAATGCACATGCATGTATATACATATGTATTTTATATGTGTGTATCTAAATATGCACATATGCATGCATATATACATGTACATGTATGTAAATATGGTGCAAGTCTATATGTATGTATGTATTTATATCATCTCTCCTCTCTCTCTCTCTCTCTCTCTCTCTCTCTCTCTCTCTCTCTCTCTCTTTCTCTCTCTCTTTTTCTCTCTCTCTCCCTCTCCCAGCATATCTAAGTTTAGAAAGTATCATTACAAGGTATCTACAAGGCAATGAATATTTTCATTCACAGCAGTGCCTACGGGTTGCTTATTTATTCTTTGTGGTGTTACAGGAATACATACAGAATAACCACACAGACCCGCATGGATGTAATAACAAGGTTTTGAACTATTCAAATCTAAATTCCTCTTGCTATAATGTGGGCCTTACTTTTGTTCCACTCTTAATGGATGCAGTGAGTAGCTGAACTCCATTTAAATGCTGATGGTTGTTATGAAATACAATTTATACTTTCAAATTTAAACTGGATCACCTCATCAGCAACTTTTCACTCACCTTTGTTCTTTTTTCCTCTCACAAATATAAGGCACAGATGGATAGATTTAGATAAACCATAGGCTAAAACAAATTTTCCCAGATGATATTCTGCACGCTAATATTACTACCATAATGACCACCATCACTAATATTACTACTACAAGATAAATAGACTTGGAGCAAGGAAGTCCTGAGTCTGAATCCTGCTTCTGACACTTGCTAGCTGTATAAACATGACAAAGTTACTTAACCTCTCTCATAATCTTAGTTTCCTAATCTCTAAAATGGTGATAATAAAAGCACTTATCTCACAGGGTTGTGAAACTCAAATGAAACAATATAGAAAAAGTAATTTGCAACAATTAGTATCTTACATAAATGTTGTTGTTCAGTCATTTTGAGTCCTGCCTGACTCTTCATGACCCCATTTGGGGTATTCTTGGCAAAGATATTGAAGTTGTTCGCCACTTTCTTCTCCAGATCATTTTATAGATGAGGAAACTGAGACAAACAGGGTGAAGGGACTTGCCTAGGGTCACACAAGTGTTTAAGGCCAGATTTGAACTTAACAAGAGGAGTCTTCCTGACTCCAGGCCTGGCACTCTATCCACTGTGCCACCTAGTTGCCATATGAATGTTATATCATTTATTATCAATAATTCATTGATAGTTGAGCAAATGAGATAATATTCATAAATCACTTAGCACAATGGCTGGCTCACAGTAAACAATAAATGATTGTTTCCTTCTCTCCCACCCCTTGTGATTGCTAATGATGTTTTTGGGAAACAGATTGATATAATGGATAGAAAGCTGGCCTGAGAATCAGGGAGATCTGGGCTCTAGTTCTACCTCTGATATATGCTAGTTGTATGACCCTGGACAAGTCATTGACTCAGTACCCTAAAATACTAAGATTATAAATTACAGGCAAACTGCTGACCTCCACTGGTAGTTGGAGTTTCCTTATATCAATGAAATCCTGAAATATTTCTTATCTCCTTATTATTACTACTTCCACTAGCAGCTTGTATTTGAATAGTAACCTATGGTTTATATAGGGCTTTAAAAATGTTATCTGAAATGGTTCCTCCAGGAAGCTCATGGTAGGTAGTACAAACATTGTAAGACACATTTTTGCAAGTGAGAAGACTCAGAGTGAGACAGTTGAAACAACTTTGCCAAGTAAAGACAGTATAACACAGTCAACTTCTCACACACAGATTAGAGCAATTCCTTACCAATCAGGTTATGAACTAGTTGCACTTTAATTAAATATTATAAAATTCCAATTTCTATTACTGAGGTTTTGGAAGTCAGATAATGGATTTCAAGACTAAATTATATCCTCAGGCTAGCCTGAGGCAAAATTGTTTGGTAGGTAAAATCTGTCTTAACTTAATCCTTTCCCCTAGGCCTTGTACTAAAGCAACCCACGAACAGCTTTGCCCTGACATAAGCCAGCAAGCTGTCCACTCACCTGGAGCATAATGTACCTCTATTTTTTTCTCTAACCCTTCACCTCCCTTACAATTTACATGGCCTATAGCCCTTTCCTTCTGGGTTTCTTGACTTCTAAATGACATCTAGGAGGTGTCAAGGTGATTAACCTAATGGAAGAGGTTTAAAAAAAGTATACCACCGGCCCCCTCAAACCAGATCTTTCCAAGCTAATTTGGTCATATACTAAAGCTGGCCTTCTGTGGATTGCCTTTTGAAAACTCTATCATTTTTCTCTAATTCAGAGAGATGCGAATTAATAGCTATTTAAAAGGAGAAGCATGTTCTGGGTCAGATGGAGAAAATACTTTCAGGGCAAGCAGTAGCTGGCAGATGTCTTCAGACCACACTTCATGGAAAATGCATGTTAAAGCTTGAAGGGAACTTTGAGTTCATGTGTTCCAACCACCCAATTTTTTTAGATGAAGTAAGCAAATTTTCTTGTAAGCCTGACATTGATCTTTAAAAAACCTTCATTGGTCCTATTATCCATGCTAACCATTGCCTTACATTTCTCTTCCTTTTTGTGACCCAACCCCCTTGATAAAGGCATGTACATTTGGTATTCTTCATTTCCTTTCTTTTTACCTTTCTAACCATCTTACATTATCATTCAACTGAAACAGCTATCTGAAAGTCACCAATGGTCTCTTAATTGCCACATTTAATAGTCTTGTCTTTTCTCAGTCCCCATCTTTTTTGACTGCTCTGCATCGCTTGCACATATCAATATCCTCTTTCTCCTGGATACCTCTTTCTCTCTAGATTTTTGTGCATTTCCTGTATTTCTGGTTCTCCTTTTAGTAGTATGCTAGCTCCTTCTCATTTCCTTTTGCTTGATGAGCTCATTAGCTCCCCTGAATTTAATAATCATCTCTATGTTGATGATTCTTAGTTCTATGAATGCAGCTGTCACCTTTTCCCTGACTTCCAGCCTCTTATGTCTGTGAGATTGCTTATTGAAGCATCTTGAACTATATATCTCAAAGATATTTTAAACTTGTTATTTTCAAAACAGACATCATTATCATTCATTATCAAAATGTCTGCTCTTCCAAGCTTCCTTAGTGCTGTGAAAGGCACCATCATTTTCTGAGTAACCTAGGCTTGCAACTTAGGTATCATCCTTAATTAATCCCTCACTGGTACTAATCTCACATATCTGATGCACTGCCAAGTCTTACTGTTGTTACCTTTGCAAGATTTTTTATTGGTCTTCTCCTCTCCTCTGACATTGAGGTATTTCTCCTCCCTCCACTCAGCTGCCAATGTCATCTTCCTAAAGCACAATTCAGACCATGTTACCACCCTACATAGCAAACTCCAATTGTTTTTCCTATTAGCTCCAGTATCAATAACATCCTTTTTCATTTTAAGTTATTCACAACTTAATCTTTTCCCACTTTTCCAGACTTGTTACAATGTACTACCCCCTCCTTGTACTCTGTGGTCCAAAGACACTAGCCCCTTCACTGTCCCTCATACAGGACACTTCATCTCATAATTCCATGTTTTTTTTATTTATAAACTATCCCTCTGGCCTGCAATTCTCTCCCTCTTCATATTAACATTTTGGCTTTTTTCAAGTCCCAGCTAAAATAATACTTCTGCAAAAAGTGTTTCCAAATCCTCCTTAACACTAGTGGTTTCTCTTTGTTGCTTATCAATGAATTATCCTGTATATATTTATTTGAACGTAGTTGTTTTCGTCTTGCCTCTTCCATTAGAATGTTAGTGTTTTTTGAGAGTAGAAACTATTTTCCCCCTCTCTTTATATCCCTAGTACTTAAAACACTGTCTGGCATATAATAAGCATTTAAAAAATACTGGGTGTTGACCTACTGAGGATTGATACACTGGCTAGGGCTATAGAGTATGGGTTCATTTCAGCCTTAGAGTATTCTAGACCCTATCAAGGATATCATACATGCATACATGTACATGTATATACATGTAGATGTTTATATATCATATATCAATATATTGCATATCCATATATATGCATATATACACAGAGGCATGTATCATGTATACATACAAAATACATGTGTGTAGCTATGTGAACATATGTATACATATCATACATATACATGACATGCAAATTTATATGAATTTATACATTTTAAAATACAGATTTGTATACACATACACATATAAATAGAGACATATACATCTATACAAACATATTTGATTGGATATCTATATAGAATGCATACATATTGGAATTCAAAGTGATGCCTCTAAATAGGGGAATGGCTAAACAAGTTGTGGTATATGGTTGTAATGGAAAATTATTGTGCTGTAAGAAAAGATAAACAGAATAGGCGTTACTTTGATTTCCAATTCTTAGCCACCACAAAAAGAGCTGTTATAAATATTTTTGTACAAATAAGCCCTTTTCCCTTTTTATGGATGTCTTTGGGATATACATCTAGCAGTGGTATTGCTAGATCAAAGGGTATGCATAGTTTTACAGCCCTTTGGGCATGGTTCCAAATTGCTCTCCTAAATGGTTAGATGAGTTGACCACACCACTAACAGTGCATTAGTTTTCCAGTTTTCCCACATCCCCTCCAACATTCATCATTTCCCTTTTTTGGCCATATTTGCTACTCTGATAGGTGTAAGGTAGTGCCTCAGACTTGTTTTAATTTGAATTTTTCTGATCAATAGTGATTTAGAACTTTTTTTCAAATGACTATAGATAGCTTTGATTCCTTTGTCTGAAAACTGCCTCTTTATGAGATTGGTATATTCAACAACATAAATGAGGAAGCTAATATTTGTTACTCTAGAAATTGGGCACTCATGAAAATCACTGTAAGAATATAGAAGGAAAAAAGGACATAGACCAGGAATGGAAAAATATAATTCAGAATAGACTGGCATGGAATAGAAATAAGAAATAAAATAAAAATAAATAGCAATGAATTGGAAAGAATAGATAAAAATAATATTACATTAAGAAGTTGGTGGAGTAGAATGTGTGGAAGAAAGGTTTTTGAGTCACAGGCTTATGTGGATTAGGAAAAGGAATAGAGGAGGCAGAGCCAAGATGACACAGTAGAGGCAGCAATGCAGCAAAACTCTCCCAACATTTCCCACCTAATGATTTTAAAATAATGCCTCAGATTGAATTTTGGAGCAACAGAGCCAACAAAAAGAGTGAGATATTTTTTCTAGCCTAAGACAACTTAGGAAAGTGACAAAAGAGGACTGTGATAATGGGGCTGAAGGCCAGCCTAGAACACATGTGGCTGCCACACCAGTGATGTGCTTTGGACTCAGCTGCTCTTGCAGTAACAGCTTCCAGAAGTACCACCCAGAGATGGTGAGAGCATGTGACTACTGATGAGACAGATTAAAGGGGACCCTTTTTGGCATTGGGTATAGCTGATGCTGCTTGGCAACTCTATTGCCCACACTCAGTTCTGGGTTGAAGTTCTATGATGGTGAGGTGAGCTTGTTGTTGGTCTCAAGGTAGCAGGGGTCCTGGTCTTCCTTCATGGCAGAAAAAGCACTAGTGCTTGCAGCTGCAGGAGAGCAGAGGACCTGGTCACATTCCTGTTTGAGGGCTGAGAAGGGTGAACTACTGGCTGAGAAGAGTGCTAGCCACTTATGACTGCAAGGGATCAGGAGTCATACCTGGATAAAGACCAGAGTGCAGACCAGAAAGTGGTGACCAAACCTCTCCCCATCACCTCTGAAGCACTGAAAACTTGCAGATCTCCAGATCTCTGGTAACCTCTGATAACAAGAGCATGAAAAAGCTTGAAGCTTGGAACAGTGTCTCCCCACACCTGGGTGAGCAGAGCCTGGATTTTATATAAAGTTCAAAGTTAAGAAACTGGACAGAAAAATGAGCAAAGAACTTGAAAATGAATTTGACCATAAAGAGATACCATAGAGGCAGGGAAGTCAAGATACAAACACAGAAGAAGATAACAAAGTGAAAAGAGCAATTATCTAAGCCTCAATGAAAAATGCTAATTGGACATAAGCTCAACAAGAATTCCTTGAAGAGTTAAAGAAAGAGATTGGAGTGGTACATTAAAAATTGGGAAAAGAAAGGAAAGAATAAAAGACAAGAAAAGGAAGGAAAAGAAAAAATGAAAAAAGAAAATTATGAAAAGAGAAGTAATATCTTGGTAAAAGTAGCACAAAAAATGCTGAAGAAAATAAGAGCTTAAAAAAAGAATTGACCAAATAGTAAATTCACTAAAGAAAAGAATCCCTTTAAAAGGCCAAATAAAAAAAGAGGTACAAAAACTCACTAAGGAAAATAATTCTTTATGAAGTAGAACTGAAGTTAAACCCATTGATTACATGAAGCATCAAAAAACAAAAAAACATCAAAAGAAAGAAAAAAAAAGAAAATATCAAATATCTCGTTGGAAAACAACTGACCTGGAAAATAGATCAAGGAGAGATAATTTAAGAATTATTAGACTAGCTGAAAGTCATGATAAAAAAAACCTAAATATCATATTTCAAGAAATTATAAAAGAAAACTTCCCCAATATCTTTGATCCAGAGGGTAAAAGAGAAGTTTAAACAATTCACTGGTCACCTCTTGAAAGATATACCAAGATGAAAACTCCTAGGAATATTATGGCCAAATTCTAGAGCTCCCAGGTTAAAGAAAAAAAGTATTGTGAACATTCAGAAAGACACCATTCAAATATCATAGAGCCATAGTCAGAATCACACAAGATTAAGAAGATATAATGTTAAAAGAGTTGAGTGCTTGAAATATTATATTCCTGAAGGTAAAAGACCTAAGTTTGTAACCAAGAATAACGTACCCAGCAACAGTGAGTATAACCGTTCTGGGGCGGAGGTAAGGGAAGGGAGAATGAATATTTAATGAAATACAGGACATTTAAATATTTCTGATAAAAAGGTCAGAGCTGAACAGAATATTTGAAAAACAAGACTCAAGAGAAGCATAAAAAGGCAAACATGAAAGAGATATCAAGAGACTCCATAAAGTTAAGCTTTACATTTGTATATCCAAAGATAATTTATGATACTCTTAAGAACTTTATCATTATTAGGGAAGTTAGAAGGCATCTACACAGACAAATGGCATGGATGTTAGTTGATTAGGTTGGGATGAGCTAAAAAAAATTGAATGATGTAAGCAGGTCACATGACCTATCAATGGATGGGAAAGATCTCCAAATCTAAATTGTTATTACACTCCTTAGCTTTTTTCTTGTTTATTTTGTGGTTAGATTTATCTAGTTCTGAGAGGGAGGGGTTGAGGTCCCTGACTATTATAATTTTGGTGTCTGTTTCTTCCTGTAACTCACTTAACTTCTCCTCTAAAAATGTGAATGCTATACCACTTGGTGTATATATGGTTAGTATTGATATTAATTCATTGTCTATGGTACCTTTTAACAAGATGTAGTTTCCTGCCTTGTCTTTTTAATTAAATCTACTTTTGTTTTTCTTTTGTCTGAGATAAGGATTGCTACCCCTGATTTTTTTTTTTACTTTCTCTGAAGCATAATATATTCTGTTCCAGTCTTTTCCCTTTACTCTGTGTGTGCGTGTGTGTGTCTGCTTTAAATGTGTTTCTCATAAAAATCATATAGTAGGATTCTGGTTTCAATCCACTATGCTATGGACTCCCATTTTATGGGGGAGTTCATCCCATCCACATTTGCAGTTATGATAACTAACTGTGTATTTCCCTCCATCCTGTTTATAATTTTATCTCTCTCTCCTTTCACCCTGTCCCACCTCACCAGTGTTTTCCTTCTAACCATCACTTCCCTCAATCTGCTCTCCCTTCTATCAGTCTTCCCCTTTTCTTTTCCCCTTCTCTTCTACTTCTCAACTGAGTGTGTGTGTTATTTCTCTTTGAGCCAAATCCAAAGAGAGTAAGGTTCACACAATGCTCAACCTCTCCCTTCTGTCCCTCTATTGTAATAGGTCTTTTGTGCCTCTTTATGTGTTATAACCTACTCCATTCTATCTCCTCCTTTCCTCTTCTCCCAGTACAATACTTTTTTCACCTCCTAATTTATTTTATATCATGACATAAAAGTCAATTTAGACCCACACCTTCTGTCTGTGTATAACCCTTCTAAATGCCATAGTAGAGATACAGTTCTTAGGAGTTCCAAGAATCATTTTCCCATGTAGGGATGTAAATGGTTTAACCTTATTGAATAACACACTTTTTCTTTACTATTTACCCTTTTATGCTTCTCTTGAGTCTTGTATTTATAAATCATTTTTTTTGGCTTAGCTCTGGTCTTTTCATCAGGAAAGTCTGGAAGTCCCCTATTTGATTGAATGTCTATTTTTCCCCTGAAAGCGTATGTTCAGTTTTGCTGGGTACTTGATTCTTGGTTGTAATCCAAACTCCTTTGCCTTCTGAAATATCCTATTCCAAGCCCTCTGATCCTTTTATGTAGAAGCTGCTAAGTCCTGTGTAATCCTGACTGTGGCTCCTTGATATTTTAATTGTTTTCTTTCTGGCTGCTTGAAGTGTTTTCTCCTTGACCTGATAGTTATGGAATTTGGCTACAATATTCCTTGGAGTTTTCCATTTGTCATCTCTTTCAAGAGGTGATTGGTGGATTCTTTCAATGACTATTTTACTCTCTGGTTCTAGGATATCAGATCACTTTTCCTTGATAATTTCTTGAAAGCAATTAATGCTATTTTTGATCATGGCTTTCAGGTTGTGTAATAATTTTTAAATTCTCAATCCTGGATTTATTTTCCAGGTAAGTTTTTTTTCCAAATGAGGCATTTTCTATTATTTTCTATTTTTTCATTCTTTTGATTTTGTTTAACTGATTCTTGGCATTTGATAGAGGCATTAGCTTCCATTTGTCCAATTCTAATTTTTAAGAAATTATTTTCTTCAGTTAGCTTTTGTATCTCCTTTTCCATTTGGCCAGTTATATTTTTTAAGGAATTGTCTTCTTCAGTCAACTTTTGTGTTTACTTTTCCAAGCTATTGACTCTTTTTTTCATAACTCTTTTCCTTTCCCAGTTTTTGTCTACCTCTCCTACTTGATTTTTCAAATCCTTTTTGTGCTCTTCCAAGATGACTTTCGGGCTTGAGACCAATTAATATTCCCCTTTAAAGCTCTGCATATAGGCATTTGACATTGTTGTCTTCTTCTGAGTTTGCATTTTGATCCTCCCTGTCACCATAATAGCTTTCTATGGTCAGGGATCTTTTTTGTTTTTTTTGCTTTTTGCTCATTTCCTTGCCTATTTTGTTCCTTTTAAAGTTGAGCTCTCCTATTGGGGTACAGGGAGGACTGTCCCAAGCTTCTTGCATGGGGCACAGGGGCCTGGTCACTGTCTTTCTGTGTGAAGCCTCCAGGGCTGGCACTTTCCCCACTTCACTAAGGTGGCTCTTCCAAGTCATGACTGCCATGCCCTGGGTCCCAGGGCTAGCAGTTTGCCTGCTGTGCTGGGGTTGGAGGCCTCACAGCTGGCCTACTGCACCACTGGCCTGTTGAACCAGAACTACAGGGTCTCAGTTGCTGATCTGTGCTGTGGTTAAGAGCCTCCCATTGGCTTGCCCAGACACTATCTGCGCTGGGCTGCACTCCCCTTTTACCCAAGTGAGACAGACTTTTCCTGAAATCCTTCTAAGTTATCTTGGGCTAGAAAACTCTTTTACTCCATCTATTGTGGGGTCTGTTGTTCCAGAAATCATTTAGAGACTTAATTTTATGTTCTTTCTGAGGGAAATTGGAGAAAGCTCAAGCAAGTTTCTGGCTTTTCTCCACCTTCTTGGTTCTGCCTCTTACTCTTACTCCATCAGGTCCAATAAATGACAAAATCTTTTGTTTGGCTTTAAAAATATTCCATACTTTGGTGAAATGATAAGGCAATAATAACAATGTAGATGATAATTGTCAAAATGCCTATGTAGTTCTGTATTGCAAAGTATATGAGACTCTCCACAGAGAACGTAGAAGAAGTGAACCATTTATTTAGACACCAGAGATCCATATCCCACAAGCCATTTATCCAGTCAGTGCACTTCATCATAACATCAAGGAACTTAAAACACCATAGCACAGCCTGTAACCTTGCCATCCCAAAACCTCTCTGACCCCCTGCTGGAATCTTCCCCAAAACAAATTCACAATACAGTTAAGTCAGACTGTTCAGCTCTAGCAATCTCGAGGGTGGCCATTAGCAGCCATTAGTGGCCATAACATCATTTTTCTCTCTCTGCATTTCCTGTGACATAACTTCCTTTTCCTGTCAGGAAGCTCCTCCCACCACATGTGTCTTAGGCTTCCTGTGACATAAGCAAGTCATATGGCCTATTAATGGGTGGGAAAGATCTTCAAATCTAATTGCAACTACATTTGGCCATTTCCTACTTTTATAATATTCACTCCTCTCTACTATTCTGTAATTTGGTAACCTTGGCCTCCTTGCTGTTCCTCAAACAAGACACTCCATCTCCTGACTTTGTGCCTTTTCACTGGTTGTCTCCCCTGCATCAAATTATGTTTTTCCTCTTCTCCATCTCTTGGTTTTCCTGGTTTCCTTGAGGTCCCTGCAAAAATCCTACTTTATGTAAGAAACCTTTCTAATTGTCCTTAATGTTTGTGTCTTCCTTCTATGATCATCCCCAATTTGTCCTGTGTATGTGCTGTTTATACATAGTTGTTTAGATGTGTCTCCCCCTTTATATTGTGAGCTATTTGAAAGCAAGTACTGTTTTTTAGTTTGTTTGGTTGCTCATTTGCTTTCCTTTATATCATCAGGACTTAGCATGGTATCTGGCGGGTACCTGGCATTTAATAAATGCTTTTTGACTTGACTTTTACACAGTGCTTGATTGCAAAGTATTTTACATACAACAAATCTTTGAGGTAATCTGTATTTCCCACTTTTACAGATAAGGAACACAAATTGAGTTAATTTCTAGAATACCATGTAGCTAAAAGACACATAATTCAATAATCCTATGAATTGGGATCTTAAGGGAAGATCATGTTTTGGTTAAGAACCTGAGCCTTTCTTAATCTTATAATTGTCAATGCATTCATTCAGATGACAGAAGAAGAGCTGGAGACATTTAAAGCTGGGATCTTAGGGCTGAAAAGGCAACCTGAAACCCGAATTTGGATTTTACCCAGTGTTCTTGAGTGTTGGAGAGGGGAATGGGAAAGCAATCAGTAGGACTGAGATCATGTGTAGCTAACTGACTTGTCCCTAGCCATGCAGCTTGTATGTGTCTGAAATAGAGCCCGAACCTGGTTCAAGACCAAATCTCTATATAATACATGATATTGTCTCACATTGCTTAACTTATGGAAAACATAACTAGATTATAGAGTTCACATAGGAAATGAGGGGATCTTATTTTTTTCTGCTCCCTTACCACCTAGCACTGTGTCTTGAATATAACTGTTCTTGGTCAGTCATTTAGTCTTGTTCCACTCTTCATGACCCTCCTGCCCCTATGTCCATGGGGTTTTCTTTGTAAAGGTATTGGGGTGGTTTGTCATTTCCTTGTCAGTAAATTAAGGCAAACAGAGGTTAAGTAACTTCCCTGTGGTCCCACAGCTAGTAAGTGTATGACACTTGATTTGAACTCAGGTCTTCCTGACTCCAGGCCCAGCCCTGTATCCACTGAGCCACTGAATATCATAGATACTCAATATTTGTTGATTTGAATGAAAACAAACAAAATCCAGGACTCTTTAGTCAGCTGAGTAATGTCTGTATCAGTCCTTAAAATCCTTAAGAAAATCACAAAAGTAAAATGATCTAATCCAACCTCCACTCCACATCGATTCAACCTAAGCCTCAAATGTTATCTACTTTGTAAACTGGAAACACAGCAATATTTGGCTTCCCAGGGTGGGATTTATTATACACTGCACTATTTGACCATTTCCCTCAGTCCAACTCAACCTTTAACAGCCTAGAAACTACTTCATCACTACTGGAGTCAGAGCAGAAAGAAATCAGCAGTCTGACATATTTTTGTAAAGTGCTAATTATCCCATCTACTCAAATAGTTCCAGTAATGCAGATAAACAAATGCTGTTACTCTTTGAATTGGCTCTGTTTCCTTTCCAATTGTCATTTTCATTTCCTGGAGGCAGCCATTATGTTGTTGACTCAACAGGACTCCCCCAGTGGTAGTCAAGGAAGGGAGGACTCAGAAGAACAACTTGTGGCTGGAGTGCCCTGGGTTAAATCTTATTGATTTAGAATGCAGTGAGCTTGTTTCTGGCAGCCAGCTGAAGTTTTCAAGCAAGCTCCCACTGAATTCATTTTTTAATTTTGTTTTTGCTTAGTTGTTGGAGCTAAGGCAAAAATAATTGGCCTGGGAAATACTCTTCTTCTGGCACGTCTGCAGCTAAAACTTCCCTAAATGCAGCCAATTTTCTCCAGAAGTTGCCCTTATTACATTTAAAGTCTTTTGTATTTATTAAGAGAGAAGATTTATTATCTTGCATACAACAGTCTAAGCATATAAACCATACTTACCTGGGTAATAGTGGACCAGCTGAGGTATTTGATTTAGAGAAAGAAGGAGCTTAAAAGCCATCTTGTCCAGAGGGGTCGAATGCTGGCTCCAATGGGAACCAGATTAAAATACAATTTGGAAGTATTTAATAAAATAGATAAATACAATAGAACATCAATAGTGCTAATAGGATGAAACCTAATTAATATTAAGTTGTCAGCAGGTAGTTTTCTAAGTCAATTTGCAGCTTCGGTGATCATTATATAAGGTTTAATGGCCCTGTTTTCTATTTGCATTTGATGACACTGGTCTACTGCAATCTTTCTTTTTGTGGATAAAGTAATGGAGATGTAGAAGGGGTAGTGACTTGGCCAAAGTCATATATTAAGTAAGTATCAGAATCAGGATTTAAATTCTGATTTTAAATCCCATTTATAAGTACTGTTTTTCCAGCATCCCAGGCTAATTATAATTCAATCCAATTGAATTCCACAAACATCCACTGAGCACTTACTCTTCCAGCACCAGTTGCACTTTTTTTTTGGTCTTGAGAGTTGGAGCAGTTTTTGATTCCAGTTGCCACATCTTCCACCACAATCACTCAGTAGACTCTCCACCTTTGAGGTTTACGTAATCCACGTTTACCACCCCAAATTAAGGTTCTGCTGGCTCATAATATCAACCTCCAGCACACTTCCCTTCTTTTCTCAGTAAGTTCATGGCTTCTTTCACAATCTTCCCCTCCCCTCTAATTCCCTTCCCTAAGCTAGAGGACTTTATCATAGATAATGATACTCTGAAATATCCTAATTTCTTAGTTCCTAAACTTATTCATTTCTCATTTACCTCAGCTGCACTGATATGCTTGATCTTGTCATCACCTATAAGTGTCTCTCTTCCACATTCACAGACTCTGAAATTCCCCCATGTGATCATAATCTGCAGTCATTCCACTCCCCTCCACCCCCACCTTGCAACTATTAACCCTATTCCTCTTTCTCACTGTGGCCTCCACTTACTGCTTCATTCTCTCCCTGTCTGCCATCCCTACACTGATTACAATCTTCTTTCATGATTTTGACCTTTTGATGAACCAGGACATTTTCTCTTGATTCTCTTGTTCCCTTATCTTATTACACATCTCGTCCTGGCAAGCCTCAGCCTTGAATTACTCACACCTTACACTGCCTTTGCTCATACTTATGTGCTATAGAACCAAGCTAGAGAAAATAGTCTAAGGATGATGACTGGGTCCACAGCAAAGTCATGTCATATAATCTTAAATGGGCTCTAAGTGTAGCAACCCTATCCTTTCATACTTCTCCAAACGATTAATTATCCAACTCACTGAAACAGTATTTCTGAAACTTTTTATCCTCCCTCAATTTTCTCATGGCTAACCCACTCCCCTATCACCTGCTTAGCTTAGAATCTTGCCCAGTATTTCAATGGAAAAAAAATTGGGTTATTTACTGAGGGCTCACTCTTCTTCCGCTCCCCATTTCTTATCACTCAGATTCCTTCAGCCACTACCTCCTCCTTCAATCCTTTCTCAGGAAAAGAGATAGGCCTTTCTGCCAAGGCAAGCCCTTCTCTGTACATAAACCATCCAGTTCCATGTTGTCTTCTACAGAGATTACACTCTCTATTATTTCTGTTCTCTCTTACATTTAACCTGGTCTTATTTACTGGCTGTCTATAAATATGCTGATGCCTCCCGTATCCTCAAAAAACTCTAGCTTCATCTGTCCATCCTTTTTAGCTATTACATATAGCTCTCCTTTTCATGACTAAACTTGAGAAGGCTGTCTTCAGTCTTTCCACTTCCCTTCATCTTATTCTGTTCTTAACACTATCATCTATTTTATAATGTTATCATTAAACTGAAAATGTTCCATAGAGTTACCGATGATCTCTTAATTGCCAAATCCAATGATTTTTTTTCATCCTTATCCTTTCTTGATCTCTCCACAGATGTTGATGTTGTTGTTAATGCACTTCTCTTTGAAAGTCTCTTCATTCTAAATTTTTTTGACCCTGTTTTCTCCTGGTTTTACATTTAATAAACTCCTGTAGCTTTCTATTATACTCAGAATTGATTATAAAATCCTTTGTTTACCTTTTAAAGACCTTTATAACCTGGTATCTTTCTATGTTTCTTTTTTTCTTGCACCCTATGCACTCTCTCTCAAGTGACATCCTATGTATTCAAATGACACTGGACTTTTTGCTGCTTCTCACACAGGAAACTGAGTCTCTCTAGTATGCATTTTTAATGGCTGATCGTCCTGCTTAGAATTCTCTCCCTCCTCATTTCTATCTCTTGGCTTTCTGGGCTTTCTT
>CM053622.1:290604254-290622783 GCA_028646595.1 Phalanger gymnotis | reverse complement strand
TTCACGGTTCTGCTGCGGTGGAGCCTAAATAAATTTCTTGTTGTTTTCTCCTTAGAGAAACTCTCATACCTTGCGATTTCGAACCATTCAAACATACACATGATTATATTTGAGATTATAAATTCGGCCTTCCTACTACACTGCTAGCCCTATCAGCTGGATTTTGATGATGTATAAGGAAAGTGCCTTAGAAAAACAAATTGTAGAGCATATGTAAACATTCTGTAACTAGTTCTATCTACTAACCAATGTTGAAGAAGAGGAAGCTCCTTGGTTGGCTGTGGGGGCATTAGAAAACCCTGCTAGTTTCAGTTATGTTTGCCTTTCCTCATTAGCTTCTGGGAAATATTAGTGAATTCTTAGTTCACATTTTCTGGTGATGGGAAAGAGGTCTCTAACTTTTAAAATAAATTCATTTGAATTAATGAATGAATGAAAAAATAATTTACTAGGCATGGGTAAATCACAGAGTTAAACTCTTGAGAGTTGTGCTCTAAAGGAGCTCACATTGTAATGGAAGAGATACCACAAAAGGAAAGTTTCACCTACAAGTCAGATGGAAGTCACATAGTCTTTAGGGTGCAACAGCAAAGCAGATGGCAATGCTTTTACTTTAATGTCATTTCCACTGATAAAATAATGTTTTGGTTGAACTATTTGACAGGGTCAAGGCCTTTGATGGCAAGAAATTTCTTTTCTGGGTCTTCCATCTAACCCTCCCCCAACCTGGTTGCATTTCCATAGGGATTGATTCCAAAGATGATGGCTGACAACGCTGGGCTGGAGTCATTGTTATTCTCAAGGCTTCTGGATTTAGGTCCCTGGGCTGTCCTCCTCAGGGTGTGAGGGGAGAGAGTGGTTAAAATGATGCTAGTGGTTTGGCTTGTCCAACACAGGCACACTCCTATATGTCCCTCAGGTTGTCTTACTCCTTCACCTAGGCTGCTTCCCTGCCCTATGTTTAGAAAAAATTCATTCACTGTTACAACTTGTCCAAAGTAGTAAGTTCTGAAATACAAGGGCCAGGATTTGAACCTACATACTCTGATTCTAAGTCCAATAGTCATTCTTTTGTAGCATGCTTCATAAAGTGAGACACAGTCGGTGAGGGGGGCTTTAAAAAAGGTTAGTTTTTTAAAAATTTTGAGAGATCCAATTAAGTGACCATGCCTTAAACCCAAATCACTGTGGCTTTCATTGATTAGCCAACAATAGGTCTCAGGCAAAGTCCTACTTGGTCATTGTTTGGGCCCTGATTGGCTCAGAGTCAATGTAAATAGCAATTGTTTCTGTTTTGGCCAGAAATCACATGAGTCTTCCCCTCCCAGATTGATTTTTTTTTTTTACCTAGATAAAAGAGGCCATTCTCTGCCTCTGAATTTTTTAAATCATTAGTGTATGTATGCTCTTTCCATCCTCCAACTCTGGGTTTATCACTGTGTATTATGAGAGTAGGGCTATCTTAAATGTATCCTTTGTCCTTTCATCTCTCTTTTTCTAGTTTTGCTTCACTTTGCAAACGATTCTCAATTAGCCAAAATCGTTTCTTAATTACTTACTTTGTGCAAGGCAACTTGCTAAGTGATAGGAATAGAAACAAAAACAAATCCAGTCTGGCCTAAATCAATGAATGAGCATTGCCTCAGTCAAACTGAGACCTGTTAAAGACTTTAACTTAAAAAGTTGAAGGCATCCCATTGCATCTGAGGCCATCTCCAGTCATCCTGATCTATATCTGGCCACTGTAACCAGATGGTGAGGAAGAAGTAAGGCTGGTGACTTGGCACAGCTCTGCCACACTTGAACCCAATTCACTTACATGTCATGGCATTACCTCCCTGATGTCATGGTCCTCTTCCAGAATGAAAGACAAACAACAACAACTTCCTGTACCTTCCTATGTTTCCTTCCTATATCAAACTCATCAGAACACCTCCTTTATTCTCTCTCTCAAACTACTTAACTTCCTCAACCGCAGATCTAATTGGTCAGGGCAAACTCTCTGATCAAAATCTTTTCATGGTGCTATATTGATTAGTAAATTTCGAACTATTTTGTCAAGTCTTCATGTTGCCTCTATTCCTCATCTGTTACCACCTTATTTTACCGGTTTCATCTCATAGTTTTCTCTTCTGTATTTTCTATGATCTAGCCAAACTGTACTACTCACTGTTTCCAGAATATACCCTCCATTTTCTACCTCTGTGTTTTTGTATAAATTGTTCCCCATGCCTAAAATGCATTTCCCTCTGCAGTGAGAGGACCTAGGTTCAAATCTATAGCCACAATGCTTACATTAGGCATATCACTTAAACTCTCAAAGTCTCATTATACTAATATATAAAATGAAGATATTGGACTAGATGGACTCTGAGGTTGCTTCTAGCTTTACATCTATGATACACATCACATCCTTTGAAACCCTGCTAAAATGTCACTTCCTACAGAAACCTTCTCTAATTCGCCTATTTAAAACTGCCATTTCTTTTTCCCTTAGCCCTGAACTTTATACCACTTATTACTGTGACCAAGAAATAAAGTAGTTAAAGGTGTGGGTGGGTGAGGTATGCCTAGACAAGAACCAGCTCTCATAGACCTAAATTTAACTGAGTTGAATAACAGATTCTAAATAGTCATGCCAATTCTGCAAAAAGAAAAAAAAATACACCGTAACAATTCTAATCCATAAGATAACTATATCAGGCTTTATTGAATACTTGACAATGGAGTAGCTAAAAAGAATCTCTCCATAATTGTCAAATAATGTAATCCTGAAGTCCTACAGTGTTTGTTTAATGCTCAGCGAAAGAAAACCAAACCAAACCATTGCCAAAAGAACAAAATTAAAAAAAGAAAGGAAAACTATATAGTCAAAATGAAGGAAGGGCTGGGACCATGATTCCAAATGAAGATTTTATAGATGGTAGAGACAATGTCCTTTGCAATCTCAAAATTTTATATTTGATATCCTAGTAACTAATTATTTTTTAAAAAATATATGTAAGCTATATCTAAAGTGTCTTGCCTACTTTGAAGCTCCATGTCTATTTCATATGTTACCATTATGTATATTTCCTTTGCTTGAGTAAGTTATTTTGTAATCATTATTGTGCTAGAAATATTTCAGCCTGTGGAAATCCCCTGTAAGTGCATGTTATACACAGCCCTACTTCAAAGGATGGAGTCACTACATGAGACCACCTATGTGGGTATCTACTTTATAAAAATGTAATTGTTTCCTGTATCACATCCTACTGTGTGATTGTCTCACTGTTGCTATTATTGATTTGCCCTCCACTGATGCTTGGTCTGATCTGGATTTTAATCATGATTATGTTATATGAAGTATGTGAATAAGATCTGGATTTCTAGAGGCACTTATCAAAGGCTTCATAGGCATAGAACTAATTGGACACTTGTTAATATTGCTGTTAAGCTGAAAATAGATAATTGGCTGCTTCATATTTATGCAGATAGCACAATAAGTCTTTCAATGATTTTAAATGGTGGCAATTACTGTGTTCAGTAGGACCCAAAGGGACTAGAGTTGTTTCTTATTATTTGCCCGAGGTCTAATTTGGTTTTGCATTGGTTCTTCTATAGTAGCAGATTCATGGAAGCAAAAACAAAACAAAACAAAACAAAACAACAAAAACCTACCATAGGAATTGACATTAATTTTGATGGGATAGTTTTCCCCAAAAAATTAGCAACCTGCCAAGCAAAAAGACAGTGGTTGCTGGCTACTTACTATACTTTGCTGCATCTCAACACTGAATCAGTTAGGTTTATAGACATGGATAGGAATGATGTACATAGACATTTGTATGGTTGTCTGTGCCAATAGTCTGTGATCTCCTTGATGAAAAGGACTGGATTTGTTTTTGTTTCTATTCCTATCACTTAGCAAGTTGCCTTGCACAAAGTAAGTAATTAAGAAATGATTTTGGCTAATTGAGAATCATTTGCAAAGTGAAGCAAAACTAGAAAAAGAGAGATGAAAAGACAAAGCATACATTTAAGATAGCCCTACTCTAGTAATACACAGTGATAAAAACTCAGAGTTGGAGGATGGAAAGAGCATACATATACTAAGGATTTAAAAAATTCAGATCCCTAGCACCATGTCTGGTACCTGGGACATAGTAGATGACTTAAAAACAAAAACAAAAACAAATAAAAGGTATTATCCCTCATCGTAACTCACAGTGTAGAGGAAAAAAAACTTGCCTATAAAATAGATTGAAAAGAGATAATTTAAGAATTATTGGACTACCAGAAAGCTATGATCAAAGAAACAACCTAGCTTTCCAATTTCAAGAAATTAACAAAGAAAACTCCTCCAATATTCTAGTACTAGAGGGTAAAATAGAAACTGATCACCAACTGAAAGAGATCCTGAAATGAAAGGAATATTATAGCTAAATTCCAGAGCTCCCATGTCAAAGAGAAAATACTTCAAACATCCAGAAAGAACCATTCAAATACCATGGAGCCATAGTGAGGATCACAGAAGAATTAGCAACTTCTGTCTTAAATGAGCAGAAGGCTTGGAATATATTCTAGAAGAGAAAAGAACTGGGATTCCAACCAAGAATAAACTTATCTAGTAAAATCAAGTATAATACTACAAGGGGAAAAAATGGAAATTGAATGAAATAGAGGACTTTCAAGCATTTCCGATGAAAAAATAAGAATAAAACATAAAGATAAAGATGATGAATTTGACTTTCAAACACAAGAATTAAGAGAAATATAAAAATTTAAATGTAATTTGTGAAGTAAGATGGGAACATCAGTTAATGGGTGGAGTGGATTATTTTGGGGGGGGGGATTTTTTGACAATGCCTTATATGACTAGTGTAACCAGCTTTAAAATTTGAGCTGTTACTACTCTATGAATTGCAACTTCTGGAAGGAAGGAAAATGGATAAAGCAAGACTCCATATATTTTTTTGATTTTTAAATTACTGGTAGTCCATTGAAAACACCAGTTCCAACATTGTCCCCTTCCCCAATTCAGGGAGATTCTTTTTTCTAAATAAAAAATATACTTGTAAAAAATTACAATTTTTGTCACAATTTAAAACTGCACATTGTTTTCTTTAGTTCATGTCATAATTGTGGCATGTCTGTTAAAAATTCAACAGTTTTCCCTTCTTTTAACTTTTGCAAAAAGGCATATTTTTCCTCAGATTTTGTGCTCCTTCCCATCTCCATCTCTATATCCAACCAGCTAATATACTAGTAGATTATTTGAAATCTCTCATGATAGTGAAAATTCACTGGACAGACTATCTATTTTAAGATAATAGTCTTCTCCTAATCTTGCTGAATCTATGCCAGATTTGAGCTGTCCAAAAGACTGATCATGAAATCAGAGTGATTTTGTAGATAAGTTTCATATATTCTAGTAAATCTCTTCACCTCCCTCCCCCTGCCCCAAATATTCAAGGCCAGAGGAAAGGGATGACTTTACTAATAAACTCTATCAGAAAAAAAGTTTCTTTCATAACACATACATACATTCATGTGTGCATGCATGCATATATACACACATATGGAAAATAAATATAGACATGTATATAGATATATGTATAGATATAGAAATTATCTATCTATCCATGAACAACCCAACTTCAAATTGCTCTAATGCTTGATTCATCTTGCCTGAGTTCTACAATGGGGGAGTTGTGCAACTGTGAAGATCCACCCAAAGGCCCAGAAGGACCAACTAGCCAGTCATATTTCAGCACCTTTCTCCATCAGGTTTAACTTAGTGAGGTATGCTGGAGAGAATATTGCACCAAAGATAATAATAGCTACGTTTAAATCCCTGCTTTGCCACTTACTACCTGTGTGACACTAAGTAAAACATTTACCTTCTCTGGGACTGCCTCCTCATCTATAAAATAAGGATCTTGAACTTGTTAGGCCCTTATAGTACTAAATCTATAATTCTGTGATCTATTTCTTTTCTTAATGCCCCAAAGTGACTTTATGAAAGAATCCCCAGAAATCTTAAGTGTATGCATTACCCGGGTTTTACATCATGGGATAGATAGCACACTCTTATCTGAAAATGTTCCCTCCCAGACACTTGCAACCTCTAACAGCAGACATGTGCTATCTGTAAATGAAGAGATTAGCCAGCATATGAAGAACAATGTATTTATGGCAGTATGTTAGACAGCATAAAACTTCTTTGGGGTAATTGACTTCTCGGGAAGGATAATTTTATTTTTTTATGGAGAAAAGCAACGTTTGTTTAGATTCCACATCTGTAGCAAATAGACTACACTTGGAGAAACTACTGCAGTGTCATTTCAGAAGTTTATTTTGTTATGGGTTGTTTCATCTTCAAACAGTTGTAGTATTGATTTCTCTCAGTGGATTAATTATCAGAGGTGGTTTCAGTCTCCCCTGCGATGGACGGAAGGAAAAATGATGTTTTGATTTCAATGAAGCCTATTGACAATTGTGCTCGGGTTTCTCTTGGGTCCTAGAGTCAACTGACTTGGAAGTCTGTGTCATGGAAGAACTGTGGATGAAATTATTCATCTTATCTGTGGTTATAAAGTTTTTAGCATGGTCTAGAGACTTTGTAAAAAAAAAAGGGGGGGGAGTGTATCATACGGTTTTCTGCTTTTATTTGCAAGAGCAACACTCAATGTTGAAAAGTATGAAATGATGGGAATGTATGGAAGTTGAAACATGGGTTATTTATAGACCAGTCCATCTTTTTTGACAAGATTAAGATTTTGCTTGAGTAGGGAGGCGAAGTACATTTTGTAGCAGAGCCAGGCAATTTTTTTCCCTAAACTTATAGCTACAGGTTTCCCTTCAGGAAGGCTGGCTCAGAGAAAGGGCCTCTGATCAGGAAAGCTTCACACTCTTAGAGAGCATTAGGTTTCCCTGATGCATTTTCTAAATATTGAAAATGTCTTTTCCTTTACCTTCCATCAGGACAGATCTTAACAATTGCTATGTTCCACTTAATTTAACCTCATGTTTGTTCAGCACTCAAACATTTTGAGGTTTTTTTTTTCTCCATCTCATAAAATTCCTGTGAGGTAGAGAAATCTTGAAGTCCTGCGATGACACCATTACAGCCAAGTTTCCAGACAATTCTGAGAGAAGCTTTTAATTTCTTTCAGGTATTCTTATTCCATTTTATTAGCTACCATTTGGTACTTAGTAAAGTCACATCAGGATAACACTTGCAAAATAATTCATTTTAATTTGTGCCTAAATAAGCCCTAGGAAATAGTGCCTTAAGTAATCAGTTCATCATTATTTTGATACCTCTATCTATCTGTGATCTTGTCAATGGGAGAGACCCACCTAATTATAAAGAGCCATCTATAGCTTCTCATCATGTCCATGACCTCACATAAACTCTTCAAATTCCAGGGACTCTAATTGAGATCTCTAAATTTTATCTTGATGACAATAACACATGGGCTCCCCAGTAGAGACAGCTTGTAGTTCATGAGATATAGTACTGTGGCTGGAATCAATCAATAAAGATTTATTAAATGCCTGCTAAGTGCCAGAAACTGTACTAAATGCAGAAAATGTACAAAATGAGGCAAAAGACAGTTCCTGCCCACAAGGAGCTTACAGTCTAGTAGAGGAGACAACATGCAAACACACATACGTACACGTACATACACATATATATTTTATGTGTATGAAGCAAGCCATATACAGTATAAATAGAAAATAATTAATAGAGGGAAGGCACTAGAATTAAGAGGGGTTGGAGAAGGCTTCCAGTAAAAGATGAGATTTTAGTTGGGGACTTAAAGGGAGCCATGAAAACCTGAATTCAAATCTGGCTTCAAACACTTACTAGCTGTGTGAGTCTGGGCAAGTGATAAACTCTGATTGCCTCTGTTTCCTTGATTACAAAATAGGGGTGATAATAGAGCCAAGCACTTGGATGGTTGTAAGGATCAAATGGTATAGTATTTATAAAAGTGCTTAGCACACCGCGTGGCACATGGGAGGTTCTATATAAATTTTGTTCCCTTCTCTTCCCATCATTTACCCCTCATTCTAGCTCCATGGCTACTTCCCTTTTTGTTTGTATATTTCTTTGTTAATGTCTTTTATCCTGATTCTTCTGTTATATTCTTCTCACTTGAAATTTATTTGTTTTGTTAATGGTAACTTTTTTTATATCACCTTTATTTCCAAAACTTTGCTCTCTCTCTCTTCTAACAAGGAGAGAGGGGGAGAGAGAGAGAGAGAGAGGGAGAGAGAGAGAGAGAGAGAGACAGAGAGAGAGAGAGAGAGAGAGAGAGACAGAGAGAGAGAGAGAGACAGAGACACAGAGACACAGAGACACACAGAGACAGAGACAGAGAGAAAAAGAAACAGAGTCAGAGAGAGAAAGACAGAAGTTTAGGAAAACTAAGGAAAAGTGTAAGTTTGATAGTATATAGAATATCTATGCCATAGTCCCTGACTTCTCCTAAGAGGTGTAATAGAGCCAGCTCAAACTGGCTTGCAAGATAAAATTGTTAAATTATTACAATTTTCAGTGTATTTTTTAGCAATTCTGAAATTAGCAGATTTACAAATTCAAGGTTCCCCCCCTTCTCCTCCTTCCAGAGAGCCAGTTGTTAAACATTACATTTTCTAATCTTTTCTTCAAGTGCAAGCTTGGTCAATTAAATTACATAGCATTTGGTCTTGTTTATTTGTTGTTCTTTTCAATTACATTGTTGTGATTCTGTTTTTTTTTAATAGCTCAATTTACTTCACTCTGCATCAGTGAATGTAGCTCTCTCCATGCTTCTCTGAATTCTTCATTATATTGATGTGCCACAATTATCATGTCACATGATCATAGCTTTAGAGCTTAAAGGAACACCTTAGAAGTCATCAAATCCATCCCCCTTATGGTACAGATGGGAAAGTTGAGGAATAGATAGATAGGTAGACAGAAAGATAAAGATATTTATGTATGACTGTTCTTTATGTCTTTCACCCCCTTGTAGTATACAGATTTATGTTCAGTGGTGGACACCCTTGCTTTTTTTCTATTTGTATTCTGAGACTGATCCAAATAAGTTATTTCCCTTTCAAGGAATTTTAAGGGATTTTAACATGTGCATGGATTACAACTTGGAGGAGACTCTTTAAGGTGAGATTTTGATCTAATCAGTTCAATGTTTTTTTGTTAGCAAATGCAAGCATCGGTTAAGCAATAAAAAGTGCTGGCTCTGTAATCTGATGATTTATGAAATTTATTATCTAATCTAGGACAAATCATTTAACCTAAGTGGCTGAGTGGAGAGTGTTTTAGACTTGTAGTCAGGAATACCTGAGTTTAAACCCAGCCTCATGAACTTACCAACTATGTAGCCCTTGGCATGTCATTTAACCTCTCTGTATTTTAGTTCTCTTACCTGCAAAGCAGAGAATAATAGCCCCTATCTTCCAGGGTTGTTTTGAGGATAAAATGAGATAGTAACTTCAAGTGCTTTGTAAAACTTAAAGTGATATATAAATATTGCTGTTGTTATCATCATTATTATTGTCATTATTACTTAACCTCTCTAGACTTTAGTTAACTCATTTCTAAAATAAGGTGTTTAGATTAGATGACATCTGAGAATTCTGGTCCTATGCAATTAGTAAAGGCATCCTTGTTCCTATTTCAAGCATGGCTTTATTAAAATGGCTTTGATAGGTATGCAGAATATTTTCATAAAAATTTATAGCGATGGGAAAGTTATTACATGGCTTGATAATCATAGAGATTTTTAGTTGCCTTTACTTGGGTAATAGATAGATAACAGATAGCTGGATAGATAGCTGGATAGATAGATGGATAGATAGATGGATAGATAGATGGATATATGGATAAATAAGTACATAAAGCATTTTTAAAGCACTTACTATGTTTTAGGCACTATGCAATGTGTTGAGGACAAAACAAGAAAAAACCTTCCATTCCTGCCCTGAAGTTATCTTCATGTTAATTAAGCTACTGGCAAGGGGATGGAGAAGTTCAGAGAGCAGATGGTGGAGCCAGGAATGATACTAATAGGTTTTTATCAGACATTTGGAATCCTACCTTCAGATGTGATGCCTCAATGCTCTTAAATGTGTATTGTCCCCAATAAGACTCCTCCATTTTTACTAGGGCTAGTCCTGCTTTTTTTTTTTCCTCCAGCTTTTAGTGCCATTTCTATTCCTGAAGTGGCAACATGGTGACTGAAATGTGGTTAGTCTAAATATCATAATCATTATCAGTCTCAATATCATCATCATAATGGAAAAAGAAAAGATATTGCTATAGAAATTTTTATCGATCTTTCCATTTAGTGTTTATTGTTGATTGGGCTTAATTGAATATTTTCAAGGCTTTCTCTTTCCTTTTCTCCAATGCTTAATGACCCTTTTATGAGTGAATATCATTCATAATACTCCACCATTCTCCCATGTAAAATTTGATAAACGAGTTTAAATTCTAAACTGGTTTTGCCCTTGGCTGTCAGATTTCTCTACATGTCATATAGATCAAGTATTTGCTTGGCTAAGGGGCTGACTTTTCTGATCTTCTCATTATGTTGATTGACTTCTATCAGTTAAATTTCCTTAGGGAATAGCAATAGTTGGTGCTGACTTCAATTCTTTTATCTAGTTCTCATTTTCAAGCTTCAACACCTTCTTTAAATAAGCTAGATTGGATTTGTCTTAATTGCACACCATATTTATTCTCTAAATATTTATTTCCCCTTCTAAATCGTTATTGCTTTGAATCTTTTCTAACAAGGTAGTGATCTGATTGGGCACAGACAACTGATTCAGAAATGACCTCTAATAGGTGATCAGTTATTTTCTATTAAAATAAAATACATTTCACTTAGTGTATGTTTCTGATGTTACTTGATATTGTCTTCGTTCAGAGCTTCTGGACTCTTTAATTGAAACAAACATTTATGCCATATAGAAAGGAAGCTTATTGTAATGTACATACTTTCACTGTCTTTCATTTCTTCCTTTTAAGTCATATTTTCCAAAATATTTTTCACTGTTATCTTCTGTGACCAATTCTGCATTGTAGCAACTGAATATTAATATATACATTGATTTAATACTGTGGATCCTACAGAATTCTTCTTGGAACTCATAGAATTTCTTTGCCTTCTCATTTTAAAAATTGCCATTGTAAGTACATCATAAGTGCTACATGAGCAAGTGGTGATGAAGTCATGTTTTTTGTTGTCTTTGACTACATGATAAAAACAACTCTACTTGACCCTTTATATCTTTTCCCAAGGAGGCCCAGTGAGGCAGTCCTCCATGTTGCTTCCACTTTCTTTCACTTCTTCTTTCCTTCTTTCTTTCTTTCCTTCTTTCTTTCCTTCTTTCTTTCCTTCTTTCTTTCCTTCTTTCTTTCTTTCTTTCTTTCTTTCTTTTTCATTCCCTCTCTCTCCTTTTCTTCCTTCCTTCCTTCTTTCCTTCCTTCCTTCCTTCCTTCCTTCCTTCCTTCCTTCCTTCCTTCCTTCCTTCCTTCATTTCTCTCTCTCTATCTCTTGGTCTCTCTCTTTCTTTTTTTGTTTCACTTGTAGGAAGAATGTGTAGAATGACATGACTCAGGTCCTCTAGCTATATGCATATTCAATGGTCACATGAGAAAGATCTTATACTTAGAGTATCAATAGTTAAATTAAGGCAGTTAGGTGACTTAGTGGATAGAGCACTGGGTCTGGAATCAGGAAGACCTGAGTTCCAATCTAACCTCAGATACTCATTAGCTGTGTGACCCCAGATAAGTCACTTAACCTCTGTTTGTCTTAATCTACTATAGAAGGAAATGACAAACCACTCCTGTACCTTTACCAAGAAAATTCTAAACAAGGTCATGAAGAGTCAGACACAAATGTCTGAACAACAATGTTTATAGTTTATGAAAAGCAATGATTCTTAGAAGTCTCTTCCCCTTTTCTGCCATATTACTGAAGAATTGGCAATGGGTTTCAGAGGTCTAAGAATCATTTAAAAATTAATTGCTCACATTTAATTTAAGATATAATATAAAGGTTAGTGGGGTGTTATGGCTGCCCCACAGAACATTAAACAAAGATTTAAATAGGTCCCTCTGCATCACAGAAACACTAGGACAAAAATAGATATGAGTAGATTGTACAATGGGAAATACACACATCTAGTCTTTGTTCCCTGGAATATGTAAAGGAATAAAATAGGAAATTAAAGAAATGTGGAGTCCAATTCTTTAACATTGCAGGACTGACAAAAATTGTAATTTTTGCTTAAGAAAATTAATGTAGTAACCTGCATCTGAAGAGTAATCTCTATTTTTAAACACATCACTGAGTTTTGTAGATGGTACTCTTGAAAAAAAAAATCAAACTTTAATAACATTTAACATCTGATAGCAAAGTATGTTTAATTTTCTGAAAGTTAGTTACATTCATTTGACCTAATCATAACTAGTGTGATTTGTATACACAGGAGTCATGATTTATTTAGAAAGAAATTAATTTCAAGTGAATGGATTTAACTTGCATGTGCATGAAACATACTCTTTAAATGATTAATTAAAACAACCTATTTTTATTTTAGTATTTTATTTTTCTAATTATATGTAAAGACAAATTTTAATGTTTAAAAATTTAGTTCCAAAATTTTCTCCCTGCCTCCCTCACCTCCTCCATCTCTAAGATTGTAAGCAATTTGGTCTATGTTATATAATGTGAAATCATGTAAAACATATTTCTATATTAGTCATGTTGTGAAAGAAGAAATAGGCCAACCTCTCTTCCCACCCCCCCCAAAAAAGAAGAAAGTGAAAATAGTATTCCCCGATCTGCATTTCAGATTCCATCAGTTCTTTCTCTGGATGTGAAAAAAAACATTTTCTGCATGAGACCTTTGGGATTGTCTTGAATCATTGTATTGCTGAGAATAACTGATTCATAATTTATGATCATAGAATGTTGCTGTTACTGTGTACAATGTTGTCCTGGTTCTGCTCCCTTCATTTTGTGACAGTTCATGTAAATATTTCCAGGTTTTTCCAAACCTGTCTGCTTATCATTTCTTTTCATTTGCCATGTAGTTATACTTTCATTTGTATAATTGTGTAGGCTACTGAATCATTACCTCTCCTTTGGGTGCCTCCTGGGATCATGTGGGAAGATCTGTTAGTAGAATGTCCTAACTAGATTCAGAGTATTAAGGTTGTGAATTGATGTGCAGATTCTGTTGCTCACTCCTTAATTTCTCAATCAGTTGTCTGGAGATATTTCCATGGTCACTAGACTTCCAAAAAAAGAATAAGCTATAAACACGGAATTATAGAATCATGAAGAATCACAAAGTTTGAGTCAGTAGGGAACTGATCAGCTTCTAGTACAACCATCCCTCCTGAATTTCAAAGAACAAAATGAGAGCCCAGGAAGTCAGAAAGTAAAGCTTGGACCAAAGTGGGTTCCTTGTAGTAGTGAGTGATAAAAAGCATTCATTCTTAGAGATGATAAGTACTGGGGTTCAAATATATCAGGAATAAAAATATTGAACATTGGATAAAAGATCTGAACTTTCTGGAGGTCCAAACAGGAGAAACAAAATCTTTCTGGTAGATATTCAAACTTAGGCTTTTACCTTAAAGTGCTTGTCCAGTGTCCAGGATGGGAGTAGGCGGTCAGGTGCTTTCCTACAGGCTGCTTTTATTTTCCCTAGACGGGTATATATGTTGGTTTCAGAGTCATTAAGTTCAATAATCACTTAATACCTGAAACTACACATAGGCCATGAGAGCCAAAAAGACTAGTGATAGAATCCGTAATTTTCAAAATTACAGTTTTTCTTCCTATTTCTCAGCTTGCTGCACTACTCTGGAACATCTCTTACTTTTCTATCATGTTCCAGGATGCTTACTATTGGGAAAACCTCATCAACCTGTAAGATCCCATTGGGCTTGGTACTCCACCTCATCATGACCCTCTGTCTTTATAACTAAAAGAGTGGAACCATGAACTTCAAAATCTCTCTTTAAGGAAGAAGTTCTGCTCAGAACATCTTCTCATTTTTCACCTGGCTGCACTTCACTAAACTTCTCTGACTTCTCCACCATTTTCCTGAGTTGAGTATCTTCACCTGCCCTCCTACCCCTATCACATTTTTCAATTTTTTATTGTGTGTTGTCTTCTCTTATTACATTTTAAGCTCTCTGGATGGCAAGGATTATCTTTCTTTTTCATATTTGTATCCTCAACCCTTAGCACAGTGCCTGGCACAAAGGAGGCAATTAAATAATGTTTATTGACAACTTATTGACTAAGGAAAGGGAATTTTTGGTGAAGAGTGCTACATAGAACAAAACTCTATTGTGTGGAATAATATAACTCAATAATGTTTATATTATGTGGTGTATGTGTATGTGGTGGATTTAGTGTTCTCAAGTACAATTAGCAAACTTCAGTTTTCTCTTTACATGGGGATAGTAGGGAGTGCAGTGGATTTTGTTTTGGTGTCCATAAATGTGACATAAACTATGATTTTTATTCAAGAGTGTGTGGGAGGTAAGTGTAATTTCTGGTAGGAATAACCAAGGAAGTTATGCAAATAGGTAAATGAGTGGGTATTGTAAGGTGCTGGAGTCATGAAGGGTAATATTTGAGGGGTATTGTAATTTTGGCTGGAACAAAGAGTGTGGGAAGGAAAAATTGTGAAGAAAGCCTGGCAAATTAAAGTGACACATCTATAATGATACAGCAAACATAGGTCACACATATCTAGAATTTGTTAATATAGAATTAAGAAAATCAAGTAGGGCTAATGAATGTTTATGAATGAATGTGGAATAAAATCAAGAGTGAAATTAACAGAACCCAAGTAGTATAAACAATCACTAAAACAATGCAAATGAAAAGATCAGCAAAAAAAAAATGAACTTTGAGCATCTGAATAAACAGTATTCATGTTGGAGAACACATAATGAAATACAACAATAGCAGAGAGGCACTCCAATAACAAGGAATGCTGTCTATGTTGGCAGAAGTGTTTGCTGCTGCAGGTGGTTTTTTTTGCCGATTTAGTTTTCGTTATTAATATAGAAGGTTCCACCAGGATGTTAGTATATATAAAACATAACTATGATATTAAAATGAGCTGCATTAGTAAACCTTTAAAAACAGTTCAGAGGACAATTCAATCAACTTCCTATTCTATTTATAGCATACATTTATCATCATTACATAGAACCCATCTTAGATTGTTCGAGTATACTTTTTGAGTGATTGCTCTAGAATTTCTCCAGACAACAATGGTGCTTAGAACAAGTGTCTGATCATGCAGCTGAATGTTATTATTCACTCAATTTCTATCAATAGCTGAAATAAATAATCTTTTTTTTTCTCAGTTCAGATGAATTCTGGAACATTCTAGGCATGGAGCCAAGAAAAATCTTGCACCTTGAAAAGTGCAAGGTATAAAACCTTGATTTCAGAGTCAATGAGACGGTTTGTTCACGATCATGGTAAATTTTTCATATAACTCCGTACCGTTTCTAATTCTTCTCTTCAGTTCTAGTGAAAAATGATCCAACCAGCACCAAAGTGGGATAAATTTCAATCAGTTTATTGGCATAATAACTTATATAAGTACTGCCAATGTGAATATATCAAAGCTGGATGCTTTATAGCATGTATCTATTTCTCATGACTATTTTTTCAAGTCAATGTCAGACTCCAGGGTTCTTTGGGATATGTTTTCTGCTCTTTTAGGCTTCTTTTGTTTATTTATTTTACGTTTTTTTTTTTTTTTACCACTACCTTTTCTATAGTTTTTCCATTATGTTTTTAAAGTTGGAGGATATTTCCTATAGTACTCTCTTTTGTGTAGGAGAGGAATATACATCTTTTTCATTCTACTAATTTGTTGCCACAACACTTTCAAAGTTGTAATAAATAGGAATTTGTCCCTCAATTTCTGTTTCCCACTAACAAGTCCATGAAGTCATATGCTGTTGTAAGCTAGTTAATAAATTCGGTTGCATAGTTAATAAGGTAAGAGCCTGAAATTTTAGGCTTGGTCAGTTATCACACATATAGGAAGTGTAAAAGACACATTTTTTGAAAGTAAAAGAAAAAAGGAAGGTGTCAATAGCACTCTGGTTTTTAATAGCAATGCCTCTGTTGAGGTTTAGTACTATGTCTGAAGTCAAATTTGTGTTCAAATTTTGAGTCTAAAATATCCCAAGTACAAGGTCTTTGCTTGAATAGCTAGCACAAGAATACTTGCTAGTTGTAAAGAATAAATAAGATTATATATAATGTATGTCATATCTATAAAATATTATATAATTGTAAGCTATTATTATTATTATTATAGGCCTGAGAAGGATTTCAGAAATGATTTCATTAAAGTACCTCTTTGTATAGATGGTAAAGTAAGGCCTAGAAATATTTCAACTTGTCCAAGGTCATACAAGAAATGAGTAACAGAGCCAGAATTAGAGTCCAAGATCTCAGATACTTGTCCAGTGACTTTTCTAGCATAGGCCCCTATCTCATTTAATGTATAAGACTTGCTTTACTATACTATGTTGTGGAAATGCCTATTTTATTCAATAAATTAAAAAGTAAGATTTGATTTGGGTGTGATTTCTTCCAGAGAATACTACAAATCTCCACTTTTAGAATAGATGTATTATACTTAAGGGCTCCTAATACTGGCATAAATGATATTTGAAGAAACAGAAAGTATTTCTTTTTTTTTAATTTACGGATTATTTATTTATTTAATATTTTTAGTTTTCAGCATTGATTTTCACAAGAGTTTGAATTACAAATTTTCTCCCCATTTCTACCCTCCCCTCACTCCAAGATGGCATATATTCTGATTGCCCTGTTCCCCAGTCAGCTCTCCCTTCTGTCACCCCACTCCCCTCCATCCCCTTTTCACTTACTTTCTTGTAGGGTAAGATAGATTTCTATGGCCCATTGCCTGTATATCTTATTTCCCAATTGCATGCAAAATTTTTTTGAATATCTGTTTTTTAAAACTTTGAATTCCAAATTATCTCCCCTCTTCCCTCCCTACCCACCCTCCCCAAGAAGGCAAGCAATTCAACATAGGCCACATGTGCATCGTTATGTAAAACCCTTCCACAATACTCATGTTGTGAAAGACTAACTATATTTTGCTCCTTCCTAACCTATCCCCCTTTATTCAATTTTCTACCTTCTCTCCTCTTGACCTTGACGCAGTCCCTTTAAGAAAGTGTTTGCTGCTTTTTGGCCCATTCACTACCAGAATGGAGACCATTCTAAGCAACCAGATGGTCGACGTCCCAAAAAATGTTGACATCTCTCTTAAGGATTGGACAGTAATTGTGAGGGGGCCCAGAGGAATCTTCTGTAGGGATTTCAACCATATCAATGTTGAGCTCAGTCTCCTTGGAAAGAATAAAAAAAGGCTTCAGGTAGATAGATGGTGGGGAAATCGAAAAGAACTTGCAACCGTGCGCACAATCTATAGTCATGTGCAAAACATGATCAAAGGCGTTACCCTGGGTTTTCATTACAAGATGAGGTCTGCATATGCTCACTTCCCCATCAATGTTATTCAAGAGAATGGCTCACTTGTTGAAATCAGAAATTTCTTGGGTGAAAAATATATCCAAAGAGTGCGCATGAGACCAGGTGTTGCTTGTGCTGTTTCTCAAGCACAAAAAGATGAGTTAATTCTTGAAGGAAATGATATTGAACTTGTTTCAAACTCGGCTGCCCTGACCCAAACAGGCCACCACAGTCAAAAACAAGGAGATCAGAAAATTTTTGAATGGCATCTATGTTTCTGAAAAAGGCACAGTACAACAAGCTGATGAATAAGTTGGAAAAGATGCCAAAGGCCATGTCCTGAGGAGTCAATAGTTATTCAGATGTCAAAATAAAAATACTTGTTGTCAAAAAAAAGTGTTTGCTTTTGATTACCTCCTCCTCCTTTCTGCCCTCCCTTCCATCATCTCCCCTTTTTTATCTCCTTCCTCCTTCTTTCCTGTGGAGTAAGATACCCAATTGAGTGTGTATGTTATTCCCTCCTCAAGTCAAATCCAAAGAGAGCAAGATTCACTCATTCCCCCTCACCTTCCCCCTCTTCCCTTCCTACAGAATTATTTTTTCTTGCCACTTTTATGCTAGATAATTTACCCCATTCTATCTCTCCCTTTCTCCCTCTCTCAATATATTCCTCTCTCATCCCTTAATTTGATTTTGTTTTTTAAGATATCTTCCCTTCATATTCAACTCACCTTGTGCGCTCTCTCTCTCTCTCTGTCTCTCTCTCTCTCTCTCTCCAAACATATGTGTGTATATATATATATATATATATATATATGTATTCCCTTTAGCTACCCTAATACTGAGGTCTCATGAATTACATACTTCATCTTTCCATGTAAGAATGTAAACAAAACAGTTCAGCTTTAGTAAGTCCCTTATGATTTCTCTTCCTTGTTTACCTTTTCATACTTCTCTTGATT
>CM053622.1:290579239-290604154 GCA_028646595.1 Phalanger gymnotis | reverse complement strand
AATCCTAGCTCCTTTGACCTCTGGAATATCATATTCCAAGCCCTTCAATCTCTTAGTGTAGAAGCTGCTAGATCTTGTGTTATCCTGATTGTGTTTCCACAATACTCACATTGTTTCTTTCTGGTTGCTTTCAGTATTTTCTTCTTGACCTGGGAGCTCTGGAATTTTGCAACAATATTCCTAGGAGTTTTCTTTTTGGGATCTTTTTCAGGAAGCAATGGGAGGATTCTTTCAATATCTGTTTTACCTTCTGGCTTTAGAATATCTAGGCAGTTCTCCTTGATAATTTCTTGAAAGATGATACCCAGGCTTTTTTTTTTTTTGATCATGGCTTTCAGGTAGTCCAATAATTTTTAAATTATCTCTCCTAGATCTATTTTCCAGGTCAGTGGTTTTTCCAATGAGATAGTTCACATGGTCTTCTATTTTTTCATTCCTTTGGTTCTGTTTTGTAATATCTTGATTTCTCATAGAGTCACTAGCTTCCACTTGCTCCAATCTCATTTTTAAGGTAGTATTTTCTTCAGTGGTCTTTTGGACCTCCTTTTCCATTTGTCTAATTCTGCCTTTCAAGGCATTCTTTTCCTCATTGCCTTTTTGGAGCTCTTTTGCCATTTGAGTTAGTCTATTTTTTAAGGTGTTGCTTTCTTCAGGATTTTTTTGTGTCTCCTTTAGCCAGTCATTGATTTGTTTTTCATGGTTTTCTTGCATCACTCTCATTTCTCTTCCCAATTTTTCCCTACTTCTCTAACTTGCTTTTCCAAATCTTTTTTGAGCTCTTCCATGGCTGAGACCAGTTCATGTTTTTCTGGGAGGCTTTTGATGTGCGCTCTTTGACTTTATTGTCTTCTTCTGGTGGTGTGTTTAGGTCTTCTTAGTCACCAAAGAAAGATTCCAAAGTCTGAGTCTGAATCTGACTCTGTTTAAAGTTATAATTCCCTAAAATGTAGTTGTTGGTTCCAGCCTACTGGAAACATTGAGTGTGAATTAAAATAATTCAGCCACTTCAGAGGATTGATTATTCACACTAATCGGGACCTAGCTATATATCAGTTGGTAGGATTTTTTAGAAGACATAGTATAACCTGGGCCTTCAGAGGTCATAATGAAAATGGAAGACTAAAGGTCATGGAGAATTTGGAGAACCAAAGGTAATAGGGACTTGGTAAACTAACATGGGTGTATAAACATTTTTTTTAATATCATTGGATTTCTCTGACCTTTGGCCTTGAAGAGATTTCTCTCCAGGGCTTCTGCATACACAAAGGGTGAAATTGTGAAAAAGGAAAGATCAACTGTCCTGGGATGCTATACTTGTTCTGTTATGTGATATAGGTGTTCCACCCAAGGAGCTGTTAACACAGAAAAACAGCAGCATGAATATAGAGAACAAACATGAATTGCTAACAAGACCAGTGGTAGGTTAGAACAAAAAGGAATAAGACAGGGAGTGGATGAATCCAAGAATTCAGTTGTTACTGAATAAGGCATGATTAGCTGCTATGTTAGTGAGACCATAAAGAGTTCAACAGGTTGACAAAATCATTCTTTCCTGTTCTTTCAGGACAGAAATCAGGGTAGTTGCCACCCAGGTAATAAACCTTTCCCTTCTGTCCCACTTAAACAGGCAAGGAGAAACTATGAAGAAGAAACTGAAAAGTCAACCCCAGCTGTAACATTTCTGCAACCTGCTACTCAAAGCACTGTTTCTTTTTAATATATAGTGATTTTTTTCTTTGACTGTGTCAATCACATGGCCATTAATAGTGAACTGTTGAATCCTAGCTGCTTACAAGACTCATTCTTGAAGGGGAAAGGGAAACTATGAATTGAAGAATAGGACTAAGAAAATGTGGTATTTGAGAAGAGAATGTTGTAGTTTTGGGCAGTTTCTGAGAATATTCTAGAACATAGCTGCTCTATTACCATTGAAAAGAGGAGGGAGGGAGGGAGAGAGAGAGAGAGAGAGAGAGAGAGAGAGAGAGGAAAGGCAGCTAAACACAGAGAAAGAGAGAAAGAGGAAAGAGATTGGTCAGTGAGAGTTCAGTGTTCAGGGGCCTTTTTCTTCAGTCCACCCAAAGGAATGGTTTGGTAAATCCATTTTTGAAAGCTTGGGATAATACTGAATGCAGAGACTCTGTCTCTGATTCAGAGTATGTGCAGATATTCTGTAACTGTTTCGTGTTTACTTGTTGCATGGTGAATAAACCCTTTTAATTGGCTGCTAAGCCATAACGAAATGTGCATACAAAAGGGCATGAAAAAGCCAGGTCATTTTCCTTTTCATGGTGGTGACTGAGGGAAGAAAATCCTATAGACTGGTAAGTGGGGAGAGAGAGTTCCTTATTTTCCTCTAAAGGCTGATACATGGCCTTGAATGCATAGTCTTCTATTTCTTCTGTTTATGTTGTGTTTCTCCTCTCACTTAGGTGAATGAGCAGGGAAGACAAAGTATACTAGGCTCTGGTTTTCTGAGCTTTGAAAGGTTGCAAAACCCAGCACCATATCTATATATCTAAAAATCTATATCTATCTAAATATACATATAGAAAAAAACAATTAATAAGCCCTTACCATGTGTAGAGCACAGTGCTAAGCTCTGAGGATATGAATAGAAAAGTATGATAGACCCTGCTTTCATGGTGCTCACATTTTAATGGAGAAGAAAACACATATTGAAGATTCCAGCTGCAAGTGAAGTGGAAAGGTCTCATAGTCTTTAGGGCACAGCAGCAAAACAGATGCTAAATTCTTCTTTTTAGTTTAATTCCTACTGACAAATATCATATTGATTTTTGTCATTGAAATATTTGACATAGCTAAGGATTTTAGTGACAAAAGTTTTCTTTTCTAGGTCTTATTTTTTCGCTTGGGCTGTAGCGTCTTCAGAAGCCGTTGCTTGACTTCATCTTCATGGGGCTTAATTCTTAGGTCGATGGTTGATGGCACTGGGCTGAATGAAAGTGTTGCTATTCCCTAGGCTCTTGGATTCAATATCTTGGGCCTTCTCTATCAGGATGTAAACAACCTTGAGATATTTTACTTTTACTGGATTGGTTCAAATGATAGGAGGGGAAAGTGACAAATGTTGAAAGGGATGTGGAAAAATTGGGACACAAATTCTGGACAAGACAAATTCTAGAATTATGCCTAAAGAGTTATTAAACTCTTTATGTCCTTTGATCGAACGATACCAGTACTTGGTCTATTTCTGAAAATAATTAGGGGAAAAAGAAAGAAATCTATATGCTCTAAAATGTTTATAGCATCTTTCTTTGTGGTAGCAAAGAACTGGAAATAGCAGGGATCCCCCAACAATTGGGGAATGACTGAACAAGTTGTGGTATATGATTGTGATGGAATACTATTGTGATATAAGAAATGATGAGCTCAATAATTAAAAAAAAATTAGATAATTTTAATAATTTTAGAATACTTTATATAATTTTAGAAATTTTAATAATTTTAGAAAAAAAATGGAAAGCCTTGCATGGAATAACAAGGGCTAGGAGAAGTAATGGTGATCTGGGAGGTGCTAACACCCCATAGACTTCTGTGCCTATCTGATGTTTAGCGGCAATTGGTCTGTAGTTGTTGAGGGTGGTGAGAAGGAAAGTGGGTCTGTTCTTCACAAGGACTTCTCTCCACAATGATGGAAGCCAGAGCTGGGCTAGAAACAGGACCAGTTGTCTAGGTGGTGTTCCACCTCCAAGGAATGATTCTGCTCATGTTTTCTTCACATTTTTTTTTTAAAAAAAAATGCTAATAGCTATGGGAGAGAAAACATATTAATGTATTAATTTTGTATTTGGTACCAGCTGGGCAGTGAGGTGGCACAGTGGATAAAGCACTGAGTCTGGAGTGAGAGAGATTTGAGTTTGAATCTATCTCATATACTTGCTAGCTATGTGTCCCTGTGCAAGTCACTTAACCTCTATTTGCTTCAGTTTTCTCATCTATGAAACAGAGATGATCCTCCCAGAGTTGTGAGGATCAAATGAGAAGATAATTGTAAACTGCTTAGCATATAATAATTGCTACATAAATATTTCCTATTATTATTTACTATTATTTTCAGAGATTAGTTCAAACCTGGAGCCTGAAGGAATAAGACATAATGTGGTGTAGTAGGAAGGCCAAATTTATGATCTCAAATATAATCATGTATATGTTTGAATGGTCTGAAATCACAAGGTATGAGAGATTCTCGAAGGAGAAAACAACAAGAAATTTATTTAGGCCCCACCACAGGAAAAACTTGAACCAGCCTCCCCATTCCAACATCTTGACAAAAAGACTGCAGGCCCAGAAAGCCCATCTCACAAGGGCAACCAGGAGGCCACAGAAAAACAAGATAGTATTTAGCCAAATCATGTTCACTGGCCTCACGTTCCTGCTCACACTCGGGTAAGCCCTGCTCCCGCAGCTTCCTGCCTCCACAGCTTCTGGCTTCCGCAGCTTTCTGCTTCTGCAGCTTCCGGCTTCCACACCTTCCGGCTTCCACACCTTCCGCCTCCACCGAAGTTGTCTCCCGGCTCACCCCTCCTCCTAGCCGAGCTTCCACCGTTTTCAAGCCCCGCCTCAATGACCAGAGACCATTGGTTCCTGAGCTGGCCCCTCCTAAGTCACCAATCCACACCCACACAGGTTTCACACCTGACAGGGCCCTCGGCCTGGGGCTTAGCACTTAACAGCTGAAAGTACTTCCATTCAAAAGAAACAAAAGCCATGCTAATGAGACAATTTTGCTTAACAACACATGTGGTTAAGTTGGAATTAGTTTAAAATAGAGTTAGAACTTGGGACCCTGTGTGATGATGGCTGATCTCAGCCTTGGCCTGGGGGAATGCGGGTGAGAGGCTGCTCAAAGGCCAAATGACCTTGCACTTTGCTAAAAACAAGAAATCTCCTCTCTGCTTTGAAGATTTGCCCAGGGCTAGCCTGAGAATTTATTCTGCTTTGATTGATGCTGTTTGGCATTGTAGACTTAGCATCTAAGTCCCCAAACCCTATCATTTCTGATTTCTACTACAACGTACTACTTTAGTATATATTGCTTTTCTGATTGTACATAGCCTGCTATTTGGGGGGGGAAATCAAGACATTTATTTTTGTTGAAGAAATGTAGTTATAAAATTGTTAAGAGACAACTCCAAACAGCCAATTTGGGTAGCTCACACATCACCACAAGCTCACAGTGTGTTGTTATTTTAATGGAAGATGTTCTGAAGAATTCTGTCACTTTTCACTATTCTTCCCTAACATCCTGTCTTTTAGTTGCTTGATAATTGTTTTCCTGCTGGTTAAAGTACTTTGTGTCAGCACTTCACTTCTAATGATTTGCTCTGCCAAAGCCCAAAGGTATCCAACCTACTGTGTGCAGGAAGAAAATGGATAATAAAGCAGTTTAATTAATGGGAGTAGTATAGAATCCTAAGTCTGCTCTATGGATTCCAGTTAAAAATCAATCATTGGCTTTTAATTCTCTGATGAATGTAAAGCAATATGGAATGAAACACCACTAAAGGCACTTAAATATGGAGGTCCAAACTGATAGGAAGCCTTTTGATTTATTATACAACAGATAGGATCTGCATGATACAGTATCCTGATGGTTTATGAGCCTATGAAAATCTTATAATGAAGGTTATTCCTGAACTCATAAAATTTCATATTCCTGCCTGTACTCCATCATCAAACTGCAGCAGGAGATTTGGATTGATAAACATATTAATTATAAAAATAAACCTTCCATTTATTTCTGATGAGATTTTTTTTTCAGTTGAAAGTTACACTATGGAAGATGAAACTCTGCCACCATACTTCATAGCAATAGTAATAACAGATGACATTTATATACTATTTTATATACATCGGCATTTTGTAAACTGTAAAGTGCCATATATATGTGGATAATAATCATAGCGATGATGGTAACAGTAACAATTATTATAAATGTAATATTAACAACATACTGACTTATCTGATTATATTTATAATAGCTTATATTAATGTAGCTATTATTATGTGATACATTTATATGCTATTAGAAATATTACTGGTATCATTATTATTATTTATAGAGCACATTATAATTTGCAAAGTGTCAATTTACATGAAGTTTTACATTTTTTTTTCAAAACAATCCCATGAGGTCAGTGTTGAAACTATGACCAAGTAACGTGAGTACCGAAGAAGCCAGGTCTCAGAGAGGTGAGCATTTTGTCTTTCATCTTTCATTTACTTCCTTACCTTTTACTCTCTTCTTAACTCTCTACAGTCTGGCTTCTTCCCTCATCATTTGACTGAAACTGTCCTCTCCAAAGTTAGCATTGATTTCTTGATTGCTAAATCTATAGCCTTTTCTTAACCTTCACCCTTTTTGACCTATTTCTTTTGACACTGGAAATCATTCTCTTCTCCTTGACACTCTAAGTCTCTAAGTGTTCATTACCTTGCTCTCTTCTGGTTCTCTTCCTATCTTTCTAATTGCAGCTACATTTTCTTCTAGGCCATGGCTGAGGTATGTGGACACTTCCCAAGTCTCTGCCCTGGGCCCACTTCTTCCTCTCTGCCATTTTCACTTGATGATCTCATTAGTTCTCAAAGATTCAATTATCATCTCTTCGAAGGTGTGCTCAGTCTTAGATATCTAGCCCTAACCTCCAGTCTCCCTTCTCTTTTTGGTTTCTGGACATCTAGAACTGTACCATAGACATCTTAAAGTCATCATGTTCAAAATGAAACTCATTTACTTTCCCTTCAGATCCTTCCTTGTTCCTAACTTCAGTATGACTCCCTAGGGACCCATCATTCTTCCAGTCACCCAGGCTAACAGCTTAGGTGATGTCTTTGACTACTCATTTCCACACACTACATATCAATAAGCTATGAACTTTTGACAATTCTATCTTCAAAATTCCTCTTGTGTTAGAGCCTATTTTCTCTTTTGACACTGCCACTACTCTAGTGAACGACCTCACTACCTCAGCCTGTACTATTGCAATAGCTTTCTGGTTGGTCTTCCAGTGTTAGAGCCTATTTTCTCTTTTGACACTGCCACTACTCTAGTGAACGACCTCACTACCTCAGCCTGGACTATTGCAATAGCTTTCTGGTTGGTCCTCCAGCCTTAATTCTCTATTTCAGCCCTTCCCTACTCAGCTCTTAAATTGATCTTGCTAAAGTACAGGTCTGTTCTTATCACTCCTGTATTCAACAAATTTCAGTGGTTCCCCTTCAGCCCATCAAATACAAAATTTCTTTAGCTCTTAAAGCCCTCCAGGCATTTTCACTGACTGTCCCACATGGCTGAAATTCTCTCCTTCCTCATCTTTGCTTCCTGGATTCTCTGACTTCCTTAAAATATAACCTAAGATTCTGCCTTTTGCATGAAGCCTTTCTGAAGTTCTCTTCATGATAGAGCCTTCTCTGTGGAGTATCTTCATTTTTCCCCATTTAGATCTTGCTTGTGCATCACTGTTTATATGTTGTCTCCCTCATTAGAATGTGAACTTCTTGAGAGCAAGTAGGGTTCCTCCCTCCTTTCTTTGAATCCCTAGTACTTGGCATGGTGTCTGGCATATAGTTGACACTTAAATTTTTATTGACTTGACTCTCATCTTTCAGAAGGAGGAGAAAATAATGAAAATACCATTCTGGAACTGATTTTCACAGGAAAAGAAAGATTTTGTGGGGAAGCAGAAATTACTGAAATCTTGAGAAAACTTAAGGAAAAATTCTGTTATCTCACAATTGATGATAAGTAAGGAGATTAAATTGGGGCATGGTCTCCTCCATACAGTAGACTTTATCAGAGCTTATTTTAAAGAGATCTTATGTATACTATGCCCTGAAGCTACAAAGTCATGATAAGAAAGATGTCAGGCATTCAGGACAGAAATTTTAGTCATAATTCCTAAGTGATTCAAATGAGAATATAAAGAGAGCAGTATGTCAAAATATAGCTGTGACTATATATGTTGGTCCAGAAAGGTTTACCATCTGCCCTCCTCAAAACCCCTAGTGGAAGGGCCAATGACCTAAAGTTTATATATGCACATGGCTCTTACTGATGAACTCAGATTTTAAAAAGACATATATAAGAGGGGCCTATGGAAGGGAAGAGAACAATAATTCATCAAGCCTCTACTACTTGCCAGGAACTATGCTAAGTGCTTTACAATCACCTAATTTTATCTTCACAACAACCATGAGAATTAGATACTGTTGATGAGGGTACAGTCTCTGGGAACCCCCTTGAACCTGGAGTGCAGTCTCTTCCCACTCCATCTGGCTAGTTTCCACCCTTGATCTTGTCAAAGTGTCTGTACCCAAATCTGTTACCCTTAAACTAGCCTAGCCCCTCTATTGTCTGGCTAGATTTCATCCTTGATCTTGTCAAAGTGTCTATACCCAAATCTGTTACACTTAAACTAGCCTAACCCTACATTGTCTTGTTATCTCCTGGTAGACTTCAGCTACTTTCCACCCTTAATCCCAACTCTCTTGGTTCCTGGAGTCTGACCTCATCCCAGTCCTACCAAGCTCCTCCTCAAGACCCTCCTTAAACCCCTTCTCCCATCACCCCAGGACCACCCTAGATCCCTCCTACAATCTTTGTGTATTTAAGTCTCATCCTGTCTCCATGAAGGTGTTCCAATTCAATCTAGCTCAGCTCAGATTGAATCTGGCCTGCTTGTGAAAACAGGCATCACAAAGGGTGGGATTTCTTAAGACAACCCATTATGGCAAACCCTCAATAAACTTTGTCTTTTTCCTTGGCTGAGAAGGCTTGGGTCAAATTCTTTCAGCAGGACCCTGCTTGTCTGTGTTTTTTGGGGTCTTGAGCACCCCTCAACCCCAAAGCTCATCACCATTATTATCCCTACTTTTCTGCTGAGAAAATTTAGCAAGACAGAACTTAGAGATTTGTGGCTGATAAGTGTCTGAGACTGACTCGAAGTTTGTTCTTCCTGTCTCCAGGCCTAGCACTCTATCCAGTGCTCCACCTAGTTTCCAGGTAGAGATATTTGCCAAAAAGATGGTGACGTTTAATATCCTTAATTAACAGTGACCATAATTCCAAGAAGTCAATGAGAAAATTGAGTTTCTTTCTATTCTCTGTAGTCCCCAAACTAATCTTATTATGGGAAGTGTCCAGGGTAAAGTTGGGTGAAGAAGGAATGTACAATATTGCATCAACAAGATCTCAGTAATAGGTCTATTTTTCTCCCTTTATGACAGTTCTTAGACTGAAGCCTGAGGCTTTTTTTCAGGGCAGAAATATTAGTGGAGGGGATGGGAGGGAAAAAGATTTGTTACACACCAATCCAAATGTCATCTCAATACAAAATGGGTCAGAAAAAGGAGGCCACAAATAGATCAGTTTCCCCACAGCTTCATCACCACAGGCCCCAAAGCCTTGCTTCTGCCATCCAGAATGAAATGACAGCTGGACAAATAAACCCATGGGGTCTATAACTCCCAGGAATTAATGTGCCCAATTGTACTGGGAACTCTGGGATATATCTCCTCTATTGTTAACAAATTTATCTTCACCCTTAAACTTTTCAACCAATATTCTTCTTATATCTTCACCTTAAATGAAATCTAGGTTATACTATATATCATACAAGCATATCCAATGAAAGTTACTTTTTCTTCCTGGAAATGTTTTATTGATGCTCTTTAAAAAAACATAGAGCCATCATTTCTCTATTTTGACTCTTCTCACCCCATACCCCAATAGAGCCTTCTTTCCCAAGCAGAACATGATCAAACAATTACTCAACATAATCAATTGCAGTGATATCTTCTTCACTCTGCTTCAACCGTATAGCTACAGAAGACCATGACTTAAATGTTAATCTCATAGAATCTTTCTACATCTAAGATCTAACTTTTGGAATTGGAATCTCATATCACAACATTGATTGTCCCTCTTCTCCCATTCTCTTGTTCAAACTAAATGTGTTTTTTATCCTCATCATGATATCTAGGCTTCTTGTCCCATCTTTATTCTCTCAACCCACTTTCTAAACTCTGGTCTAACTTATTTCCTGATGCAGATTTGATCATACAGGATTCTGTTTCATTTTAGTAGGTACTTATTCCCCAAAAAATCTCTTCATCTGTGACTTTCCAACATCACTGACCTGTACTGCCTCATCCCTGCCTTACCCCCATTATCTGATTTTTCCACTACTGTTACAGAACTACCAAGAATCACTGGAGAATGTCTTGAAATCTGACTTATTTCACCTATGAATTTCATGATTTGATTCCTTTTATATTTATTTTGTTGGTTTTACCCCAGAGATCTAATCTTTTGGATAATTTGATGTTGCATGGATATCTCAAACTCAATATTTATAAACAAAACTCATTATCTTTACCACCACATCCTACCCCTCTTCTGAGATTAGCAATTTCAATCATAAACACCACCAATTTTTCAATCATCTAGGTTTACAGCTTCAGAGTCATCTGTCCTCAATTCTTCACTACTTCACCTTATATTTGCTGACTCCTATCGTTTGTAACTCCTCTAAATCTAACTCTCTATATCCCCTTCTCTCTATTCACATATTCACCACATCTGTTCAGACCCACATAGCCTTGACTCAGAAGTACTGCAATACCCTCATAATTAGTCTCTATCCGCTAAATAGCTGTCAAAGATCTTCCAAAAATATAGGTCTGACGCCAGCACTCAGTAAACTCTAGTGGCTCTCACTTACCTCTAGGGTCAAATACAACCTCTTATGTTTGGCATTTATAGCCCTTTATAATCTGGCCTCAATTCAGCTCTCATTCCTGTATCTTACTTCATTTTAAACACTCTATGATCCAATGAAATGTCCTTTCTGCTGTTTCTCATGTAGGTAAGTTAATCCATCTCCTTCATTTGCACAGACTGGAACACATTCCTTATCTTTGCATCATAGAATCTTTAGTTTTCTTCAAAGCTCAGCTCAAGCTCTATTCAATCTATACTAATAACTCAGGGGGAATGCCTCCCTCCTCACAAACTTGCATGTATGTATTTATTTTGCACTTGTTTAGATAAGGAACTTGCAAACTGTAAGTGACTTACACAGGTTCACACAGATAGTAAGTGTCTGAGACAGGAGTCAGACTCAGCTCTTCTGGACTCAGGTGACTCCTGTGCTACCTTGCTGACAGATTGCTTGCAAGATTTTTGAGAGTAGAGACTATTTGTTTTTCCTTTGTAACCCCAGCATTTAGCACAGTGTATGGCACATGTTAGGTGTTTAATAAATGTTTTAATAAATTTAAATATTATATCATATAATACATAAATATATTATACATAAAATTATATACATTTATATATTTTTATTTCTGATTTCCCAATTCAGTCATTTCCTTTTCACACAGGGCTCCACATTTTCCATGCGATTTGAGAAGCTTCTAAATTATATGTCTGCAATTATGAGATTTTATAAGTGAAACAACCCTTATATGATATTAAACACTTGCTGTTTATGTAAGTTAAACCTTATATATAAAATATACAAATATATAACATAATAATAAATATAAAAATAATAAATAAAAAATAAATTTAATAAATAAATGTTGATTCTGATCTCTTCTATGTATTACTGAGATTCATATAACTTACGTATAATTAACATACCTATATTCTCAAGTCATTGAATAAAAATGTTGAATGGCACAGGGCCAATGACAGAACACTATGGCAACACTCTTGAGGATATCATTCAGGTTTATGGAGAGCTATTAATCAATATCCTTTGTGTGAGGTTATTCAACAATCTGTGAATTTATTTAACAACCGTGAGATCCAGCCCAAATTTCTCCAACTTCTCCACAAGTGTTATAAAATCTTTTCCTGAAATGATGTTGTATATACTTGATTTTCTTAGTCAATCAAACTAGTAAAGATGTTGAAAAAAGAAATAAGCCTTCAAAAATGATGTGCTTAGGTCAAATGATGTTAATGACTGAAAACTGGAAATGCTTCTTTACATTTAGTCAACCTACCCTCCCATCCTTCCCCCTCCCCACCAGCCCTTTTCAGATAGGCAAAGTTCCTCAGAGACTTCTTTTCTCTCCCCTCCATAGAATCAAGGCAACAATGATGTTCAAGTTCTGGCAGTTTCTTGTCAATTGGAAAAACTTTGACTATGGGCCTGGTTTCAGGCTTCGTCTATTGCCTAAGGACCGGCTTAGTGTAGATGAAGAATTTTATTATCCGTCTGGATTCAAGGCAAATTTGTTTGCTTGCAGCAATCCTCAAAGGCTGTCTACACAGTCAAAGAAACATTATGATATACATTACTAGAGAAGTGACCATGCTGACAAAACCCTAGATTTCAAAAGTATTAATGAGTTTTCGAAGCCTCTTCCTGGAAACAGTTTCCTCATGTAAGATTTAACTTACATAAACAGCAATTGTCTAATATGATATAAGAGTTGTTTCACTTACAAAATCCCATAATGTAAAATCTCATAATATAAAATCCCAGACTTAGAATTTAGAGGGTTCCCAAATTGGATGGAAAATGCTGAGCCCTGTGCAAATAGAAAATGACTGAATTGGGAAATCAGAAATAAAAAGCATAGCTGATATGCTTCTGAAATCAAGATACTAATAGAAAATGGATGAGGTCAGAGTTTATTATTGAATCTTTTAAGTCAAATTAGTTGTTATATTAAGCAGATCACACACACCTCACAATAGTTTCTCTCTGTCTCTACCTCTCTCACTGCTCCTCTCTCATAAGTCTTTCTCTCAGGGCTTTGTCAATTAAATATTACTTTCTATTTCCTTGTTTATGATCATATGGGTACTAAGCATCAATAATTTCTGCTTTCCTACCTTGTCAGGTAGATTGATTGGGCACATCATCCCTCCTATAAAGACATGAGAATGGGAATGACACACTTATATCTATACCCCACTCCCTCCTAGGAAGGAGAAACAACTGTATTAAACCAAGATGTATGTGACTTTTAAAACTTCTTTTTATAGCATTTATCTGAAAATCTGAATTGTCTCATTATACACTGATTCTTTAGGAGTAAGCTGACATTGCTTTATCCCCAAGAGAATGCCATTTCCCCTTGCCATATTTTTTTAAAAAAAAATTGCTGCAGGGAATTTGCCACACTGCATTAGCATATCACACATGGGAAATATACAATAAAAGTGGGAAGAGGTGAGTAAAAATATTTTGTAATATTAGAACAAATGATCTATGCATGCTTTTGGGCAACTGTGTTTTCTGAAAATGGGTTGACTAATACATGATTGGAACAAATTATTTCTAATTGCTAACAGCTAGCAGTGGAACTGACGATGTCAAGATGAACAATAACCTTGAGACTAGAGACAATCCAGCTGAGTTCTCTCATCATTCCCCTCCAAACGACTTTAAAATAATGCTTTGAATTGAATTTTGTAGCAGCAGAACCAACAAAGGGGTGAGATATTTTTCTGGCCTAAGAAAACTTAGGTCAGAAAAAAAATTTGTGACACCAGGGTAGAGGCTTGTCCAGAGCCCACACATATAGTGGCAGCAACAATGCCTGCAGGAGCAGCTTCAGGAACTCAGCCCAGAGACAGTAAAGGGGCTTGATAATTGGTCAGAAAGAAATTACAGGGTACAGTTGCTGACTGGCAACTCTATTGCTCATATACAGTTCTGGGTCACAGTTCCAGAGTGGAGAGGAGCACTGGGCACTGGCCACAAGGAAGAAAGGGCCCTGGTTACTGTTCCAATGCAAAGAAAATGCCAGCATATGTGACTGCAGGGAACCCAAAATGAAAACTCCCAGGAATATTATAGCAAAATTCCTGAGCTACCAGGTCAAGAAGAAAATACTTCAAGCAGCCAGAAAGAAACAATTAAAATATTGTAGAACCACAATCAGAATTGCACAATATTTAGTGATTTCCTTGTCAAAGGAGTAGAAGGCTTAGAATATGATATTCCAGGAGGTAAAGAAGCTAGGATTATAACCAAGAATAACCTACCCAGCAAAACTGAGTATAATACTTCAGAGGAAAGTGACTATTTAATGAACTAGAAGACCTTCAAGCATTCCTAATGAAAAGACCAGAACTGAATAGACAAATTGACATTCAAACACAAGGCTCAAGAGAAACATAGAAAGGTAAACATGAGAGTGTAATCATAAGGGTTTCAATAAAGTTAAAATGTTTACATTCCTATATGGGAGGACAATACATGTAATTCTGAAGAACTTTATCATTATTTGGGCAGTTAAAAGGAATTTACACAGAGGGCATGGATGTGATTTGATTATGCCGGCATGATTTACTTAATAAATGAAGAAGAAAGAGGGATGCACTAAGAGAAGGAGGAAGGGGGATTAGAATGGGAAACATTTTCTCATGTAAAAGTGTATAAGGAAAAATTTTTGTAGTGGAGGGGAACCTGGGAGTGGAGTTTGGTGAGGTGGCAGGCAATTCTCGAACCTTACTTTCTCCAAAATTGGTTCAAAGGGAAGAATACACACATGCTCTCAGTTGTGTATATAAATGTAACTTAATCAGTAGGGAAATAGGAAGGGAAGGGCATTAGAGAAAGGGGAGGGGGGTAGATGATAAAAGGGAGGCAGTCATAGAAGGAAAATAGACTTTTGAGGAGGGACAGAATAAAAAGAGAGACAAAGAAAAGAAGACAATGGAATAGAGGAAAATACACAGTAATCATAACTATAGCTATGAATGGGATGAAATCACCTGTAAAACAGAAGTAGTTAGCAGAATGCATTAGAAACTAGAATTCAACAATATGTTGTTTACGAGAGACACAAAGACACAGGGTTAAAAGAAATGTCTGGAGCACAATCTAATATGCTTCAGCTGAATGTAAAAATAATGCAGGACCTCAGACAAATCAAAAGCAAAAATAGATCTAATTAAAAGGGATAATCAGGAAAACCATATTTTGCTAAAAGGTACCATAGACAAGGAAGTAATATAAAAAATAAATTACAGCAATTTTCTCTGATAAAGGTCTCATTTTTCAAATATATACTCTAGAAGAATGGGTTTGGTTGAGAATAGGTAATCAGTGCCAAATCTAGAAAGAGGTAGTCTTAATTAGGCCCAGATGTGCTGCAAAAGTTCTTAGGATCCCTTATCAATACCAGGCTTGGGTGAAGCTTGAGGTAGGGAGAGCTTCTTAAACAGAACCACAAACTAGTGGGAGGATCTAATGTTAACTAAGGCAGCAGAAAGAGAATGACTCAAGGCTGCTGTAGCAGGTCAACAGTATATCCAATCAAAAAGCTGCAACCCTTATCTGTGAGACACTGAGTTAAGAGTATAAAAATTACAACTGTTTGTTTTCCTATGTATTTCTATGGACATTGAGACCATTTAACCTTAGTGACTCCATGGTGGAGTCTTATAATTTTAAATATAGTATCAAAGAGTATCTATAACATAAAAATACACATTTTACAATTATCACAAAAAAGTAATTGTCCCTTTAGAGTGCCTAATCTCAAAATGTCAGGAAGCAAACATGGAGGTAACCTCATGGCTAGAAAGGAAGGAAGGAAGGAAGGAAGACAAAAAAGGAAGAATTTAAATTTCACAAAAATGGCACTACAGGAGAAAACTACTAAAAGACGGAGTTGTAGGAATCTGAAGAACTTCAACTTTATCTTAGCCAAATAAGGGAATTTTTTTTTTTTTATAAAACAAAGAAAGCAGTACAGAAAGAATGAAAGTAGATTTGGGAAGGGGATAAATGTAAGAAAAAATAACCACAGCTATGGAAGGACAATTATAAATTGTTTAAAAATATATATAAAATGGAAAAAAATCCAACATAACAATTTGTTGTTAGATAATTGGATGAGAATGAATTATAATCCAAAGAAAAAAGTAATAATTATGCACTGCCAAAAAACAATAATAAAAACAGGCATTATAGAAAATGGTGCTTAAAGGTACCATAGAATGATATTAATACTATGTATATTTGCAACAAATGACATGACATGTAAATTCTTAAAGAAAAATCATAATTATAGGAGAGTTGATGTAGGAAGAAAATAATTATTGGGAACTTAACTGTTTCTTTTTTAGACTTAGACAAATTGAACAGAAAGAGAAACATGAAAAAGGTATTGATGTAGATATAATATTATAAAAAAGGTATATAACAGATGACTGGTTATTATTGAATGAAAATCTTAAGGATTACACTTCATTTATTTTTATTTTTGGCACTATGGTGAGTCAACAAAAATGTATTAGTTTTCTACTATGTCCCTTTAAAAGAAAGAGCTAAATCAATCAGTTGACTATTGTTTATTAAGCTCCTAGGAGGGCAGGGACCTATTGTCCAATCTATGAGCTCCAGGGTGAATTGGGTTTAAGGCTTGATTTTTGAGAAAGAAATCTAGCCAGTAAACCCAAAGTTAAGGAGGCGAAATGGAGCAGAGAGAGGAGGCAGAGGCACAGGCAGAGGTTACTCACAGGTTGTGTTTGTCCTTTGTTTTTGAAGAGGACCATGACATCAGGGAAATGATGACATGACTTGCAGTTGACTATGATTTGAGTGAGGGAGGGCTGTGCAAGGTCACTAGCTTCACTTTCTCCTCTAGAGCCTTCTGAGTCAGTGGTTTGATATTCACCAGGAGGACTGGAGATGGCCCAATCCCTGTCCTCCTAGCACAGAGTGAATTTAAATACCAAATAGCAACTGTTTCTCTTTTGGCCAAGAACCTTAAGGGTCTTCCCCTCCCAGCTTGATTTTTTTTTTTGATTTTGATTAAAGGAGCCATCCTTTGATTAACTTCTTAAAGAGGCCTATTCAATGAATGAGTATTACCTCACTCAAAGCGAGAACCTGAAAAGATCTTAGCCTGAAAGGGTTTCACAATGCATTCTGGGCCATCTCCAATCATCCTGGTAAATACCAGGCCAGTAGACCCAGATGGCTCTGGAGGAAAAAGTGAGGCTGGTAACCTTGCACAGCCCTCCTTCAGTCAAATCAAAGTCAACTGCAAGTCATGTCATCATTTCCCTGATGTCATGGTCCTCTTTGAGAATGAATTACACACATAACAACAATTAAGTTCCTACTATGTGCCTGGCACTGTGTAAATTGTAGGGATATAAAGGAAAGAGGAAAAGTAAAAAAAAAATTGCTGCTCTCAAGGAGCTCAAAGTTTAGTGTCAAAAGAGGTAGATGTGGAAAAAAGAGGTAATGAGATGTGTTTTTGATATGTTGAGACCAAAATGCATGCAGGACTGAATGCACAATGGACAGTTAGTAATGAAGTAATGGAGTTCTTGAGAGGAGCAAAATCTAAATAACTCTGAGACTTGGAGATGATATTTGAATTCAAAGGACCTGATAAGGTCACCAAATGGAAAATTTTAGGGCATATATGTAACATTCTCTACCAATAGTCTGCTACATCTGCAAAGAATGAAAGGAGGGACATTTTTTTTTTCACTCTAGGAACAAGCTTGCTTATTATAATTATACTGTATTCAGTTGTATTATGTTTTTATTTAGTTTTAAATTGTGTATTTAAAATTGTATTTATCATCCTTGTGCATATTATTTTTGTGGTTCTGGTGACCTCATTCTGCATCAGTCTATGTCTTCCCATGTTTCTCCAAACTTACACATATGTTGCTTCTTTAATCTTAGCAATATTCTATTATTTTCATGTAGCAAAATTTATTTAGTCTTCCTTTAATCAATGAACATTTACTTTACGTTTAGTGTTTGTTACCATAACAAGTGCTAATATGAATATTTTGGTGTTTCTTGGACCTTTTAATTACATAGACAAATAACATAGACAAAACATTATTTTAGTGAGAGAGAGACAGGGACAGACAGAGAGAAACAGAGATAGCGGGACAGATGATAGAAATAGAGACACACACAGAAATAGAGACAGAAAGACATACAGGTTTATGAGAGAGCTACACACACAGATAGAGAGACCCACACAGAGAAAGAGAGACAGAGACAGAGAGAGTGAGCACTATCGACCAATATCACTTTTGAGTAATGAGTCGTAGAGAGTTGTCTTGAGGCTTTACAATACCGGACAAGTTGTTTAACCTACCAATGCCTAAAAATCTGAGTCACATAGTAATTTTTCAGCCTTTTTTCCCTGAGAAAAAACACACCAATGGCAAGTCAGCCTAGCTAAAGCATCAAGGCACCATAAAGGAGATGTAGGAGGCAGCATGTACCAGGCAGGGCAAACAGCCATCAAACCCTTTATCAGTCTCAAACCCTGTTGCATTCAGTCCCAGTCCAGGACCCTGAACACAAGAGATCTGAGAACAGCAACATCCTCCAGGGTACTGGACCAACTTCTATATCAGACCCTTCAGCCATCATTGAGAGGAGAAATCATTATGGATGAGGCACCCACCTTCATTATGACTAGGAACAACTACTGATTAACTACCACCAATTATCAGATACGTACAACAGGAAGTGACAACACTTCCACATAAGCTGCCCTTCTTCCAGTCCAGCTCTCATAGCCACCATCTGGGCAGGAGGGAGTCTGTGGAGAAGAGTCCAAGGGGGCAGCTATCTCCATCAGCTGCCTCCCAAAGGGAAAGTTCTTGCCTCCAGAATCCTTGGCACAATTCAACATCGGAAACTGTTGTGATTTTATCAGAAGAAATGACATTAAAGAAAAAACTATCTACTTTACCATACGCCCTAATTACTATGGCACCCTTCCATCTAATTTAAAATAGAAACTTCTCATATATGTTGTCTCTCCCATTAGAATATGATCTTTTTAAGAGTAGGGATTTTCTTAGTTTTCTGTTTTTATAACCAACACTTAGTTCAGTGTTTTTGTATATAACAATTTCTTAAAAATACTTTATTCATTAATTCCCACAGTATGCCCTAAATGTGATGTTGCAGCCAATTTATTGACACAGAATTAATGATGTATTGTGCTTGTTGTTTATGAGTAACAAGAAAACATTTGATTTAGTAGAAAAAGATTACAACTTAAAAGTCTTCCTATAAGTCAAGTTGTCTTCCATGAACAGATTCCTTGAAAGATGTGACAATAGAAATAGCTTTCTTTGATGACCTATTTACTCCTAGTATTAAGGAATAAATACCATCAACATTTAATGTAGAGTCAAAATGGAAGAGGCATTCACTAATGAACATAAAGCTTCTTATGAAACAAATACACATCTTTTAACATCCATCTTCTAACAGTGATACTGTACAATAATAATCTCAACAACCTAATGAATAACACTGCATATGAAAAGGATGAAAGAGAAATGCATGATTAAAACCATAAAATTGTCCAATATTAAGGAAAAACAAGACTTACATAAAAGAGTAATAGTAGAAAATGTGTTCAGTAATTCTCAGGAGGAAACATCAGGAAAGAGTGATAGGAATGTCATTTATGAGCACTGTTGCCACATACAGGTAAAGAAAATTAATAGTAGATATGATGCCATTGTGAGAATATATTATTGACCATTTGGCAGAATGGATGATATATACAAAAAGAACCTTGGAGTTTGAAAGAAAGACTTCATCTAGTCAATCTCCCATTACTGCAGACTAAAGAGAAACTAGTTCAAGAGGGATAAAAGGCATAAGAATAAAATTCTCAATAAACATTCATAATCCCAATGAGGAAGAAAGAGAAGGTTTTTAAGAAAGTAATGTGACTGAAAAGGGAGTTCATTTACATTTTCAATTAAAAAGAAAATATGTAAAAGATAGAAAAGAGACATTTGACCAAGAACGAATGTGAAAAACTCATGTGAATCTTTAGGAATAAGATCAAGAAAACTAAAGTCTAGAAAGAGCTATCTTTAAAAAATGTACATAGAACAAAAACTTTTTTTTTCTTTTTGTAAAGGAGAGATGTCTGAAATAACCAAACACTGATGACAATATAACAAAACACCACGTGATCATCAATTTATTTTCTTTATGCTTATTCTGAGGTATTTTTAACACATGAGGAAACTCAGGCTCAGTGAATTTAAACAATTAATTGACATAATTATATTTGCAAAGTTTAAAAATATTATTTCAAGTAGGAGGCAATAGTAGCTGGTAGGATTAGCCAAGACCTCATGTAGCAGGTGACACTTGATCTGAGCTTTGTAGAAAGCTAAGAATTCTAGGAGACCAAAGTGAGCTGGATGTCAAAGCAATAGCAGAATTCCTCACCTAAGTTTCTTGCTTGCAGTCCTATACTAAATTTTCAGAAGAGGCAAGGGATATGAACTTTACTAAGGAAAAATAGTATAACATTCAATTCAATTTATTTAGAAGCTATTAAGCACTTAGTATGGGCCAATCACTCAGTGAAATAGTACCTGCTCTCAAGGATCTTATAGGGGAGAGGAGAGATCACTTTGCGCACACACACACACACACACACACACACACACACACACACACATATATATCTCCATACATATAAAATCAATACAAAGATAATAGTAAATTCATAGGTATATACAAATGTAATACTTAGATATATACCAAGTAAATATAAAGGTTGCAGATTGAGGGTGGAGTGCACTAACAAACACTGATCAGTAAAGTTCTCATGAAGTAGGTAGTACTTTAGCTAGGTTTTAAAAGGAACTAAGTGGCATAGTAGATAATGTACTGAGCTCAGAGTCTGTATGACCTGAATTTGAATCCTGCTGCACATTCTTGCTAGCTATATGACACTAAGTAAGATATTTAATATCTCAGCCTCTGTAGCCCAAGTACAAAATGAGATTTAAAAAAGCATTCATTTCACAGGATCTCTGTGAGTATCAAATGAGATTTCATACCATTGTATGATATGTATGTGCACACGTGTGTTTGTGTATGTACATATATATATACACACACATATACATAAACTCACAAATGTATATGCATATATTCATTATATATGTGTGTATATGTGTGTTATGAAAACCTTAAAGGGCTAAGTAAATGTTAGCTATGATTTTTACAACTAATGGTGAAAGGGAAGTTGATGACAGAGAAGAAAGGAGAGCTAGTCAGCTCCCTTTTTGATTATGTCTATTCTTGTCTTGATGTACTGTCTCTAATCTGGAAATGGTAAAACAAATAATAAGACAGAATCGATGGTCAAGAAACATTACAAGATAATAAGAGAGCTCTGAGCTGCTGTCATTGTGTCCATATCTTCCAGTCAAGATGAAAGAACTTACAAGGCATTAAAAGAACTTGCAGATGTGAACTTGCAGATGGAACCACTGTCAATAATCTTTAAGAAATCATGGGCAATGGGATAGGTGCCAGAAGACTGGAGATAATAATGAAAATAGCTCACATTTGTATAGCACTATTTTCAGAGGAGATGGAGTGGGGAAGAAATAAGTACATTAGTGGGAATTAAAGGTAGGCAGATTTGGGAATACTAAGCAAGAGAATTCTAGAAATGAGATGTTAGAAAATAGAAAGGGCTGCCTAAAGAGGTTAGCCTTGAGCACCCCCATTAGCTAAAATGTTTTTCAGAGGCAGATAACCATCTTTGAGAAATGTTGAATAGTATAATTCTTGCATTGCATAGCAGTTTGGACTAGACATCTATTCACTACTTCCCTGCACTCAAGTGAATAAATGCAGCTGGGAAAAGTATTAAAATAATGATGACTGGATCCACTATAAATGAAATCTAACCTTAACAGGAATTCTTATGTTCGTCTTTTATTTATTCCCTATCACATCCTCGACAATGACTTCTTCAAACTTTCTCTTCTCTCCAAGCCTCCAATATGCCCTCCTCCCCTTCTCTTAGGAGATAACATGACTGCAACTTTTGAAACTATTGAAAATATTGAAACTGTACATCGTAACTTCCACATATTCCCTCCTATAGTCTGAGCCTCTCAGTGTATTTCATCCCTCCCTCCTCTTTAAATCCAGTACCAGAAATCACCCTCCTCCTTCCCAAAGCTAACCCCCTTCATCTGTACCTGTCACTTCCATGACTTTGCTCTAGCTACCATCACCTTTATTTCATGAATATTCAATCTCCTCCTGTCTACCGCTCCTTCCCTTCAGTCTACAAACAGGTTTATCTTTTTAAAAAATGGAACAAAATAAATCAAAACACAACAAAAAAACCTATCACACAAACCAACCAAATCTCCTTTTGACCCTGCTGTTCTCTCAAGCTATCAGTCTGCACCCTCACTAACATCCTCTATTTCTTTACCATCCATTTGTTTTTTTGTCTCCTATGTCCTAAATACGTCTCCTATGCTAACCACTCTACCAAATGAAAGCTTTTTCCTAGATTACTAATGTTTTTGTCACTCAATCCAGTAGTTTCACATGTGTTGATTTCATCTACCTTGACATCTGGGAGATCTTTACTCTTGTGGAAAAGCCTCTGTCTTTGGATTATGTGATATTATGCTGTCTTGGCTCTATCCTTAATTATCTTACCATTCTAATGTTTCTTTTACTCTTTCCTCATTTTTCTCTCCTAGAGTAGAGATCTCTGTTAGGGATCTGGCCATGGTGCCATTTTTCTTTTCCCTCTACGAACAACTTTCTGGTGATCTCATATGTTTCAACTTTATCATTAGCTCTTTTCACCTGTATATCCCCCCCTCCAACAATCCACCATACCTAAATTTACATATTTGCAACTGTCTGTTGGATATTTCCACATGATTTTTCTTCTAGCTTTTCAAATTCAATATATCCAAAATGAAACTCATCATCTGCTCTTCTTTCTAAATTCTGTATCACTGTTTGTAGCACTATTATACTCCCAATCAACTAAGTTCATATATACTTAGAGTCATCATTGACTTTTCCATGCCCCCCCCATATTCAATCAATTGCCAATATGCCTGAAATATCACTCTCATCTGTCTTCACCTTTCTTTCCCCATTACAACTGTTCTTGTTTAGGCCTCAATTTCTTCATTCTTAGATTATTATACTATTTTCTTCATTGGTGTTTGTGCCTCCAACCTTTTCCTTTCCCAATTCATTTTTTTCATGCCACTGCTAACATAATTTCTATAATGTACTATGGTGATCATATTGCTGCTCTATCTGGAAACCTTCAGTTGCTTTCTCTCTATATATAGATATATATCTATATATATCTATATCTATCTATCTATCTATCTATCTATCTATCTATCTATCTATCTATATCTATATCTATATCTATAGTATATATATATATATCTATATCTATCTATCTATCTATATCTATATCTATAGTATATATATATATCATAATTTCACTTCAACCCTTATTTCCAGCTTTTCCTCAAAACCACTTCTTTGCACACACTGAACATTCCAGTCAGGCTGAGATGCACCCTTTCTAGTCACCATTATTCATCTCCACACTTTGGCTCATCTATTGCCTTTTCCTGAAGTGTTTTCCTCCCTTCTTTTTTTTATCTGCTGAAGCTCTTTTATTTTTTCTTTCTTGCATATAATAGACATTGCTAAAGTGAATTAAATTATTTTATATCCTAAATACAGAATTTATATTTTACTCAAAAGTATATCTGCAGGATAAGCATATATAGGTAATACAATTTTACATGTATTTTTGTATGATATAGAGTTTATTTATTTAGACACAATATAATCTCATACACAAAAATATTTTATGTAGGGATAAATGAAGAATGACTTAAGTTCTGTGCATGTCAAGAGAAAGGGAAGAAGGTTCTGTGCATGTCAAGAGAAAGGGAAGAAGGCTCCAACCATGTTGATAGACATCCTTTAGCAAATTTATAGAAAGACTTAGACAAGAATTAAAGAAATGGGGTAGACATACATGGATTGTGACTTTTATTTCTTAAGGGAAAATTCAAACTAAGGGAACACAGAGTCATTTAAGTATTTGCATATGAAAAAAGCTATATTTTTACATTTTTTCCCTTTGCTTATGTCATTATGGTTTGCAAAGATCGTTCATTGTTACCTTGAAATATTCTGGACTTGGAGCCATGAAGGCATGAGTTAATCCTGATTCAGATACTTACTAGCTGTATAAACATGGGCAAGTCACTTAAGTTCTCTTGGTCTCAATTTCCTCATTTATAAAATGGGGACAATAAAAATGCACATTTTCCAAGATTGCTATGAGGATTAAATAAGATAAGATTTGTAAAGTATTTTTCAAACCTAACCTTCCATATAAATCATCATTATCATTATCACTGTCATCACCACCATCAACATCATCATCATCATTATCATCATCATCATCATTCTACTGTTGTTGTTACAAGCTGTCACTTTGACCTATGTCTGTTATTGAATATTATAAAAGAATAATGAGATGTAATGTGATATTTATTTTTATGTTACCATTGAAACCACTATACTACAAATATATAATTTTTAAAACAAAATTGAGATTAAATGTCTCACATTTTAATCTTATTATGTAAATTTAGGTTTTTATCAGTCAAAAAGAACTGAAGAAGATGCATTGCAATCTGTTTTGCTGCTTATCCCTAATGACCACTAAGCCATTCCCTCTGACTTGCAGAAAATCCTCATATTTGTATTTTCTCCCTTAGTAGAATGTGAGCTCCTTAAGCCTTTCTTTTGGTATCCCTGGTCTTTACACACTAAAAGTGCTCAATAAATGTTTTTTTTTTCTTTCAATCATTTGTACATTTTTCCCTTATAAAAACATATAAAAGGTACATTCCAACTTTGAAATTTCCAGCATTTTAATCTAACCCCCTACATACATCTAAATTATAGAATGAATGACATACTTTGTTGACTTTGAAAAACAGAATTTGAAGATCAAAGCTGTTCCTACTTGACACAGGGTAGGATGGAGGTCATCCTTAGTTGTTAAAGGCTGCACTAG
>CM053622.1:290541593-290578739 GCA_028646595.1 Phalanger gymnotis | reverse complement strand
TTTTTTTTTTGAAGTTCATCACATGACCTCACTGTGTGACATCACAAATCTCCTATCTCTGCTTTGTTGGTCTCTATGCATGAATAATTTTCCCAGTGCTTGTTTGTAGCAGGACAGGAGAAAGGGAGAATTACCCCAGCACAATCTCTTGTTGTCCTCTATCAGCATTCTGTGGGTCTGAGCTGGCTTACAACAGTGTAAAGACATCAGTGGCATGTGTTATAATATATTGGGCATTGTACTCCTGAAGAACACACGAAAGACAGAACATTGTTCTACCAGGGAGCAATTCATCGGGTTTTTCCCAGAGACTCTTGGGTCAAGTTTTTATAGGCCTATTTGATTTTCAAATTCTCTCTCTTTTTTTTTTACCCTCTTTCCTTTCAGTGAGCCATAGTGTCCAAACTTGTCTACATTTACTTCCCATGTTTTGTGCATGGTAGATGTCCTTTAAAAAGAGTATCTCAAATAAGTCTTTATTCTTGTTTTGTTGGCTCTTATTCTGTGTTTTCATGAACTCTGGCCCCAGCCATGGCAACTGCAAGAAAAATGTTAACATTGATTGACAGGATTAAAAAAGCCTCCGTCCCTATCCGCATTTCAAACACTTTGGGAACAATGGTGTTTGGTGTGATTGAATTAATGAGATACCGTGGACTGTCAAAAGAGCACACATACTTTACATAAACCTGATTATCTTTGCATGGCAGAAATGAAAAAAAAATAGGAGGGAACAGAGGTTTGGCTTTTACTCATACCTCCAAAGGAGCCATCAAAGTGTAGGCCCTGGCTCCAAGACTGATGGGCCCACTCAGCTGGCCTGCCCTCTCTCTCCTCATACTGCCTGGCCCTGTTTAGCATACATCAGCCATGGTATTTAACAAGTCTATTCAGGAAACCAGGCCCAGAAACAACACTCTTTTCACAACTCAGCAACTCTGTGCTGAATTTTTTCCTCCTCTTTTTTCCAGAGCACCATTGTTTAACTTGAACTAAGCATACATTTCAACAATTAAACCTGAACTGGCTCCTCCAGCCCTATCTTAACCCTGAAGAGTGACATCAGTCATGACTATAACACATATTTAAGATGGGAGTCCCAGCCAGTCCTGATTTTCAAAATCAGATGATTTCTGCAAGCAGGAGAGTTAAGAGATAAATTATCTTCCCCATCCATGGTTTGAATGCACATTTGGTGCTTCCAGGACCAAAGGTATACTCTGATGTTTAGGAGAAGTTGGGGGAGAAATGAGAATCATCCTCTCCTATCATGATAATTGATGACAAAAAGAATAATTATACTATTATCTTCATTCAGATTTAAAAGATCATGAGAAGGAATGGAATCTGTATGAAGACCTAAGGAAGCAGGGCTTGAAAAGTTCCATCTTAAACAGCTCCAAAGAACCAAGTAAAGACAAATAGATTTTCCTTTCAACAATCATGGGTCATGCTCATACTGTCATTACTGAGTTGATTATTCCAAATTTATGTAAAATAGCTAAATTCTCTTTCAGGTTTGGATCAGACCCAAACATCCCATAAAATGTGTTGAGACTTTCTTTGAATAAAAGCCTAACTCAAATTAATACCTAAAGACGAGGGAAAAGAAGCAAATAAAAAACTCAGCCTGCTCTCTCAACTTTTTCCTTTCTCTTTCAGCAAAAGTAGATGCTTTGGCACATGCCAATCACCAGTGTAGAGTCAGCAAAAGAGTAGCCGAAGGATGACAAGGCTTAAAATTTTTTCCTTATTTTGAGTCTTATATTTGGTACAATTTAGGAAGGAGTAAGCACATCAGAAAACCAAATAATTCTCTTGAGTTTGCCTAATCTTCAGTCCTCTCAGATTAGTTCTTAAACACACTCTTATCTCCAGCAACATCTTGGAACTATGACCAACACTAGGGTTAGGAAAAAAAAATCACTTTTCCCGTCCCCCACCCACAGAATAGAACTCATTGACCAATGTGCCCTGGGAGCTTGAAAATAAGGATATATCAATTTGGTCAGCAAATCACCTAATTTGGGATTTATTAATCATATCAGCCAAATTAGTATAAATAATTTGGACTTCAAATCCTCACTTCTATTAGAATACCAGTTACAGAGCCTTATTAAGAAGAATGTTCCAATATTGCCAGAAATGGTTTGTTTGAATTTAGCCAAAATTTAGAGCCCAAAAATGTTAAGATTTCATCTCCCTAGGTATTTAGTTTAAGGACCCAGCCCAGTACAAGAATCACTTGAAGAAGCTCAAAAACTATCTTGAGCTCAGTATAGAGAATTTAGAGCAAATTTTCAATTAAAAGCATTTATCAATCCTGTACTATATGTCAGCTACTGTGGTTTACAAATATTATCCCATTTAATTTGTGGGATTATAGTTTTAGGGGATCTGAGTTCTAAATCCTTGTATTTTAAAAAAAAACAAACAAACTGCATATCAGTTGGAAAGTCTCTGTAGCTTTTTTTTTCCTGTCATGGGTAAAATGAAGTAACTTATACCACGAAAATATGCTGAAAACTATCAAATGCATTATTATGAATAGCTTTGCATATATATGCATATATATGTGCATGTATATACATACACATATATACAAACATATACATGTGTATGTATGTGTATATGCATATATGTATATGTATATACATACACATGCATGCGCGCTCACATACACACACACACACACACACACACACATATATATATATATATATATACCATACAAATAACAGTAAAATAAAACCCTAATGGAGTCTCATTTGGTAAAAGACTAGGTAATTCCTCATTCTCAAAATCAATAGGTGTGGGGGAGAATAAATATACCCCCACCCACCCATTAGATCAGCCAGCAGATGTCTCTGTTTCACACATCCTGGTTAAGATACTGCTTGCCACTTCCTTCCCATTTTGTGTGTGTGTGTGGGGGGGGGGGGTGTTGGTGGTGATGGTGATGGTGGTGGTGGGATATTTTCTTTAAACTGGCTGACATGAACGGATAGAGACAAGTATAAGTAGTTCATCTTTCTGGCAGAACAGCCACATTTTTTAAGTTTTAGAAAGTTCTTAGGCAAGCTCTGGTGAACCTAGAAAGCAATATGCTAACGTGCATTAGTTGACAAAATCTTTTACCCTCTTCTAGTGTGAGGAGGCTGAAAATAATTTCTTTTGGTCTTGTGCTTCAGGAGAGACATAAAGTGATGACAGTAATCCTGGAAATGGTCAAGGAGAATTTTTTTAAATTTATATTATATATATATATATATATATATATTTTTTTAACAACCATTGCTTAGAGTTAGACAATATATCTCCACGGCTGGTTGGCATATCTCATTTATATGGCTACTCAGACTATTTCCTTTCCTTTAATTAATTCTACATTAAACCGGTACTTGTTTGGTTGAATTTAGTGGTGGAATGGGAAAAGAACAAATATCCATAGAAAACTGCTCTGCCCTCAGGACTTCTTCAAGCTACCATGTTAAAAAAAATCACCTCTTTGGAAGATTAAATATACATTTATATTTAATATAAATTAAAATGGCTCGGTTTACTTCATTATATGAATACTTCCATGTACTTTATCTCACTTTTAAAGTCTTAAGGTGTTGGTGATTCATGGAATTACTTATCTATCATTGAAAACAAGGCTGCTTTCTTTTTAGTTCCAATTTTAATAAATTGGTTTCATTTAGCCTTAGAAATATATATATATACATACATATATATATATATACACATACATACATATATATGCATATATATATATATACATGTAAATAATTTATGGAAAAAGATGTGATAAGTATCTTGGAAATCGGGGAATGGGTAGTTTCAATCTGGTCACTTTTAACATAGTATTTCTTATAGCTGGAATAGGAAATTTCATGGAAAATGCGTTTTTGTCCATTTTCCAATGCTCCAAGAGACCCATGGTCTTTTTGATGTGAGATTTATCTCTAGTAATGTAACCTCTCCATGCCTGATTAATATGTGTGACTTTCGTCTGTGTCCTCCTGTAAATCTGCCGTGGTGGGGGGTGTGGTCCACTTTACATGTCGAATCTTAATCTACCTTTAATATCACATGGATCCTAAAAGAGCACAGGCTGCTCATCAATTTTGTCTCTCTCACTACATGATTATCCCATCTTCACCTCGCGTACCCCCAATCATACATTTATGACAACTTTTATACTACTTCTCATTTAATTCCTAATGATCCACAATTGGAATTATGGAATGAGAAATTACCAATACTTTTACCAAACGATATTCCAATCAGTTCTTATTATTTTACTTATGTTTGCATGGTACTTTATATATCTACAAAGTAATTAAAATGATATATTTGGTAGTTTTCAGCCCATTTTCATGGAATAAGCAACTTTGTTTTTCTGGGAGCAAAAACCAAAAACTACAGAGGCTTTCCAACTGACAGATGAGCTTTTTGAATACTAGGCATTAGAACTCAGATCCCCTGAAATCCCACTCTCATACATTAAATAATATAATATTTGTAGAGCACTTAGCCCAGTGGCTGGCACATAGTAAAGGCTTAATAAATACTTATCCATTCCTACCTCCTTCCCCTATAACCTCTGTACTAACCAGTCCCACAGCACCACTTTTTCTCTTATGACATTGCTATGACTCACAGAGTAGAATTTTTTTCAAATGTAGCAATTTAGATTTGAAGATCTTTTCCTTCCATTAATAGGCCATGTGACCTATTTACATCACAGGAAGCCTAAGTCACATGTGGTGGGAGCAGCTTCCTGACAGGAAAAGGAAATTATGTCACAGGAAATGCTGACAAAGAGAGAGAGCAGTTATGACTGCTAATGGCCGCCTTTATGATTGTTAGAACTGAACAGGCTGACTTACCATTACTTTGAGTTTCTATTGGGAGAGACCCAAGCAGGGGGTTGGAGAGGTTTTGGGATGGCAAGGCTTCATGTTGTGATATTATGTATGGAATTTTTTACTGCTCCAATAGATTAGATAAATGGCTTGTGGGATATGGTTCTCTGGCGTCTGAATAAATGGTTTACTTCTTCTACCTTCTATGTGGAGAGTCTCATATACTTTGTGATACAGAACTACATAGGCATTTTGACAATTATCACCTAGATTGTTATTATTGTCTTACTGATACATTATTTGGCATCATGAACAGGATCTCAAGGTATAAGATCTCTGTTCAGGGGTAGAAGGACTTCAGAGGAAGAAATGGTTCTCTCAGGATGGGAAGATGTAAGTTATTGCTCCCTAGCAAGGGAACAGTGCAAAGGCACTGGTCTCTGTGAAGACTGGAAGCAGAGGCTACATAGAGGACCTAGAGATTTGGAGCTATGTCTCAGAGAAGTTACTGTTAAGCCAGGAACAGAAGTGCCAACAGAGATCTCTAGATGAGGCTGGATTTTACTCACAGCCTATCGTATTGTATGTGAAAACAGGGACGGACTATTACGAGAGAGAGCTCAGCCTCAGACAGTTGCTAAAAGGTCTGATAATTCAAGTGAGAGTGCTTCTCTACCACAGCAAGATGGAGAAACTCAGCTGGTAGAACAACAGGAACCTGCTAGCTTTCTTGTAAATTCAGCTAGAAGACAGAGGGGGCAAAGGAGGTCAAGAGTGTACTTCAGTTCAGTCCAAGTTGAGTCTAGCAGGCAGAGCAGGGGGCGGGGGGGAGAAAAATCTAGACAAAAGGATACAATGTCAGAACCTCAGGCATGAGGTGATACTTTGTGGCATAATGCTACTTCTGAGCCACCATTGAGTATTACAGTAGCACACCAGACTTCTCAAAGAGAAGTGCGCCCTATACAGCAAAGGAGGCAAGAAACACAGGATCTTAATACTGTGTTCAGGGACATTTTAGAAGATTTTACACAGCAGGAAATCACATATATCTTGAGTAGGGTTACCCAGAAAATGGGAGAATCATTGATATCTTGGCTGGTAAGAATCTGACGAAGGGGCTGCAGGAGTGTCTGTAGATTCTGTGAATTGTATGAGATTCATAAGTATTAGTCAGAATTTTTTTTTTTTTGTGCAGCAAGCTTTTAGGGATTATCATTCACAAAGAAGTAACCAAACAACCAATTTGCTGGCTTTGGCTGCAATGGATTGTAACATGGAATACCCTGCTGATTCTATGTGGCCTACTGCAGATAGACCCTGGTATTCAATTAGGGATTGTATGAGAAATGAGGAAGAGGTGATGAAGACTGCTATTATGTTAGGGAATGCTGAAGTTTGTAATCAAACTCCCTTGGGAGTCTCTCATAGGAATTTGATTGTTAAGACAAACCCCCCCCACCACCACCACTTATAAACATTCTGACTTTGCTGATTTCAGAAGTAGGGAACCTCTTTCAGAGGTGCTGGATAAGATTCACAGGTAAGTGACTTAGGAGACTGGGGAAATGATAAATTTCCTTGGGAGAGAAGGGTAAAAAACCAGCAGAGTCAACGTCGGAATAGAGTGACAAGGAAAGAAATATTTTACTCTCTGATAGATTAGATAAATGGCTTGTGGGATATGGTTCTCTGGTGTCTGAATAAATGGTTTACTTCTAACATTTATGTGAAGGGTCTCGTATACTTTGCAATACAGAACTACACAGGCATTTTGACGATTATCATCTACATTGTTATTATTGCCTTACTAATACAGTAGCCAATGTGATGATGTGTGCTGGGCAATACATGATTATTACAAGGGATTGTTATTCAGAGGTAGGGGTAGTATGTTAGTAGGTAACAGTAGATAAGCAAAATATCATTGATAAAACATATAAAATACAAATAAGAACACAAAAAAGAAATATAGGTAGCACAAATAATACAAGTTGTTAAAACCTTATTAATATATCACTAAATTTATATATGTATTCTAATATGATCTGCAATATTATATATAAACTATAATATAAAATAATTTATGTGTATATATGTTAAAATACCAAATTTACCTAACCAAGGTTAACAATTTCTTATATAATCCTCTTACTCCTCTACATATTGAACTGTTTGTGTATTTATTGATGATTAAGTTCACAATAAAAAGAAAATTTTAAATAAAAAGGCTTTGTTTTTTGTTTTATAATTAGGATGTTGTAAATGACATTAACACCCATTTTAATTAAGACAGATGATAAGACTTTTACCTCATGATCATCAGCATCTGGGAAGGGACTGGTTTCTCCCCTTTATCGTTCTCCAGCTTGCTTTCTCTGTCCCACACTCATGCTGTCACCATTGCATACCTTTTCTTTAGCCTATTTTTGTTCCTCCTGTTTGCCACCATTTTTGTTCGGTAAGGTATTATGACAGAGTCCTAGTAAGTGTTTACACTTACTGAATTCCCCTGAATTCATATGTTCCCCATTTGGTAGAGGTCCTGTATGTAATGCTATCTATAGTAATATTTTCCCCTTATGTTTGATTGGGGGATTAAATGGAGTATTGTTTAAATTCATATCCTGGTGCAACCTCTGCTAGAGTGGGTTTAACTAATATTTGGTTTTTAAATCCCACTCCATCCCCCAACCATCTCCAAGCTGAAGAATTGAATTTTCTCTGAGTATAAGAATGCCTAGTTAAGATTCTGGACTTTAATAGAGAATTGCTAAGCATCTTGCCAACCAGCTTTATATTCCTCACTAAGATAGAAGTAAAGGCAGCTAGCTCATATGGTAGACAGAGTGCTAGACATGGCGTTAATAAGTCTTGTCCTTGAATCTTGCTTCAGTCATTTATTTGACTGCTATTTTATTTGACATAGCTATTTGACCCCTGAGTATGTCATTTAATCTTTTTTAGCCTTAGTTTACCCATCTATAAAATGACAACAATAATAGTACTTATTTCACAGGATCATTATAAGGCTCTAATAAAATATTTAAGCACTGCAAACCTTATAGACAATCTAAATATTAGTTTTCATTATTACAGGAACTGTCTCCCTGATATCTTTTAAAATTTCTAGTTCAGTAAGGCACAACATAACACCCAGAAACACACAGAGATTAAAAGTCTTCCTATATAATCCTCTAAGATTTTCTTTATTTAATTCAATTTTATTTTATGTCTAGCTCTAGAGTCTCACCTTTTCCTTGTCCCTCCCTCATGCATTGAGAAGGCAAGAAATACAAAACTCATTACAAATATGATGTCATGCGAAACAAAATTCTACATTAGCCATATTCCAAGAGAGAGAGAGAGAAACAGACAGACAGAATGACAGAAAGAGACAGAAACAGAGAAAGGAAGATGAAAAAAGAAAGAAAGAAAGAAAGAAAGAAAGAAAGAAAGAAAGAAAGAAAGAAAGAAAGAAAGAGAGAAAGAAAGAAAAAAGATAGAAAGAAAGAAAGGAAAGAAGGAAGGAAAGAAGGAAGGAAGGAAGGGAGAAGGAAGGAAAAGAAAGAAAGGGGGAAAGAAAAAAAGATAGGAAAAAAACAGAAAAAAAAGTTGAAATAAAATGTCTAAATCTATACTCTGAGTCCTATAGAGCTTACATATAGTTCTAAATATGAAGGTAGATAACATTTTTCATCATGAGTCTTTTGGCATTATTGTCAGTCATTTTGTTAATCCTGAGTCTTTCATAACTGAATGTCTTTAAATCCTTGATTTTACTGTGTAAATTATTCTCCTGGTTCTGCTCACTTCACTTTACATCAGTGTCCCATGTTTTTTGGAAACCATCCCCTTCCTCATTTCTTACAGCATAACACTATTCTGTTACCTTCATATATTATAACTTGTTCAGCCGTTCTCCAATTGATAGGCATTCCCTCAATTTCCAAATCTTTGCCACCTCAAAAAGAAGTGATACGAATATTTCTGTACACATGGGTCCTTTACATTGTTTTTTGATCTCTTTAGGGTATAGATTATACCTATTGGGTGTGGATTTGAAAAGGATTTGAACTCAGATCCTTCAGACTCCAAATCAGGAACACTTATTCATAACCATTATGCCTATTATGTGTCAAAAATATAAAGACAAGAAATGAAAACAAGGACCTTACATTATATCTGGGAGACAATTTCTATCTATCTATCTATCTATCTATCTATCTATCTATCTATCTATCTATCTATCTATCTATGCACTTGTCTGTATCTATCTACTCATCTATCAACACACATGTATATCTGCAAAATATGCATCTATCCATAGTGTTTATGCATATATACATATGTGTCTATATATACATAAGCACTATGGATAGATAAGCATGTCTATATGTATACGCACGCACACAACAAGCATTTGATGAATTTGACAATATCCCAAGGTAATTGGTATGAGCAAAGAACTAGTAAATTTGGGATCAGGAAAGGACTTTTAGCATATAGCACTTGAGATAAGCATTGAAGGAAAATAGTGACAAAGTTTAGGAAGAATACATTCCAAGGAAGAAGGGAGAGCCAAGGCAAAGATACACAAAGATACACAGATAGGACTTAAAATGCCATGTATGAGATATACTGAGGACATGAAAGATAGTAATGTATTATAAGACTGGAAAGATAGGTTGGATGTTGGGAAAACATTTAAATGCGACATAGATAAGTTTGTATTTGATGGCATGGGCAATAGGGAGCCCCTGATGCTTACTGAGTAGGGGAGTGACATAGACTGATGCTGAAGGGAAATTATTTTGGCAGCTGTGAGGATAAACTAGAGAGAGGAGATCCTTGAGGAAGAAAGTCAATGAAAAAAAAATGACATAGCTAGTGTAGTAGCTCAGACCATCCAGAAGTAATGAAGACTAAGATTTTGCCCCTTCTTCATGACAGGAACAGGAAAGACTAACATTCAATTTGTTAAGAGGCTCTTTGTATTTTAATAATCAAGAGACACCTTGTTGTCTCCTAGCTACTAGAGTGGGCCATACAATACTCTCCCCCAAAGCATCTAAGGACCACAGGACTCAGAAGGGGCTCCAGGAGGTAATGTATTTGCATTATGAAGTTTGATATTAACAGGGTAGAACTCACTATAATAGCCTGTAACTAGCCTATAACTTCAAAGAGCTCCAATAACTTGAAAATGCAATCATAAAATCCAAGCATCACTTAATATCAGAGTTGGAAAGGACTTCAGAGACCATCCCAACTTGACCAAAGTAACAGGAATGGAAAAAGTGAGATTTTTGCCTCCAACCTTCAGGGGAACTGAGAAGAAGGCTTAAGAAGGCTGGGATTTCAGAAGACAGTTGTTGAACTCTTCTTGCACGTGACCTGACTAGATCAGAAGTAGTGCAAAGCTATAGGAGAGATATACACAGGGGTTTCACATAGTTTCTTTCTAGCTTTTGGACAGACCTGGGGCTACTGTGCCTCTTCTTATTTTCTCTCTTGGCTATTAGTTTGTAATATCAATTAAGGTGGGACTTTTTTTTATTCTTTTCTCTTTTAGAATGCTAAAGTAATCAAGTGCCTTTGATTAAGTCTTGCTAAGTGTTAAGCCCCAGGTCTACAAACTTTTGCTGATTAGGTGTGAAGCCTTCAGGCCCTAAGAGGGGTATATAAACTTGGAGGTTGGTGGTTTGCTTTGGGGCTCTCACTCACTGGAAGTGTCATGTGATTTGACTAGGCTCTGGGCAGCTGTTTTTAAGAGCCCCCTAGCTTTGAAAACCCAGATGTTGGTGCTTCTCTCTCTGGTAATTATGTATGTATAGCTTTGATCAGACAGCTAGAAGCCTGTCTGTTGATTTGTGTTATTTGCTCTGTTTATATAATTTCTGCTTGTAATGTCTATTTGTTTCCTCTCTGAAGGTCAGGGTGCTGACTTTTCCCTCTGAACTAAATGAATGATATATGTGTATATAATTAAAGTGAGATTGTTAACCCCTTTGAGTTGCTTTCCTTGGAAAAGCAGATCAAAGAACCTGTGCTGGCAGCTCTTGTTGCTGGTCTTGTTGGGTCTTATACCCCCAGTAGCAGCTAGCCACATTGTTGTTACACAATTATCACTATAAGTAACAGCAGCACTATAAGTAACAGCAGCACGAAGAGAGCATTTATAAAGTAATTAAGGTTTGCAAAACACTTTCCTTACATTATCTAACGATCCTTACAACAACTTCCTTTTAGAAATGAGGAAACTGAAACAGAGAAAGACTAAATAGAAAGGAAGGGAATATGTTTCTATTTTTGTTGTTGTTCAGTCATTTTCAGTTGTGCCTAAATATTTGTGACCTCATTTGGGGTTTTCTTGACAAAGATACTGGAGTGGTTTGTCATTTCTTCTCTAGCTCATGTGACAGATGAGGAATCCAAGCCAAATAGGCTTAAGTGACTTGCCCAGGGTCACACAGCTAATAAGTGTCTGAGGCTGTATTTGAATTCAAATGTCCCTGACTCCAGGTCTTGTTCTCTATCCATCGCATCGCCTAGCTGCCCTAGTACTTATCAAGTGCCTACTATGTGAATATCATTTTATTTGATCCTCACAATACTGCTGGGAGTTAAGTACTATCATTGTCTCATTTTTACAGTTGCAAAAACTGAGGTAGACAGAGGTTAAGTGACTTGCCCAAGGTTACATAGCTAATAAAGTTCTGAGACAGTATTTGAACTTATATCGTCCTGACTCCAAATTGGAAACAATCAATAGTGCTACCTCCCTGTCAGTCATGCTCATTTTCTCCCTTTGTGAAATTAGAACAGTTGACCATTAAAGTGATAGACTTCGGGTAGGCCTCTTCCCTTCCACAGCAGTTGCTGCAGTAATATATATCCTTCTACTCTTCTTTGCTGTCCTTTCCTCTCCCTGTCATCTAAAAGATGGAGACTTTCTAGACTGGACCTCTGGCATCAGATTTCAAATATGATACAACCACATAATTTTTTATTGGGTAACTATAATTGCATTCTTAGTTCACAAAAAGTCGTTTAAAACAAATTTATTACATGAGGCTATGTTCTATCGTTCTGGAAAGTGAATTGGTTAATATTATGCATAGTAGAAAATGACACATGAAGAATTCAGAGATACTTTGGACTATTTGTGAGAACTGATATAGAATGATACAAGTTGAATTAAAAGAATCATAGTCACACTGACTACAAAAATGAATGAAAAGATGACTAAACTATAAAGTAAGACACCCTCTGGATAAATTAAAATGCTATAACAGGTTCTGGAAGGCAGATAATGAAATATATTTGCTTTCTCATGGCAAAGAAGTGGGAAACTATTAGAACAGGATGGTATGGACATTGTCAGAAGAGATCACTGTATGAGGGGGATTTTGCTTACTTATTTTCTTTATCACAAGGGAAGGTTCAGCGGATGATAGGATGGAAGAATAGATAGAATGCTAGTTTTGGAATCAGGAAGAAATCTTGTCTTTAACAAATGCTGACTGTGTGACTCTGAGCAAGTGACAATCAATACTCCAGGCATCCATCTAAGACTATTATCTGTACAGCAAGTACAAATTGGCATTGTCAACCAAGTTCCTATGCCAATGATCTCACAGATCTGGTCCAATCCAGTCTAATTATCTGTGTAGGTATAGCTATAACTAAGCAACTTCTAAAATGGTTGTAGAGGCCTAAAAGAGTGGCTTTAGCAGTGGCTATTTAGATTGTTATCAGAGCCCCTTAATGTTCCAGAAATCTAGTCTTATATGTCAAATGCCATTAGAATGTAAGCTCCTTAAGAAGAAAAAAAAAGAAAGAAGCATTTATTAAGTGTCTACTATGCGTTGGGTGCATACTCAGCACTTTTTACTATGGTGATTAAAAAGCTTCACAGACATGATTTTGGGGTAATTTAATCATTTTAGCAATAATTTGACCCTCTCTCTCTTAGACTATAGACAATCATAGTGGTGGGCTCAAAGGTTATATGTTCTTTTAGAAGAAAAGTGTTTAAAAAGATGACATTCAGCTCTGGTTAAAAATTGATGAGAGAATGGATATTACAATGAAGGACTAGACCTAAACTTTGATTATGTCATTTAGTTCTTAAGGTCCTTCCAGCCTTACACAATCTAGTCAAAGAATTTATGCCCACTCAGACCTGATCAGAATTCAATCGCTACCCAGCCTGGCTGGGGTCTGAACAAGAAAGTTATTCCATATCGTTATCAGCAGAGTCTTTCATGAGATTGAACTTTTCAGGACATTAGAAAAAGGGTGTGTAGGGGGGGAAACTCTGGATTACATATAATAAGCAAATCATTGGTTACTAATCATCATTTCTCTCATTACAAACATTATTTCATTTTGACCCTCACGATTGTGGAAAGAAGTTGCTATTATTGTCCCAATTTTAGATTTGATGGAACCAAGATAAACAGAGTTTAAGTGACTGGCCCAGGGTCACACAACCAGTAAGTTTTTGAAGCTAGATTTAAACTTAGGTCTTTCTGACTCCAGGTCCAGTGTTCTATCCATTGCATCTCCTACATACCTCAAAAGAGAACAGGGATGTCTTCATTTTTTGCCTTTGTATCTCCATTTCCTGGCAAATAGTGGGAACAAATAACTTACTGAATGTCCACTTCAGCTAAACCCACTAAACTTGTAACTAATACTTCAGAGCTGAAGATAACTTACCCATGTGTTTCTAGTTAGAGGGGCAAATAATATTTTTATTTTGTTGCAGAACAAGTTTATAATGGAGTCAGAAATCTATTGTGGCATTATTTACTTTTTGAAGTAATCAAGATCCCACTATACTTATATAATATATATATATACATACATACACAATATATATCCTCTGGTTGTAGCTAAGAAAAATTATTTATTTATTAAGCTGGTTCATTTACATAAACAATAATGATTCTTCAGGTAGTAATTGTACTTAACGATTGCTTATTTTGTTGGCAATACTTTAAAAAGAATTCTCTTTCAAATATCTCTTTGGTAATCTACTGATATACTATATGCTTCAATAGCCACTGACTATTTTAAAAATTACTTACAAATTTTTCCTGCTCCAGAATGCCACTGAGAAATGAGTTTGTTATAACCAAATATATTATTTTATGTTTGGCATTTTCAAAATATTGCTACCAAGAGGCTAGGAGTTTAGAGGGACTTTCTATTAAATGAAATGAAAAGAAAAACAGCTAAATTCCTATCAGCATCCACCTCCATTCTTCTTCCAAAGTTCTATAACTTTAGTTTTAAACATTTTTTTTTCTTTGATGGGTTGGGGAGTTAGAAATGAATTCCTTTTCAACTATGTTTTATAAAGAGCATGCTTTGCACTACAGATTCAGTATCCTTGAGTAACCGGAAATCATTAATAAATATAATTATCGCTAGGAAGACTGGGACAAGGAAGGCTTTGAGGTCAGTATAATACTCAGGCAAAACATGTTTGACTGGATGACAAAGTTTACGGAGATTAATACCCACTGAGGTGGCCTACTGGTAGGTTGTTGCAGGTTAATGGAAATGTGTGGCAACAGTCAGCAACATTAACAGGGTCTTTATCTTTGGGGCTCATAAATATTCTTCTTAACCCCTGCTAATACCCATGTTTCAGGCATCTCTAGAAAGAATTGGGACAGCTAGCTTCGTGCTTATTGTAAGGATTAGGAACATTCAGTTCATTTTTTGAACCAACATTCCCACTCCCCACCCCCCACCATACACCCACTCCTACTGTTCAGGATTGTCCAGCCCTTTGGATAATGATGTTGATAACAAAGCTAATGACTCTATGTAGCCATTGTCTTCACGTGGCTCCTTTTGTGAAGAAGGAATAGTTACTAAAGAATTACAGGTTTTACTGAGGTGTCCACAGCCATCTTTCTGTCATCTACAGTGCTCCCTGAAATAGTGGCATTCAAACATGCCAACCCAGCAACCTTCTGCCACTGGAAACATTAGTGGTGTTGACATTCCACTTATAAGAGCTGTCTAAGAATGTCAGAAACTTATCCTTTTCAGTTTTTGTCTGTACATTAAACTACAGAAATTTGATTCCATAGAAGGCAGAGAAAGAATAGAAAATAGAGCAGGGAAAGGGTTAAGCGTCTGCGTTGACTGCAATTTCTCAATCAGCCTCAGGAAGCCTCAGGTCAACTTTGCTCATAAAACTCTGCACAAATATTTCTTTTTCTATCAGAGGAATTCTAATTCTGCACACAGACCAGGGCCACTCAGATTATTACACATTATTAAAAATTAATTTTAAAAAATGGTCTGGTTCCTGAAATGTGCTGTAGAGATGTGAGTGTCCAAGCCTGAAAGAGCAACAAAATAGAAAAGAAAACCGTTTGTATTATATTGACCAAATAATTTTTGAATTAAAAAAATACTCCTTTCACTTGGAATACTATTTTTCACTGCTTTCAGTTCTTCCTTAAATGTACATATTATTATTGGACTTTCCTAGTCTTCTACTGCCAGATTCTCACATTTTACCTATGAGTACTTAAAAGAAAAGCCTTTCTAAACTGAGACCAGTGCAGCAACTTGCTGCAGGTCAGGGCAGAGATGTATGAGGCTATGGTACCATTACATTACTGGTTCTATTGAGTCAGCATGACCTTATAAATCTATGTAGCTGAGATGCGCACATGTATGCTTGTAATATATTTTCCCCACTATATAATAGTTGGTCTCATTCACAATTGACAGTGACATCAAGCAATGACAGTCAGGAGGAGTGAAAACACTAAATAGATGTCCACTTCTCTTTATTTATGGTGACTTTTAAAGAGAATATCATAAACTTTCTATGTCAGCAGGAGGCCAAGAGATCACCTAATGCAATCCTAAGCCCTGTGTACAAATCTCATGCAAGTTCATGAACGTGTCCAAATGAAATCCAAATTCTACTTGAATACCTCTGAGGACAAGAAATTCACTCCCTTTTGAAGAAGTCCATAACATTCAAGAAAGTTCAATAATTGTTAATCAGAAAATTATTTAAATTGAGCTGAAATTCAATTCCCTATAATTTCTACCCATTGTTTGTAGTTTTTCTCTCTGTTATTTTAAACCTAAACTCTCTTCAACATGAAAACTCTGCAAATATTTGAAGACAGTAATAGCTTCCACAATAAGATATTCTTTCTTCAGACTAAGTAAACTCAAGTTCCTTTGAACCAATCCTCATATGACAAATATTTCAATTAAATTGTATAGATTGAATTTTTTTTGCATTGCTACACATGCATTATTTCTCTCCACTGCCACTTACCCAAAAAGACTAATAATATGCCCTCTTCATTGCTCTATGAGAAATGATAGGTTCAAAATCTGAACAGGAAAGCCACTTGTAACAATCATAGACCATATCTTAAGAAATTAACTCACCTAGAACTTGATCATTCCTTGGTGATTTATCTATGGGACAACTAACTAACTGGGGTGGGGGAGTGTTTTCTCTAATATTGTTTTATTCCTCAAATGATATTCTGGAAAAAAAACATTTCTGGTTTGAAAGATGACCCACTCATATTCCAGAGTATGTTGAGCATGTGACAACAGGATAAGAAGAAACTCAGTAGCCCTGATTGGCAGGTTGGACATGGAGAGATAGGAAGGAACATTGACAATGCAATAGGAGTCATTCTTCTATCTAGCAATAGAGACCTTGAGTATTGAAGATACTGGGGAAAATAATCCTTTATCAAAGTTCCTAGAAGACTAGAATAAGAACTGAAAAGGACTTCAGAAATCCAGTAGGCCCATGTCTTCATTTTACAGATGAAGAAACTGAGACTCAAGAGTTTATTGCTATCAATCACACAGATAATAAGTACGCATAGCTAGGATTTGAACTAAGTTTAAAAGCATAGGTTTATAGATTTGTGCCAGAAAGGGATTTTAGAGGTCATCTAGTCTAATCCTCTTATTCTATTCTATTTTATTTTATTTCAAAGCAAAACTTTTTGCTTTGATGACATATTCCAATATGTTTCTCCCTCTTCCCTATCCAATGAGCCTTTTCTTACAACAAAGAAGGGAAAAACTAAGCCAAACCAACCAAGACAAAGACTATGTTTGTTATCTTATGCAACATACTCATAGTCCTCCACTTCTTCAACAAAAGAAAGGAAATACATTTTCAATTTTCTTCTTCAGGACCAAACTTGATTGTTGTAATCAGTAGACTTAAATGAAGTTATGTCCAGTGAGTGGAGCAAGCAGAGTCAGGATCACAACTTTCAGTATCATTATATTCCTCTGTCCCTTTATATTGCTGTAGTCATTGAATATATGGTTTTCCTGACTTTGCTTACTTCGTTGACTGGATATCAGTTCATATGTTTTTTCATGTTTCTACATGTTTAATATTGTGCTTCTGAGGCATTACCTAGGCTTGCCTCACCTTTATTATGCCTTCACACTCATATATATCATATACAATATATATGTATGCATATATATGTATATATATGTATACATAAACACTTATATGTGCGTGCACGCACACACACACACACACACACACACATACACACACAGACTGATTAGCAAACCCAAATTATTACCATCCTTGATTTTAGACATAAAGAAATGGGGACACAAAAGAATAAAAAATACATGCTAAAAACTGTATTTAAAATCTAGTCTATACAAACGTAACAACCTTCCTTCCTTAGGAGTAATAAGTGAAACCAAAATTCTTTCCACTTGTCTAGTATCAATTGTTGCACTAAGTAAGCAAGTTAGCTTTACCGATTTTCCTCTAATCTTCCATGTTAAACTGTTTATTATCTATTAACCTTCTCTCTTCAGAGAATCCACAGGTTTTACTTACTAATACAAATTATACTGTAATTACTTACTCCCAATTCAGAAAGTAATCTGCAGAACCATAGTTTATGAAGAAAGATATGTGTTTGTCTTTAATGTCTAAGAATAGTAAAATGATGTCTTTCTCTAGGTGTCATAAGAATACAGAAATTACATTTCTTTATGGCAACAATGAAGATAACCTGGATGTCCTCAATAACTCCAAAATAACTAACTACTTTTCTGAATAACTAAAAGGGTAAGGAACCCCAGATGATCACCATATTTTTATATAAATCAGAACCACTGAAATTTAATTGGATTGGTAAACTGGAAATTCAGTCATGGACAGACACCTCCTCCAGTTTAAAGAAGCAGACAGATGTATTGGATAAGTGTAGTTAAGTAAAGGGAAGGGAAAAGATATCCTTAAATGATTAGAATCTCAGTTTCTTGAGGTCAGGGACCAGTTCGTTTAGGTTTTTGTATTCCTAGGAACTATCATGGTGTCTTGTACATTGTAGATGCTTAATGAATGTTTGCTGAATTGCGTAATGGGAAAATGAGTCAATAGTGGTGCCAATGATGCAAAAAATAAAGTCGTAAAGAGAAAGAAGTTTAGAGGGGAAACCAAACCCTTCCTCCCTTTTTTGGGCACGTTGACTTTTGTGTGCTAGGAGGACTTCCAGATGGAGATGTCCTGTAGGCAATTGAAAATGTCAGCCTGGAACTTGAAAGAGACATCAGAGTTGGTAGGATTTGGTAATCATCTCCGTGGAGATTGCTAAAGGAGAACTTATAGATTGTAGGAAGTAGATGACAGAATCTTGGAAAGTACTTACCTTACAGAGCAAAAACATAGAGAAGAATAAATCAATGTATCAGCAAGTATTTATTAAGTGCCTATTATGTGCTAGGCATTGGGAAACTAGATATAAAAGAAACCCTGTCCTCAGTGAGAGGAGGATAAAACATGTGATATCTGAGAATTTTAAAGGAAAGAATATTCAGAAGGACATAGGGACTGAATGTCAAACTCTGCAGACATGACTTTTATCTATAATTTATTATTTTAAATTTGTTAACAGATACTATGTGTACCTGAAGCATCAATGTCAGAACGTTATTCAGAATGAAATTGGTTGAAAGATAAATACATCTCTATATACACATTAATTTTTTGTCTCTTTTATTTTTTTATTTTAAAAATTATTTTGAAGTTGATGAATATGAATGTTACCATATCCACAAAAGAGAAAAAGAAAATTGCTTATCAAACCATGAAGCTCCACGACATTTGGCTTATTTTCTTTTTAAAAATTTTATTTTTAATTTATGGAATAAAACGAGTATTTTCATAACAGTATAATAAAAAAAAAGAAGATTGTACAGAAAACCAAAAATCTACTAGGTACAACTTGCTATTCCTTTGAAATACACAACAAAATTGTCATGTAAATTTCTATCCCCCCACCCACCCTAGAGATGGCTACCATTATAACCTAAAGATCCAGTTATCAGGAGAAATATAATTTGTATATGAGTGAGAAATTCGCATATATGGAAAAGCCCTGTGAACAGCATTCTTGGGATTTAGCAAGGCCTTACAAGTGCTGTATTATATTGCTGATGTAAATAAAGCTAGCAAGTTAATGTTGTTCCTCATCACCACTGCCAATAACTAAGCACCTTTAATCCATTCACAAATGGCTTAATTTACAGTGCTCAGTCAGTAACACTTGTTCTATTTCTGTTCTTTACTTGAGGCTACTGTAAGTTTGAGGCATAATCATTGTGCAATGATTAAAACTTGGCTACATGAAGGACGTAGAAAAATAGTTATTGGTCATCAGCATTTCATATATCTCTCTCTATACATATATATACACACACATATACATATAGAGATATATAAAATCTGATGACATATACATATATATTAGTATATACACACATATATTTCAAACTTAACTAAGGTACATCTTTTTATTTGATCTCATTCTAAAGCAATTTTCCATCAGGAATACTTTTCCATGAAATCCTTATTATTACTAACTTAATTTTACAAAAAAAAAATGAAAGAAGAGAGACCTCAAAGTCAAAAAGTGATCAGAGATATTATACAGGATGTTCCTAAAGTCTGGACACATAGGCAAAAGCACATATTTTCAAGAAATGAAATGAATGAAATTTTCAACAATATTTTATTTAATTGGAATTTTAACAAATAACATCTTCAACATGATTTCCATCACTTGTGATACAAAGGTTGATGTGCTTTGCAAGATTCACATGAACTTGATGTAATAACTCCACATTTCCCATGTGTCCAGACTTTAGGATCACCCTGTGGTAACATAAATAGGTTAGATCTTTGACATGGTGCGCCCATTGAGGGTGGGGAGTAGATGAAGTTGACAGCTAGTCTGGGGAAATGTACAGGTTTCCCCCAAATATTTAAGGCAGTTTTTTGATAATTCTATGGGAATTTATTAGGATTGGAATAGGCAAGAAGCCTTTCCCAATCCTCATTAATTCTAATGCTTTCCCTTTTTTGATTTCTTACCAATTACCTCATTTACAGTTTGTGCATAGTTGGTTGCATATTGTTTCCTCCAATTAAATTGTGATGTCCTTGAGGGTAGGGTCTGTTTTTTGCCCTTTTATTTGTGTCCCTAACGCATAGCACAGTACCCGGCACATAGCAGGCACTTTAGAAATGTTTACTGAATAACTCTAGAACCAGAGCTCTAGGTGGAACAATGGATAGAGCATGGGACCTGGAGTCAGGAAGACCTGAGTGCCGATCCAGCCTCAGAGACTTACTAGCTGTGTAATTCTGGGCAAGTCATTGAATCTCATTTTGCTTATCTGTAAATCTCAGTTACCTCATCGATTAAAAGAGGATAAAAACAGTACCTCCCTCTCAGGGTTGGTTGTTTTAAGGATCAAATGAGATAATAATGGTAAAGCACTTACCGAAGTGCAAGACATAGAGTAGCTGCTATAGAAATGCTATTCTTGTTCATTTTTAAAATTACCCTCTAATCAAAAGGCTTAAGGGCTTCTGAAGGGCTCATTTTCCTCCTATTATTTTGAGTTTATATATTGCTTTTACTACGCCATGGGTTGGTAATGGTTTTAAAAAAGTTTGTGAACAAAGTTCATGCTTGTAGTGAGCATTCATGGCAGGATTTGGACCTACATCTTCTCACACCAGAACTAGTGCTCTAGCACAAGGGGAGATAAAATCAATCACGAATCCATTCTTTAAAGGCCTACTTTTATAGACACTGTCCTAGGTGCAGAGGATGCTTCCATTCTGAAAGGAGAGACAACATTCATATACATAGGTGTACACAAAATATATGTAAAGTAGATAACCTTGAAAAGGCATTAGAAACTGGGTTGAAGATAGGAAAGATGAAATGATCTGAGTCTCTCAGACTTTCTAGAATAAGAATAGCCTACCTGGAGTAAGTTTTAAGGATTTCTGCCTTTTCCTTGGTGTTAATCCTAATCTTTGGGTAGTTAGGTGACTCAGTGGATAGAATGCCAGACCTGGAATTAGGAAGACTCATCTTCTTGAGTTCAAAGCTGGATTCAGATATTTACTAGCTATGTGACCTTGGGCAAGTGACTTAACCCTATTTGCCTCAGTTTTCTCATCTGTAAAATTAGATGGAGAAGGAAGTGGCAAACCACTCCACTGTCTTTACCAAGAAAACCTCAAATAAGATCACAAAGAGTCAGACATAATTTAGATGACTGAACAACAACAAAATCTTAATCTTTAGAATAACTTTAAAGGTGCTGAAATTTACCTTAATGCTGAGATTTGAGGGAGGGACCCGCAGCTCCTGGTGATGCTGAATAGCTATTTGTTAGGTCAGAATATCTAACTGGGGCCTTTTGAAAACTTTAGCAGCTGTTTGTCATACCTTGAATCCAGGTTACTGGGAATTTCCTGGGCTGAGAATCCAAGCTGCTCACCACAATGTTTATCCTGTACTTAGCCCAGGAAATAACAAACACAGTCAATATTAGGTTACTTTTTCTTGAAAAAAATTATAAATACAGAAGTCTTATATGTTCCTGTTTCAGAACTCTTAAGAGATCTAAAGTATGTGCCCTTTACACTCCTCTGTGTATAAATATACACATATACATGTATTTATATACACATAAATATATATATAATATGTGTATACATATATATGTGTGTGTATACATATCTGTGTATATGTTCAAAGTCTACAATAAGACCAAATTTTGGCAGGGAGAAATATTGAGGTATTTTTCAAGATTGTCACCGGCTTCCTTTGACATCAAAGGTTATGCATCTTCAAGAAGCATTGCCTCAATGACCCAGTGTGGATATATCAAATTAATTACCATCTCAATGAGAATGCACTTTTAAAATTGAACCTTCATGGTTCAGCTTTGTGGAAGTCCTTCCAAATACCAACACCGTGGGGGCACTGCCAGCAGTGTGCACTGGCCAAATAAATTTTCCTTCTCCCCACCAAGTCTTCTTCAAACATATCCTTTCTAGGGGGCAGTCACCTCAAGGAGCAGCCCTCAGGGGCCCATTGGCATGTTGATCTGTAGATGCACTATTAATTACTTTGGTTTCAATTCTCACCCACTGGAACAAATTGCCAGAGCTACATCTCTGCAGGCAATGGTCCTGCCAGCAGGGGCCTCTGGCAGCATCAGGGTTAATTCGCAGTGTCCAGTGGAAGAAAGCAAACAATCTGGGTGCAAGTTTGCAAAACGAATTTTCCATGTGTAGCCCACAGATGATCATCGATTGTGGTAAATAAATAAAAACACTCCTGACTTTTATTGTTGTAGGGAGTAATTATAATTCACAGGGCCAGACTCTTTGTGTAGCTGAATGCTTCATTTGTGGTTTGCATGAGCAGATACATTAACTTCTGGAAGCTCTTTTCATTAGAGCACTATTACTCATTGAGGACTGATCAATATATCATCTATACAACATCTTGAATGTGGATGTCTGGATCCATTGTGGACTTGCTGATAATGACTTCTTTATTCAAGCCAGCTTGTAGGAACAAGAAGATAAAGAAAAGGAAAGAGAATTATAGCATATGCTCATGGAACTATTGTAAGAGTTATAAGTAGAAAACAGGAGTAAACGCTACAGGGTAGAGGGAAAAGAAGATCATTAAAGAAAATGGGGGAGAGAATCCACAAGTTAAGACAGGAAGAAAGGAAAAGTAGAATGTGACATCGTTTCCTTGGTGTTAGGAAAAATAAGTGTGTTTTAGTAAATCTTCTTAAAGTGGTCCTATCTTTAAGGATGGATTAAATTCACCTTTTGGTTTCAATAATGCAATATTTTTCCCAATTCCTAATCAATTAAAGAATTATCTCTGTACATAGGAAATTATTTCTATTCTTCCTTCATAAATTATTACCTTATTTGTTTTAAATGGACCCTTAACCAAAGGGCTTAAGGATGTAGAACTCCTTCATTTTTTCCATTAATTTTAATTCAGTTGTTACTTTTACCATGTAATGGTTGGAAATGTTTTTTTTTTAAAGTGTGAGCATTGATGAGAGTAACTCAAGAGGAGCAGCTATGTATGTATTAAGTTAAAATCTCCATCACTGCATAGAGAGCCCACATTCACAACATAACAGACCAATTGAAATATCAAGTACTGCTTTTTTTTTCTTTTACCCTTTATTTCCCTTTACAAGGGGGAAACATTTTATTCTCACTTATGGAGCACATATATTATAAATTGTAATCAAAATGATGTGAAACTCAGTTTGTACAAAGTTAGGCATTAAATGTTAGTATAGGCAACAAAAGTGAGCATAGTAAAAAGGTAAAGCTTTTTAAAGGACATCTCACAGTAATGGGACACATAGGAACACAATTATGCATCAATAGCATAGATTACTCCAAAGAGAGAAAAGAAGAAAGGCTACTTCCTGGAATCCCAGGAGCTGTATTCAAATCCCACCTCTGACTATTATCTGCATGACTTTTAGCAAGGTAACTTGCCAAACTAACTGAGTTTCAATTTTCTCATTTGTTAAGTGAGGGAGGACACTAAATGTCCTCCTAGGTCCCTGCCAATTCTAGGTGTATGTATGATCCTAATCTTTAGCTAATGTAAGAATTCTCAATCCTCAAGGACCAGTGATTGACAGTGTAAATTCAGAACAATTATACAACAAAGAGGAGGTTGAGAAATAAGGGGAAGGAGGAAAATAGAGACAGCAAAAACTAGGAGAGCTGTGTTCGTTATAATAATTTAAAATAAATAATCACAGACAATCTTCTTGGAGAAAATGATATGAGTTCTTCTCAGTATCAGTGAGGTCATCATCTCTACCACAATTAAATTATAAACTCCTTGAAAGCAGGTTTCCTATTCTGACCTATCCAGCACATACGAATTGCATTCCAGATGCCCCAGGTAGCTCAGTTTCAGATTGGTGAGCGTCCACCAGCTGCAGATCCAGATCTCTTTGCTGCTGTTGTATACCTACTCTTACGCCCCTCCTTTAATCCCCTCTCCCTTGCACTTTTCATTTTGGGAAGAATAATTAAATCAACATTATTATTCTGGGGAAACATATGTCATTCAGTAGCTCAAAAATTTCATTCACCATTTCTGTGACTTCCCAGACAAAAAATATCTTTCCTTGGTCGCCACTCCTGTATATTTGTTAGAATGTAAACTCCTTGTGGCTAGGGGCTTTCTTGATTTTTCTTTTTGTATTCCCACCATTTAGCACAGTGCCTGGCAAATAATAAACACTGGATAGATGATTTTTAATTCATGTTTTTTTCATCTACTTATTATAATAAAAAAGAAATTCAAATCACCCCCATACCCATTTTAGGTTAAGTGAGAACGAATCTTGATCAATCAATCAAAATCCATTAGACTCACTGTGAAAAATCTTTGAAACCCATTGGGTGAAGTGGAACGAACCCAGACAGGAAACAGTTCCAGTAGGCTGGGAAAGTGTCATGCCTCCAGGGATCATCTATAAATTTTCAAGCAAGTTGAAAAGGGAGAGGAATTTCAGACACTGGAGTGTGTGGCTTTCCATAATGTGTTTGAGGAGCAAAGGTAGGATTGAGCTGATAAGATAGACATCTCATAACAGAAAAATCCCAAGAAATGATTGACTGTTTACTCAACTTCCCTTCCTGGTATCTCTTTACTAATAGACACTCTAATATGTTCTGTTGTTGCATTATGCAAAAGTTTCAAGTAAACTGAATGTTGCCTCAATCACACAGGTTTGGGCTTAACTAGAAATAGATATAAATGTAAAGTTTGGTAGAGCACCTAACCTATACTCAAAAGTTAGAAATTTTCTTAGCTGGAGGCTGAATGAGTATAGATTAATAGCTCTTTGTCTAAAATAAACTCTGTAAAGATAAGGACGTTAGGGGCCATTCTATTGCCTCCTAGGCTTTAAACAAACTAAACATTGTAATGGGATGTTACATATGCTTGAAGTTTTTCCGAATTGGTAGAATCTGGGAGAGCCTGAATTACACTGGCACAGATTTTAAAGATCCAGGGTCACTTTCAAGAAGTAGGAATATGGACTGGAGGAGAAAAGATAAATTAACAAAGATTGTAAATGTTTTCACATCTCACTAAGAAAACTAGGAAAAATGGTAGAAAAGAAATAGTATTTACAATTATTATAACCCATTTCAAATATTGAACATTAATCTACTATGATACATGACACATAGATAAATACAAGCAAATAACTGTATCAGACATTAGGGAAGAATTTTAAAAGTTGTGGTGATTCCAATTTATACCACAATTGAGCTTCTGTAATAAAAATTTCAATATTTCTCAAATTAATATACATGTATAATTAGCACTATTCAAATCAGAATACCAATGAACTAATTTACATAATAAAATAAAATAAATATGAAAAAGGGCAAAGGGGAGCTATTGGAGCAAAAAACCTGGTAAACAGGGATTTGGATGATCAGATCTCAAATTATACTAAAAGTTGGAATAAAAAATATGGCACTGGTTAAAAACTTTTTAAAAATATGCCAAACAGAATATGAAAATAGAATTATTAAAAAGTACAAAAGAGATTAATATTTGACAAATCTAAGAGCAAGAAATTTTCGGATTCACACTTCACAACATATTCTTACTATAGATTCTAATTTTATCAGTTATCTAAATACTCACTTCTCTACATACATACACAGAACCTAATTATTTTAGAATGAAGATAAATAAGTGAAATTTATCTCAGTTGTGCAGAGGAGAAAGATTCTTACCTATGGAAGGTATAGAAGAAATCACTAGAGATTATATATATGTATATAAATGATTCGTACATGTCAAAAAATCAAAATCTATAAAAATGTTAAAATTTTGTGATAAATATGATACAAATTTGACAGGTAGCATCTTTAAGGGTGCTGTGCAAATTTACTAGTGTACTATCTTCTATAAATAATTGTTGATACTTATGAAGAACTTTAACACTTACAATGCAGTTTACTCTCCAAACAATCCTGGGAATTCAGTTTTTATTATTAACTCTTTTATAGACAAAAAACCTAAGTCTGGGGGATTCAATTTGAATAGTGACATGGCTAGTAAATGAGCAAAGCAAGATTTGAAGTGAACTTGGCCCTGGCTCCAAGTCCTGTGCTCTCTCCCTTACACCACCAATTTGCCTTGTAAAATTCCCTGATGTTGGGAAATATTGAAGGCAAAAGAAAAAAGGGAATAGCAGAGAATAAGATGGATAGATAGTATCGTGGAAACAATGAAGATGAACTTGGACAGTTTATCTGTCCAAGGCAGTGAAAGATAGAAGGGACTGGAGTGCCATGATCCATGGGGTCATGGAGAGTTGGGTACGATTGAATGACTGAACAACTTCAATATACCCCACCCTTCTACAAGTTTGTATCCTTCCAGATTCTTCTATCCTGCCCCCTGAAAATGTCAGGGTTTGCGTGAGGGGTTTGGTTGGGAAAATAAAATAGCATAACCCCAAGCTGAAAGAAAAAGAAATATTCACTTTTCCTGTGTTGTCTCATGTTTACCAATATTTTTTATAGACATTTTCTACTGTTGTCATTTTGAAGGGACTTTACATTTTTTTTCAAGTGAATTCCTCAACTATTAGAAATGACAACATTCTATCTTTAGGACCACAGTTCCTTTTCATTTTACATCATTCCTTCATCCCAAAATGTAGTGCCAAATTGGAAGTCAGGAATTTGCTCTCTTCTCTCAGATTTGCCATTAATTAGCTATGTGCTTTGAATATAGTCATTTCATCTGGATTTTATGCTCCAATTGGTTGGACTAAATGATGAATAAAGTTTTTTCCACTTTAGTATTCTATGAATGCAAAATTATAAACCATGCTACAATTTCCACTTATTTACCAAACTGGCATTAGGTACCTATGAGGACAAAAATTTGTTTTTTGACCATTTTCTTTTTCTAATTCCATTAGTTTCATGTGTATTGAGACACTCAAGTTTGGAGCTGAAATTCCTGCAAGTTTAGTATATACAGGCAGGTATTACTGAAATAAGAACTGCTGGACATTTTGAGACAACTAATAAAGTTTATGGAGTATGGAAGGATTTTGAATCTTAATAACCTTTTCGAAAGTAATAAATTTTAGAAAAGTCGACAAATGAACAATTAAGCTTAAACTATATCACAGAGTGGGGCGTCATGTTATAAACACTGGATTTGGAGTCAGAGGATGTGCATCCAACTTTTGGACTCTACTTATTACTTGTGTGACTTTGGTTAAGTCATTAAACCACCCTGAGCCTCAGTTTCCTCATCTGCAAAATGAAGAGTTGGGACTATGATTGTTAACATCATTTCCCTCTCTTGATTTTCATATGTAGTCAAAATTTGATTATTTAATTTGGATATTAGATTATAGACATTTTAAACCTCCTATTCTAAGTTAAGTGGTATGGTGGATGGAGTGCTGCACCTGGTGTCAGAAAGATCTGAATTCAAATCTATCCTCCACCACTTACCGGATGTGTGACTGGACAAATCACTTAACATTTGTCTGCCTCAGAATAAAGATTAAGTGCCTTGTAAAATAAGGATAACAGCTCTCTAGGTTGTTGTGAAGATAAACTGGGATAATATTTGTAAAGCACTTTGCAAACCTTAAAAGAGCTATATAAATGCTAGCTATTACTATTTCTCTCTGGCAGCAATATTATTATTTTTCCTTGGAAATACATCCTTTCCTAATTAACTTCCACTTTTGTGACTGCTGCACATGCTATAGCCCAGCAGTGTATGTTTGCTGTGCTTGTTTTAAAAACCCAGACAGTATCATTGGAAGAAAAGGAAAGTGAAAAATAATGACTTGTTTCAGCTTAAGACTAGGCTAAGTTCAGTTTGGATGGGTCCGAACAAAGTTCCAAGCAATTATAAAACTTGGCTGAGTTGAGAAATATAAATAACGTGGCCAAAGTCAGCAAAGGGACCATGTTTCTTTCATTTGTTGAAGCAAAAATATTTGCTCTGCTAATGGACCTTGTGGAAGAGGTAATGGAGAAGGAGAGAGCACTCTTGAAACTAAGTTCAGTATGCCCAATAGAGTGTTGAAATTTTCATTCACCCAAGAAAGTATCTGTGCTGATGGATATATACATCAATATATAAAATGTGAGATAGTAGTTGAAGAAAAAATAGATCAATACATAGCAATATAAAAAACAGACCAATACATCAATATAAAAATATACATAGACATGTATATTTTCCTTCAAGTTTAAAGACTGAATTTTCATATGTGAAATTAGCCACAAGTTGCAGTGTTCTAAGGCAGAGATTTTTAAGCATTTTGGGGTTTCAGGAATGTCTTTGGCCTTCTGGTGACACCTTTGGACACTTTTTTCAGAATCATGTTTTTAAATACACAAATAAAATACATAGGATTATAAAAGAATTCAATTATACTGAAATATAGCTATCAAAATATTTTAAAAATTCCAAGATTCCAGGATAAGAACTCCTGTTTAAAGAGATTTGATGCATGTATTCATTACTTTGTCTTCTTTATGTATGTCTTTTTCATTGTCGTTTCAATTATTTCCTCAATTTTATATTGAAGGCTTTAATGTTAAGGAAACAATATCAGATTCCTCTCACCAACTAGCGTTAGAAGTCTTTGTCAATGAAAGTGAGAAATTCTCATGAACACTCTACACAGAGTTACCTAGTTATAACTCATTCCTAATTTTTCAAGATAGAAATCCCTTAAGCTGAAAAAATCCATACTTGATCCCATAAGCTACCAGAAAATACCTTAAAATTGCCAAGCAACAGTACCTAATTAGTTAAGTAAATGCCTTTGCCTCCTTTCCTCATGCCTATATGAAAGATCTTTAGATACTTTCCTTACTTCTTAATTTTAGCTTTATCAAGATTTAGTTTTTATGCTGTATCAAACAAATGACTTTTCCCCCCATTTAAAACTCCAGTGGTTCCAGTCTCAATTTGTTTGAATGAAAAATAAAAAAGCTCTTTATTATATAGTATGTTCTAATCTTCACATCAACCTTTTGAAGTAAGTAGATAGTATAATTATCATTATACTTATTATACAGAGGAAGAAACTCAGACTCAAAAACATTATGTGACTTTCTTAAGATCAGAGTTAGCAAGTGTCCCATTTTCCAAATCCAGAGCCAAAGGGAACCTAGATATAGTAATACATATATCTAAATTATAGTAATATGTATAATAGAATGTATGTGTGTCCAAGGAGTACTAGTACCTCTGATGTGAGGGCTGCTGAGCCCTTTTCAGGGCTGCTCATCGACCTTTGGTGTCTACCTGTCACCTAATTCTCACCTGTGGCTCCAAGAAGCTGTAGCATGTGCAGCTGCCTCGCCCCTGTAAAAACGTTTTGGCAGATGGACTAAACCAGGCTGAGGGTAACTAATAGATTTCAAACCCATTGGTGAGTAAGGAGGATGTCTACCCTAAACACATGAAGACTTCCCTTGGTGGGGAAGATGGGCAGATGAGAACAGTCTATTCCAAAGGCCATGGAGGTGGCTAAAGCAAGTGCTGTGGAATGCTTAGAACTTAGACATCAAAGATGCCCATGCCATGCACTGCATCTCAAGTCATTGCCAGTCATGCTGACTTTTGTCTCATCATTGGATTTTGATAACTCTGGAAGAGAGAGTGAGCCTGCTGATTTTGTGCAACACTGCTTCCCTTAAATTCAATTCAAGCGCCAGTCAAGACATCAACCTTTGAGGTCCCTGGTCCTCTTTGAAAGTGAAGGGCAAATAACTATATATATATATATATATACATACACATACATATATACTATGTAATATGTATAGCATTACAGAATAATTTTGTTTGTTATGACAATGTTTTCTTTTTTCCCCTTTATCTAACCGTCTTAGGTTTACCTAACAAGTTTTAGAGATGGAGCAAGACAATGAATAAAAGGCTGGACATGGAGTTGGGAAGATGTGCATTCAAATTCCATTTCCATCACTTATTAGCTGCAAACATAAGAAAATCACTGAAACTCCCTGAGCTGCAGTTCCTGTTTCATAAAATGGGGATAACATTTCTTGTTCCTGCCTCACATGGTGGTTGTATGTCTAACTTGAGAAAATGTACATAAATGGCAATATAATTGCTAGTCATTAATTGCAGTCACATTAGTTTTTAATAAATGAATATATTTTTATAGCTCAATTGCTATCTTTTAATATTTGGTTTCTGGCATTCACAATTACAGCTATCTGCTTTCATCACTTATTTTAATCATTGTGTACCACTAAGATGCTGTTAAAGAAACTTGAAAATATAACTGAAACTATTTTATTTGCTTAAGATTAAGTGACTATTAAACCCCAACTCCCTGCCTCAAAGATCATAAATGTGTATATGTATATATACACGCATGCATGCATGCATGTGTTTATATATATATATATATATCTGTGTGCATATGCATGTATGTGTATATTTGTGCATGTATATGGGTGTGCATGTTTATGTGTATATATGTACACACTTGCATACATGCACATGTACATGCACATAAATACACATATACATATGTTCACACATGAACACATATATGCACACCTACATACATATCTACCTACACACATATACATGCATATACACATAGATACATATTTGCATATACACGTATATATACGTACATACACACATACACACAAACGTACACACTTCGGGTAGGTGATGTCAAGGAAAATTTGGGCTAAGTTTCTGTCTAGTTCTTTATAAATTCCAAATTCACAGGGTCCTTTTTCTAAAGTAGGAAAGGACCTAAGAGGCCATCTAGTTTGATCCCCTCATTTTATCGATGAGGAAACTGAAACCAGAGAGGTAAAAGGATTTTTAAATATCACACAAGCAGTGTCAGAATTGAGATTCAAACTGGAGACCTCTGATTCAAAAGTCCGTTTTCATTCCACTGTACCATACATGTTATTTTTCATCTCTTTTGCCTCCCTCCCCACCAAACCATTTCCATTGTCCTTTTCTTTTATATGTGTGTAGAACACATTTATTTCAGTCCCTGAGTCAAAGAAAGATTTCAGAATGTTCGTACAGATGAAATAGCCTTCGAAAGTCTCCTATTGGGCCAAGAAGAAGGAATTTTCATGATGGTGTTGCCAGTTTATGGGGACTAAGAATGACAATTGTATCTGTACCTGGTTTTACCTCATTTGATACACTAGACTCCATTAATACCAGCTTTTCTTGGCATTAGCTCTCCATTGTCTGCTTCTACAAAAGGAGGAATCTGCACATTTTCAGAACTCTGTCAGCCAGTTTGCCTTAGAGATAGATGTTCCCCTGCAACTATAATTTAAAAGGAAAAAAAAATCAGAGGATTTGTTCATGCGAAAATTTCATATCCAGTACTCATTCCTCTGTATGTGTTTGAATAAAACAATAACATAGAAACTGTTTTAAGTGGTGTTCTCTCTGCTGGGAGAGCCAATGCTGAAAATAAAATCCTAGGGCTAGTGTTTTAAAAGTAATCATATAAATTTAAATGATCTGTCAGTATGCTCACTGTACCATTTGACTGATTCTTCACTAGGCAGATGTGCTAAGGGCTTGGGGAGGTTGAGCACACAGTCACAGAGCTCTGCTGGTCATTGAGTCTATCATAGCCTGGTGAGTAGCTAATTTGTGTATCAAGATTTTCCTGTCAATCAATATTCAGAGTATGAAAAGTGCCTATTCATGCAGAGAGTGTGGACCCAGCTGACTATAGGAGAGCAGGTTCTATAATCTTTTGGGTCATATAAATATGAAGAGAAGAGAACAGATATTTTCCCCATCCTATCAACCCCACAAAACCTTTAAAGATTAAGGATGTAATTAAAGATCACTATGATGTTTTTTTCCTTGTGTTAATTCATATTTCAAAACACATTGAGTTAATCTCAGTTGTCAGAAAATGAAGGGTTCTCAGAAGTAAAATATGTATTAAAAGTGAGGTAAACTCATGAACAGGTAAAGAATTCAAGAAAACAATTAGCTGATGTGAGGATTTTTTCCCTTTGAATTAACATATTTTTTCATCATTGTTTAGTGGAATGGAGTGCAATTAGGCCCTTAATGAACATATGGTATGCAAATAACTGAGCAGTTGAGGAGTATGTGCTCAGCACAACTTGCCGGATGATCAGTCGAAATCTAAATTTAAGCTGGAACCTGGTATTGTGTGATGGAAGGGTTGGGAAGCAGTTGAGTGAGGAGGGAGGTTTGGAGGAGTGTGAGGAGAATCGCGTGTGCCTTGTATAGTGATTCTCTATTTTCTTTCACTAGAAGTATATTTTCCTTTGGATAGCATCCCCCTCATTTAATCTTTCCACATAGTGGATATGCAAAAGATATGCTACCTTTTTGAATTTGTCTTCAAATGGTAAAGAAAATGTCTCTCCCAAAGAGGTTGCATATTGCCACAATACAGTGCCTAAACCATTCTCAAAATATCTTATTTTTCACCCTGCTTCAGCTGCCTTGCCTTTCCAAGCAACAAAAACATACATAAAATCTCACACTTGTGAAATTAAATGCTTAGCTCCCAATAACCAATAACCCAATGATCTTTTATTCTTTCGATATTTATGTAAATAGTCTAGATCAATGGTATTAAACTTATCTGGAAATGTGGGCCAATAAACTATGCATAAAGATCTCTATGGGCCACATATTGACTTAGAAAATCACATAGTAACATTACCTATGTTTTCCTGTATTTATATGTATTTTGTTAATATTTCCCAATCACATTTTTATCTAGTTTGAGGCAGAGCATTGTGGGTTTCATGAATAGAATGTTTGACACATCTGGTTTAGACTTCACTACTGTTCATTTGCTTGCCTTTGGAATCTTCTCTGGTATTCATCTTTAAGATCTTAAAGCTAGAGCTAGAAGGGACCACAGACAGTGTCTTCTAGTCAAATCCTCACATTTTGCAGAAGAAACATTTTACAGATGAGTCTGAGAGAAGTTAAATGAATTGGTCAAGGCCAAACACATAAGTAAAATAGTGAGACTCAAAGCTGAAATTGGAAATCAAACCCTCTTATGCCAGAGCTAGTGCTTATAACCAGCATGTGTATCAAATGTTCATAATTTCACAGGTTATATCTAGTACAAATTCTTAGGTAATACACTAGGTCCTTTAATTGTTTTACATTAGGCTAGAGATATGTGGCAATATGGATTGTAAACACCCACACACATATATACATGTGTATGTATGTATATGTTTTCTTTTGTTCACTGCCATACATTTAGTGCATAGCCATGCTTCAGATACTTCCATTTTCCTTAAGTAAGCACCACAGTGAAATTTGAGCTCATTTTCCTCTTTTCCTGAAAAGAAATCATATGCATCCCTGTGATACTAATGAGAGATTATATAACAAACAAATGCAGCATTGTTCAGATTGCAGGTACATGTGTGCAGTTTAAATGGCTTAATGAATTTTCTTTTTAGAATTGATTTATGAAATTGAACATTCATTGACCTGAAACAGCCCTGTTATTTCAATCCTGGAGTGAGCAGAAGCTGCCAGTAGTGTTGCTCTGTGCCAAACTATTTGTAGGAACTCAATGACTCCAAACATTGGCAGCTTCACAATTATTTTTATGTGACATGCTTATGTGAATACTTTTTAAAAGGGGGGGGATGTTAGATAATTACTTACTCTCCACTTTCAGTCTTTCTTATAGAAACTCCATTAGATTCATCTCTCTGACATTATTATTGGCAAATCAAATCAACTATTCCATTGTTTGGTGTATACTATTTGCTTTCAGAAAATAATAATTATGAATAATAATTACAATAAAGTAATAGCTAACATTTATCCAATGCTTCAATCTTTGGAAAGCACTTTGAATATGCATTATATCATTTGATAATCAGGTGACCAGATCCACTAAAGCAAGCAGTTGTGGATTGATCTAGTCACATTTTCATAGTTGGTTTTCTGAAACACGAGGGTTCTTAATGTACCATGGCTTAATCATTCAATTTATTCCAGCAAGAATTTATTAAGCACCGGTTGTATACCAGGCATCATTCTAGGTGCTGGGGATACAAAAAATAAACATGATATTGATTGGATCATGACTCTTCCAGCTAAAATATGCTGGAAGAAATACATTATTTGGTGACCGTGGACAGCACAGAGAACCAAGGGGTACTAATCCTTTGAATTTGGGGGAGGGGCAGTTTAGGTATAAATGAACTTTCAAAGGATTTGAATTATTACATTCTTTTCTCATCCTAGATGCTTCGAGGATACTCTTAGTCTTTCTAAGGGGTTCACATACTACAAATTATCCCTTGAGTTCTTGAAAGTAAAAGGAGGATTTCTGGCATATACGAAAAGTGTTTCCATTTATTCCTAAACCAGCCAAATTGTCTCACAAGCTCTGTAAAGTGACTGTGATCCAATTTACCTCTTACATCCCTAGGACTTCAGAGAAAGAAAACAGGAGAGAGGAATACAAGACTAGTTGCATCAAAGGAAAAAAAGAGGAAAGGTTCAGTAACTGAAACACATCTAGTTACATTGAGTGAAAAATAACTCAGATTAGATCATGGGCAGATTGACTGCATTGGTCCTCAAATAACCATAAGCAGAGAATTAAGGTAGTAAGAACCATTGGACTCGTTGAAGTTGCATTGTATTAAGTAAGGGTTTAAATCATATCTTGAAATTAGTTCAGTGATTAAGATAGTCCCTAGAAATTTGAAACTATCAATTCCTAGTGACTCTACCAATTCTTTGAGTTCTTTGGAGTTTTGGAAATATAGCCAACATCAAGGAGAGAGTACATGCCTTTCTTAAAATAGTATAGCTCACAGATTTAGAGATAGAATTGGCTTTGGAGTTGGATTTCCTACTGTTAGAGGTGGAAATTATGTTGGAAGATACCATCTGCATCCAGAGAATGAACACATAAAAGATGTATAGAATAATTTTACACATACTCTCTCACACATTTATGTCTAATGGTAGTTATTTCTAGGGCTGAGGGGTGGGAAGGGGAAAGAAGGAAGGATGAGAGGGAGAAAGGAAGGAAAAAAGGAAGAAAGGAAAGAAAGAAAGAGAAAAAGAAAGAAAGGAAGAAAGAAACCAAGGAAGAAAGAAAGGAAGAAAGAAAGAAAGAGAAGAAGGAAGGAAGGAAGAAAGAAAGAAAGGAAGAAAGAAAAACAAAGAAAGAAAGAAAGAAAGAAAGAAAGAAAGAAAGAAAGAAAGAAAGAAAGAAAGAAAGAAAGAAAGAAAGAAAGAAAGAAACAAGGAAAGCTGAGAAGAGGAAGACTAGTTATTCAAACTATAGTCTGGTCACTTTGGTGCTAATTCTTGGAAAAATTCTTCGGTAGATTATTAAAGGTATGACTTGTCAATATTTAGAAATAGAACTAATTATTAACCACAATGAGCTCATTAAGAAGAATTTGTGCCAAAATAACCCTATTCCTATCTTTTGATAGAAATAATATACCTGGAATTCAATACTACATTTGTAACCATCTTATGATCTTAGAGGGTAGAATAGGATTATGGATGTAAAGTCACAAGAAACCTCAGACTCCATCTAATAAAACCTTCTTCTAGTCTAACCCTCAGCCCATCTGCCTCAAAGACAGCTAGGTGTCACAGTGGATAGAATGGTTGGCCTGGAATTAGGAAGATCTGAGATCAAATTTTACCTCAGACACTTAATAGTTATTTAACACTTAGCAAATCACTTGATCTGTTTGCCTCAGTTTCCTCAACCGAAAAATGAAATAAGAGCATCTCAGAGGATTGTTGCGAGGATCAAATGAGAACATATTTGTAAAATACTTAGCACAGTAAGAGATACACAATAGGTGCTATATAAATGCTTATTCCTTCTCCCATTTGCTTCCACAGTGCCTGATACAGTAAGTGCTATACAAATGCTTATTCCCTTCCCTTCCTCTTCATGATGACAACACAGTTGGTGGATTCAAAACTGTTACATGAATGGACACAACGAGTGTGGATTAGTAATGACCATCAACTAAAATGGAGATTGTTCATAGCCTTGCATAGAACTCCCTCCCTGCTGCTATTCTGTTTAACATTGCATTTCTTAACTGAGATGAAACCACACTTACCAGAACTGTGGTAAACCTGAAACTGGAAGCACTATCTAATATAATGTATGGTTAAGTGAAATCTGAAAAGATTTCATAAAGCCAATAACAAGAATAAATAATAAACAGAAGAACAAAGGGCAATAGGGATGATTGTAAAGGTATCACACTTAGACTCAGAAAATTACAGAACCAGATAAAGGGAAAGGACAGCAGGAGAAGGGAAGATGTGATTGGACAAGAGTGCCTGTATAAAGGGATTAGGTTTTTAATGGAATGCAAGATCATTGCAACCAAAATAAGATAACAACAAAAAAATACGCTGCAGCATTTAGTAGTAATATGTGCAAAATAAAGAAGGCTATGATCATACTCTACCTGAGTTATGACATACCTATAATATGGTGGCCATTTCTTGGTGTTACATTTTAAAAAGGAGTAGTGATAATGTGGTCTGTGGATTATATCCAAGCAATGATACCAAAGATATAAAGGGACTCAAAATCATGCCCTATGAATAATATGAAATAATTGGGGAAATTTTAGCTCATAGAAGAGAAAAGTTAAGGGGAATTTTCTTCAAAAATCTCACACAGAAGTAGGTATTTGTGTTTCTTTCCTTCCTTCCTTCCTTCCTTCCTTCCTTCCTTCCTTCCTTCCTTCCTTCCTTCCTTCCTTCCT
>CM053622.1:290528278-290541093 GCA_028646595.1 Phalanger gymnotis | reverse complement strand
GCTGGTTCAAGTTTTTGCTGCGCTGGGGCCTAAATAAATTTCTTGTTGTTTTCTCCTTAGAGAATCTCTCATACCTTGCGATTTCGGACCATTCAAACATATACATGATTATATTTGAGATCATAAATTCGTCCTTCCTACTACGCCATCTAACTTCCCAGATTTTTATATCCCCATGGACACCTCATTATACCAGTTTTTCACGTTCTCTGTTTAATTTAGAAAACTATCAGGGTAACTAGCCACAAAAGGTACATCTGGATAGTAGGCCAAATTGTCCCTAAAGAAAGAAGGGCTAATTAGCAATGATCCAAGGACTTAAAATCCTTTAGGCATTTATGCCTAATTTCTGAGAACTATAAATCTTTTCAACAGTATTTGAAACAAAGAAATGTGGCAATTGCAACTTTCCCCATGTTTAAAGTTGAGTATAAATGCCACAAAATGTCAACATTGTTTTATCAACTATTGAGATATTTGAAACACATGAACAAAAACACCCAAATTTTTCAGAAATAAGAACTGATTGTCTTTGATTCATCACTAGGATGATTGATGTCATGTAGATGTACCCAGATAGCTATGGGGTCAAGGAAAGCAGTATGCATTCGGAGACAGAAGAGCAGAGTTCTAATTTTAATTCCCTGTATGACCTTGGTCAAATTAGCTAAACTCTCTGGGCCTCAGTTTTCTTATCTTTATGTGAAAGAATTACACTCTATGATCTTTAAAGTCTTGTCAAGTTCTAAACCCTATGAAAGACTGATAGTGGGACAAAGGGTCTTCCACTCCTATACACTTTGTTCTCCTTGTCTAGGGAAGAAGAATAGCATCTTCTATCTAGGGCTATCATTTTATTTTTTTAATTAAGATTTTTTTTATTTTTAGTTTACAGCACTCTGTTCTATATGATTTTGGTTTCCAGATTTTCTTCCCCCCCAACCTCCTGTCCCTCCCCAAGAAGGCATGGAATCTGATATATCTTCTACATATAACTTCATATTGAACTTATTTACACAATAGTCAAGTTGTAAAGAAGAATTATCACCAATGGAATGAATTATGAGAAAGAAGAAACAAAACAAAAAACAAAAACAAAAGAGGAAAACAAACAAAGGAAAAAAAAAGGAGAGCAAAGAGTTTGCCTCAATCTGCACTCAGACTCCATAGTTCTTTCTCTGGATGTAGATAGGTATTTCCATCATGAGTCTTTTGGAGTTGGCTTTGAACTTTGTGTTGCTGAGAAGAGTGAAGTCTATCAAGGTTAGTCCTCACAGAATCCATACATATGCGGTTGCGTATAATGTTCTCCTAGTTCTGCTCATCCCACTCAGACTTATATTGTGTAGGTTTTTCCAGGTTATTATGAAGTCCGTATCTTCCCCATTTCTTATAGCACAATAATATTCCATTACATTCACATACCACAACTTTTTCAGCCATTCCCCAATTGATGGACATCCCCTTGATTTCCAATTCTTTGCTACTACAAAAGGAGCTGCTATAAATAGTTTTGTACATATGGGTCCTTTTTCCACTTGTGTGATCTCTTTGGGATACAGCCCTTGAAGTGGTACTGCTGAGTCAAAGGGTATGAACATTTTTATAGTAGGGTTATCATTTTAGCAGATTTATCCTCAACTATTTCCATACTTAAATTGTGTGCTCCAGCCAAATTGGACTTTACACATTTCCTCAAACACATCAAACTCTTTTTCACATCTGTGTCTTTGATAATTCTTTTCCCTTGACTTAGAAGACTGTAACCCCACAACTCCAGCTGATAAAAACAAAACAAAACAAAACAAAACTACTTATCATTCAAGGCTTATTCAAAGAGCTCCTTCATTCATAAAGCCATCACTGATATCCACACCCATTTAGAGATAAGCTCTTCCTCCTCTTAATCTCCATAGCACCTTGGAGGTTTGTCTCTTTTATGGTACCTATGACTTTCTCATGTTCTCCCTTATGCCACATTCATTTCTATACTTTTAAAAAATTCTTCCCTTTTAGACCATAAGTTCCTTGAAAACAGAGGCTATGTCTCATTTCCCACAGAAGTCATGATGCCTGACTAATAATTGATTTTCCATCCACCTCTGACCTAGACCTTTGACTTTATGAGTGCAAGGACATTAAGGAAAAATCATAGGATGTGAATAGAATGTGGACCTAGAGATGCTTGGACTACCCAGCTTGTATTCTTATTTTCCCCTTTTGTATCCACAGGCCCCTGTGTCTAGCAGCTGTTTACTACATATTTAATATATTGGATTAAATCCCCACATGAACTCTTCTTTAATGAAATTCTTGCAAAGTAGAGGCCAAGCTTGGGGGGAATTTGGTAAATGTCTGATTTCTCAGCAAATGTCGTGGAGAATGGAATAGATCTAGACTGACCTTGCGGTGGATTACAAAAACAGAGAGTAGTGTCACCATAGAGCCATCTTGCCAAGAGTTTATGTATGTCTATGCACTGAGCCCCATGCAGGTCAACAGCACTTCTGTAATCTATAGTCTAAGGGAATTATCTGGTGTACTGAAAGGTAAAGTGACTTGCCCAAAGTCACTCAGTAGATGTCAGAGGATGAACTTGAACCCAATTCTTCTCAATGCTCACTTAATACATATTTGTTTAAGTATTTGTTGTCAATTGCACCTTTTTACAACTCAATATTTAAAATGTATGGAGACTAGAGCTGCTTTTGGAGGTTTTCTCAGAGAAGATTTTAAGACGATCACTCTTTCTCTTCTTGTATTCCATGACATAGTCAATCTAAGTTTAGTGTTTATTCTTTTACATTCTCCACAGCTACAGATCTTTACCAGATTTCCTAAAAGCTTGGCTCCAGTTTTCTCAGCATTTCCTTTAAGAAGAGTTTTTGTGGAGGATTCAGTTCAATCCATCTGTTGTTGTTTGTCCTTAATTTTTGAAGAGAACCAATGACATCATGGAGTGATGTCTTGATTTGTAAATGAATTGGATTTAAGTGAGGTGAAGCTGCACAAAGTCATCATCTTTACTCTTCCTGAATCATCAAAGTCCAGTGGCAAGACAAAAGTCAAGATAGCTGGTGATAACCTGAGATGCAGTGGATGACCTTGGCATCTTTGATGCCTGACCAAGTTATCTGACCCAGCCTTCATGGCTGTTGGAATAAATTGTTCTCATCCTTCCATTTTCTGGGAAAAGTCTTCACATGCTTGGGGTGGAATCCCCCTTAACTCACCAATGGGTTTCAGACCTATCAGTTACCCTTTATCGGGTTTAGTCCTTTTGTGGAGACACTTTTAATAGGTTGGGGCCGCTGCACATGCTACAGCTCCTTGGAGCCACAGGTGAGAGTTGGGTGACAGGTAGACACAAAAGGTAGAGGAGCAGCCCTTATAAGGGCTCATTAAGCCCTCAAACAAGAGGTGCTAGTCCTTCCTGAACACCCCATAAACTCCATCTAACATGTAATGAGTGTCTATTGAATGCAAGGGACTTTTCTACGTTCTAATCTTATCCATCAAGTGGAGGTGTTTTCTGTGGCATGGCCCAGAGACTGTTGTTAATCTACCAAAACCAGAGCTAAAGTTGTCAAATACTATTTTTCCTTGCCAAAGTAAATGAGAAATGTAGGAGTGAAAATTCTCGGAGCCCTTTGGCATTCTCTAAGCATAGCTCATCATCTTTTATCTTCATCTAAAAGGGCCAAATCAAGTCACAAAGCCATGGCTTGCCGTGATTTTTGCCAATGGGTATGAATAGAAAGGCAGGCTTTTCTGATATGAAATTTCAAGGTTAAGGAACATTCTTTACTAGAATCCCAAGAAAGTTCTAACTGAGGGCAACAACTTTTTCAAATAATGGCATTAAAATTGCCTTCATAATGCAGGGTTAATGACATTATAATAGTAAATATTCCAATCAGCATAAAAGAACTGACCATGGACAGAATATAAACTCTATGAAAGGGGCTATCTAGGAGGGACTTTTCTTCTATTAGTTTCAAGACATTTTAATTCAGTTTTTCTGCCAGGCAAAGGTCATTCATTCATTGACCAAAAAAAGAAGTATCTTTTCCTGTGACAGCTGTGTATCTGAACAGCACAAGGGGCAGTGAGCCAAGCATCTCAGGTACTGCATCTGCTCAAGATTTTATTGAAGGTGGATAATGTTTCCTAGAATGTAAAGGTTGTAGTTACATTTAGACTTGTCTTTATGAATTCATTGGTTGTGATCAGCTAAATTAAAATCATTTTGATAGTATTTAATTTAACAAATATTTATTAAGTATCTTACATGCAAGTAACTGTGTAAGCACTAGATAAATCAATTCAAAAATAAAGCAATCTCTACTTTCAAACATTTTACATTCTACTGGAGAATAATTATTATTGCTGATAATAATTAACAATTTATTAGTGCTTTGAGGTTTGCAAAGAGTTTTGTATATAAGTAATAAAATACAAAGCAGATAGAAATTAATTTCAAAGGAATAAAAAGCTAATAACTAGAAGGTGGTAGGAAAGGCCTGGTGTTAGAAGGGGCAGTTGTGCTTTGAGAGGAGCCTAGGAGCAAAGAGGTAGAAGTGAGGAGGGAGCATATTCTATACATGGAGAACCACCTGTGCAAAGGCTTAGTCCAGGAGATAGAATTTCATATGTGGGAAGCAGGTAGCAGGTCAGTTTGCTTAGAATGGAGAATGAGCAAAGGGGAGTGGTATCCATCTGCTATAACATGGGGCCTTATGTAAAATATATGAATATTAAATCCTGTACAAGCTAATTTGAGATTCAAGTCTTCACATCTCCTCTGTTCTATTATAATAACCTCTTATTTAATCTTCCTGCCTCAAGTTTCTCCCCACTCCTTTTTGTCATTTGCACAGTTATTCCAGTGATTTTCCTAAAGTTCAGGTCTTTCCATGTTATTACAATATTTAACAATTTTTCATTGGTCCCTATTGACTCTAGAATCAAACATAAACTCCTCTATTTGACCTTTAAAACTCTCCACAACTTGGAACCTTCACACATTTCCAGCTTCTTTTAATTACTACCCAGGTGTATGGCGTTTTCAGAGATAACTAGTACCTCTGATGGCAGGGCTTGGCACGTACTTTCAGTACCCATCCACCTTTGGTGTCCACCTTTCATCAACCCTCACCTGTGGCTCTAACAAATTGTAGCATGCACAGTGTCCACAGCCTGGTAAAGCTGTCTCTCTGGACAGGCTAAACCAGATTGAGGGTAACTGATAGGTCTCAGACTTGTCTGTGAGTTTGGGGAAAGTCTATTCTAAACATATGAAGGCTTCCCCCAGTAGAACAGGGAGCTAAAACAATTTATTCTAACTACCATAAAGGCAGCTGAAACAGATGCTGTGGAGTCCTTAGAACTTGGTCAGACACTGAAGACGCCAAGGTTATCCACTATATCCCAGGCCATTGCCAGTCTTATTGACTTTTGTTTTGCCATTGGACTTTGAAGAGTCTGTGAACGAAACTGATGACTTTGTACAACTCCTCCTCACTTAAATCAGATTCAACCACGAGTTAAGACATTACTTCATGCCATTGGTCCTCTTCAAAAACAAAGGCAAAATAACAACTACTTAGTAATTTTGGTGTCCTTGCTGTTGTTCATATGTGATGCTGAAACCTTTGGCCCTTAAAATACTTAGTTTCCTCAAAAATCATTTCAAAGAATACTTTCCACATGCTAGTGCTATCCCTCTCAAAAATCTATTTTTTTCATACACTCTGCTTACATTTTTATACGCACATGCTATTGCCCCATTTGAATGTAAGCTCCTTCAGAATGGGTACTGTTTTATGTTTGTCCCTCACCCCTACCCTAGTGTATCACATGGTGATTAATTCATTGTAAGTGTTTCATGAATTATTGTGGATTGATTGATTTGTCAGGAAAGACTTCATATAGGAGATGTTGGAGCTGAGCTTTGAAGGAAAATAAGCATTTCAGGAGAAAAATATGAGGGAAGAAAACATTTGAAATATTGGGAGGCAACCTGGACAAAGGCTCAAAAATTAAAGATATAATGCTATGTGTGAGGAAAATTCAAAAGTTTAATTGACTGTATCATGGAGTATCTAAAGGGCAGCAATATGTAATAGACCTGCAAAGATAGTTTGCAGCGAAATTGTGAAGAGTTTTAATAGTCAAGCAAAGGCATTTGTTTTCAATGTCAAAGGCCATAGGGAGCCTCTGAAGACTCTTGGTGAGGGAGATAATATCAAAGACTTAAATATACCAGTGCTATTAGAATATCACTTTGGAAACTCATATGAAAGACAGCTGGGATTGAGAGAAGACTTGAAGCAGAGAGACTACTTAGGTATCTATTGCAGAAATACAGGCCAGAGCTAATGAGAGCCTGCATTAGGGAGATGATCAAGTGAATGGAGAGAAAGTGATACATACAAGAGATGCTATGGAAATAGATTATATAAGAATTGGTGACTGATTTAACATGATGAGGGCTAGAGAGAATAGAAAGATAAAGAGAAATTTTGTGTTATAAACTTGGGCAGGATGTTGGGGGACATCAATAGCAATATAGAAGCATGGAAGAAAGGTGGCTTTGGGGGAAAATACTGCATTGAGTTTATGATGCGTTTAGGGCATCTATTTTAAAATGTGTAATTGGCAATTGATAACATAAGAGCTGACCCTCAAGAGGGAAATCAAAGTTGGATACATAGATTTGGATGTTATCTATATAGAAGTGATAATTGTGACCAATAGAGCTTAGGGAGCCACCGAGAGAATGTGTAGGGGGAGAAGAGAAAGGGAATCAGGACAAAGTTCAGAACTGAAAGAGCAAGATGTGAATGATGATCTCTCAAAACAGACAGTAAAGGAGTGGTTAAGACATATATTGGGGAATAGCTGAACAAGATGCGATATATGGTTGTGATGGAATACCATCATCCTATAAGAAATGACAAGCAGGATGATTTCAGAAAACCTAGAAAGACTTAGATGAACTGATATAAAGTGAAGTAGACAAGAACCAGGAGAACACTGCACACAGTAGCAGTTACATCGTACCATAAAAAACTGTGAATGACTTATCTCAGCAATACAATGATCCAAGACAATCTCAAAGGGCTCATGATGAAACATGCTATCCACCTCTAGAGAATGAACTGACGTCTGAATACAGACTGAAGCATGCTATTTTCACTTTTTTTTTGTTCAAGTCTTCTTGTACAAAATGAGTAATATGGTAACATTTTACATGATTGCACATGCATAATCTATATCAGATTGCTTACTGTTTCAGAGAGAGGAGGGGAGGGAGGGAAAGAGGGATAGAATTTGGAACTCAAAACTTTTAAAAAATGTTGAAGTTGTTTTAACATATAATTGGGGAAAAATAAAATCTTATTTAAAATAGTTTCAGGTAATAAGACAAATAGATATATGCACAGAAAATTACAGGATGTTAAATTTGAAAGGATTCTTGGTGATCATCTATCCTAACCCTTTCATTTTGCAAATGAGAATGCTAATGAACAAAGATGCAAAGTAAAGTGAATATTTATACTAGTTCTCTGACCCAAATATATAAAGTTTCAATAAAATGTTAATTTAAATATGATTGTAAGATGTTATGTAAAATGTGGTATATAATGTTTACACATATAGTAGTACAAAATGAACTGAAGAAAAAAATGGCACACCACTTCAGTATTTCTGCCAAAAAAGCCAAACCAAAACCAAACCAAACCATATCCAAAATGGGGTCACAAAGGGTTGGACGCAACTGAGATGACTCAACAAGAAACAAGAATACATAAATCCTTGAGTTTTTTTAAGGTGTCCATCAGACAACAATTGGGGACATGAAGACTAAAATAAAATAGCTCCTGTACTTAAGGAATTTGTATTCTGTTGGAGCAAACAACATGTACACACACATGCAATTACATGTTAAGTATATATAGAAATAGAAATATAGACATATGTCAAATAAATATAAGGTGTTAGGGGTGCACTAGATGCTAGGATAATTGTATCATTGTTATTGTTCTTTCCATCTATATCCCCCCTTTTTCTGTTTCCTTCACTTTGCACCAGTGCATGTAAATCTTTTTGCGCTTCTTTATTTTCATCCTGTTTGTTTTTTTTTAAGCACAGTAATAGTCTATCACATTTATGCATCACAATTTCTTTAGCCACATCTTCGTTTCTAGTTCTTTTCTATAACAAAAAATTCTGCTATAAATATTTTGGTGTACATGGAGCCTTTCTTCATTATTAAACTCCTGGACATATATGTCTAGCAGTGGAATTTCTAGGTCAGATGATATGGACATTTATTCACTTTATTAGAAATAAATAGATTTTCAGAATAATTGGACCAATTCACAACACCATCAATTATATGAATATATCAAGTACATCAAGTAGATTATTGTGCCTTTCTTCCATAATATCTCTGACATTGACTATTCCCAACTTTTTATTGAAGGCTCTCAATGCAGCCTAAGATGATATTATCATTTTTAATTGTCCTATTTACCCCATATTGAACCTATAAACTATTGAAAGCTTAGAAACCCTCTCAAAAATCTACAGAAAGGCTTATCATAGAAATCATACCATAAAAATATCAATTTCACCAGCTGAAAATAATGATATTATTTCACATGACTCAAGCAATTACTCAATCAATGAGCACATGTCCAGCTTTGTGCTGGAGGAACCTCATGGCACCACTACCAGTAAAAACATCTCAGTTTAGCAAACTGGCAGATCTCCTGATCGTCTTTATCCTCCATCCCTGACAACTAGTTCTTAGTGTTCTCTCCCTAATTTTAAGTGTATCTTTAAATACTAAGAACTTTATGCAATCTTTGCTTTACTCCCTTCGTTCCATAACCTGCATCACATTTCTATATCTTCATGTTGTATCCCCACAACCCACCCTCTCTGTGCTCCTTATTTTATTTTAATTTTTTCTTTGCATCACCAGCATCTAAAATAGTGCCTTGAACAGAGTAAACAATAAATAATTATTGAATTTTTAAATTAAATTGAATGGACTAGCCATGACACTACTATATTCAGAAATCTTAATGGCTTCCAATTGCCTAGCAAATAAAGTTGAACTTCTTTTTCTTGAAATCCAAGAATTTCCACAAGTTGCTGTCAAATGTTTCTAAATTTAGAGCATTTCCTATTAGTGCCTGTCACACCACATTCTACTCTTTAATCAAACACATTTCTACTTTCCTGCCTGTGTATATTTAGCTATGCTATTCTCCATGCTTGAAATCTCTTCCCTTTCTTTCATAGGTTTGTGTAGAACATGAGCTGGGTGTGCCTTTCCTTTACATCTGTTTTTTCTATTCCATCCATATCCATACCTTATAAACTAATTCATATGCTATGTCCTTTATGAAACATGTTCTCTCTGGTCAGAAGTATGTATATTTTGCATTAGAGTTCTTTATTTCTTTTTTTAGTATCAATTTACATTTATTGAACCCCAAAGATCCCTCTGTATGCATTCAGACCAAAACCTAATTTTGCTTATTATTTATATTAGGTATCTGATAAAGCTAAATATAAGACCCTTTTACAAAAGAGTCTCTCTCCCATTATGGCCTTTTTTGTGTAATACATCTGACATTTCTAGAATGCTTCACTGGGATTCTTTAATAGTACAAGCTCCCTAAGAACAAGGCCTTTTCACCTCCACCAGCACCTAGCTTATTTTTCTGAACTCAATGGATAGTTAATTTTTTTGTTCAACTTTGAATTAAACTAAATTATTCATACACACAAAATTAAAGTGAATTATAATTAATTTTGCTTTGAAAGGTTATGAATATTATAGAATTTAGTGTTGGAACTTGTTTTAGAAATCATTTAGTTCAATTTCTTTATTTTATAGATGAGGTTCTGAGGCTCAGTGGTTAAGTGATCTGCCCAAGATCACATAGTTAGCAAGTAGTAGAGCTGAGATTTGCTTGGACTCAGGCCTTCTGACTCCAAATTCAATGTTCTTTTCATGACATCAGTATTACTTTTATGATACATGATACTCCTGAGGATAATTGTAGATTATTCTTTAAAATCAGATCTGGAAACTTTGTATGAATAAATGTAATCTCACAGGTTAAAATAACACTCTCACTTGTCCCACTGCAGGGCACATGAATTCCAGATTTGGTGTACTTTTATTCCTATGAAACAAACCAACACCCATTTCTGGGTAATACTGGAAAAGTGGATGAAGCATGTAATGTAAGGATAACATTCAAAGGCAGACTTTTAAAATTAAATTAGATACTGAAGTGAGTCAACATAACCAATCCTGTAACATTAGTTTTCACAGGGAACTCAGATTATGAGTGTTTTCACCCCTATTTCCTGCTATAGCACAATTTCTTTCTTCCTATGAGGTTTAGTATGGATTAGTAACTTGTATGCTGGCAACTACCACATACAGACTTGGTTTATGGAGTCACAGTATTTAGGTTTCATTGCTGTTTACCCTGTATTCTATTCTCTTTTTCTGTTCCTTCCCATGTTTTCTCCCCTTCTCCTTTTACCAATATCCTTATTAGAGAAAGAAACTTTCTTAGCTCTCTTTTTCCTTAGCATCTGATAATTCTCACATTTTGCTTAAATATAGGAAATAAATTTTTATTTATTTTTTATTTAGCAAATATTTATTTTCTCTCCCTTCGATCTCCCTGCATTTGAAAAAAGGAGAAAAACAACATTTTATTTTGTAACAAATATGTACAGTGCCGAATTTGCTCATACTGTGATTGTATAATTTTGTATCTTATGTCCATCACCTCTCTATTAGGCAGTGGGTAGTATACTCCATCATCGGTCCCATGGCATCATGGTTCCTCATTGAAGGTCTTCTCTTCTTGTAGAATCTAGCTATGGAGAAAGAGTCCCATGGCCAAGAGGATGAATGAAAAGTTCATCCTTCATATTGCTTGATACTGGTTGAACTCAGGGAAGTTCTGAAATGTCATTCTTTGCAAGAATTTATACAAAAGAAATGGATAATACATCCAAATTTATTTCCAAAAATAAAAAAGACTACGTCTCTAAGAAAAAAAGAAATGCTATAAAGAAAATAATATTACACTAAACATTAACAACTTTTTGTGAAATTTAGTTTTTAATTTGAAATTGCTCCCATTGAATGAATAATAAAAGGACCTCGGAAATGCATATAATGATTGTGCATTAATTATTAAATAATGCATATTTAGCAGATCATCTGAGATATTTATTGGGGCTTCAAATGCTTAAAAACAGACAAACTTTTATCTTTAGGATTTATAGACTAGTTCAAAAGTCTCCTGATGTTCCTTTCTTTCTTTTCTTTTTCTTTCTTTTCTTTCTTTCTTTTTTTAAGACTATCTATTGGTCCCAGAGAAGCTACTGGCCAGTGTGCTTAGGAGACTTAACTCATATGAAGTATAAGGAAGAAAATAGTATCTGTGCCACTGATGGTGTGTTCTTAGGTAACCCAATTTGGCTATGATATTTAGATTCTTGGTTTTTCCAGCTAAAAAATGAGATATAACTAACGACACAATAAATTAATAAATTAAAGATAGTGAAGAATAGTACACAAGGACTAACCTTGAAGTCAGGAAAATCTTGGTTCAAGTCCTAAATCTGGCACATCCTTGCTGTGGTACCATGTAGTACCAAATTCCTTCATTGTTCCAGGCATCTCTCTAAAACTGTATATATTACCATAAAATGAATTGTCAACCCACATCAGTGGAGGATGTCTCCACGCTAGGAGTTCAATGACCTGTTGGCTTCACTGGGCTAGATGAAACAAAACAAAAACAAAAAAAAACTTTTCCCAGACCCTCAAAATTTACTTTATTCCATTCTCCAATCCCCACCTCCAAACACACCTACATTGAGTTTCATGCAGAAAAATTATATCTTCAGATGTGAAAATATTTTGAATACCACAGGGGAAGAAAAGGAGTGGCAGTCCTACAATGTTGCCTGGAGCCAGACCTTATTCACTATCCTTACTTGTCCTTTACAAGCCCTTGGGGGAGTCCCTATGAACTTATTTCAATTCAACACTCCTTTTTTAAGTTTATTAATTTAGCATAATAATGCCAGGCCCTAGGATAAAGAGGCAAAAACTAAACCATCCTCTACTCTCAAGGAACTTTCATTTTAATTAATGTTATTATTTACAGAATTTATAGTGTTTCAAATTTTGCAAAGTGCTTTATAAACATAAAGTCATTTTATCCTCACAATAATGCTGGGAATGGGATGTTATTGTTATTCTCATTTCAGAAATGAGAATATTTAAACAAGAGTTTAAGTGATTTCCTATGGTAAGTCACATAGCTGAGGTCGGATTTGAATACAGGTCTTCCTGCCTCTGGGTGCAGAGCAATATCTACCTTGTCACTTAGATGCTTCCAAGGAGGATGATAAGAAATTAGAAACCTAAATAAGGCCAACCTTGTGCCCAAGTTTCAGAAAGAATAAGGAAGTATCCAGACAACACAGCAAATTAGTTTCTTGGTGTTAAACAATCTTTAGTGTTTCCCAAAAAAGATATATCGATTACTTCTATACCTATTTAATTGTTTTTGTGTGAATTTTTAGTTTTATCCTGCCTAAGACAAGAAAACATGAATAGGTTATCATTTATACAGAGGAAAAGAATGCCCAAATCAGAGATCACAGAGCTTTTGAGATGCGGAAATCTACCATCTAGAATGTGTTCATACTTAGACAAATAAACACCCTTTCTTAAACACAAATATACCCCT
>CM053622.1:290508278-290523278 GCA_028646595.1 Phalanger gymnotis | reverse complement strand
TTCCTCCTTCTTTTATTTCATACCCCTCCCATCTCTTTTACTTAATTCCTTCCCTATTCCTTTTTCTTTTCTCCCTCAAGACCACATTCCACAGCTCTCAGAAACTTAGCATGGGTCATCTTCTAAAATAGGGAAGAATTATAGTAAGACTGTAGGGACAGGTGGCCTTGTGTATCACCAGTGATTGCTGGACCACAGTGATCTACAGAATCCCACTGGTCTAAAGCCATTGGTATGATGTAGCTAGGTGTCCCAATGGATAGAGCATCAAGCCTGTAGTCAGGAATATCTGAGCTCAAATCCAGCCTCAGACACTTACAAGCCCTTTGACCCAAGGCAAGTCCCTTACTTAAGTTTGCCTCAGTTTCCTCATCTGTAAAATGTATATTATAATAGCACTTGCTTCCTAGGGTTGTTGTGAGGATTAAATGAGATAACTGTAAAGTGTTTTGCACAGTGCCTGGCACATAGTAAGTATCATGTAAATGTTAACTATAATATTATTATCATTATTAGGATATCAGGAAATGAAGCTAAAATCAGGAGAGATGGGCCCTGCCCCCATTTATTCTACCAACTTACTGTAGGAACTTAAGTGAGCCATTACTTTTCTAGTATTAGCAAGAATTCTTGAGCCACAGCTTTTCACAAAAATGGTGACAATTAATGATATAACCTAGCCTGGTACACTTATCTATAATGAGAGTACAAATCTGACAGACACCCTTGGCAGAAACCTTCTCTGAGCCTACCTTGATGTGAGGTATTTTCTTCCCCATACACAAAATGAACATTGCATACACCATTGTGCTTGTGCAGTTGACAGAGGACTTGGGGAAGCAGGGCTAGCTCACATCTTTCCTATTCTTTCTTGAATTGTCCAAAAGGCCAGATTATAGTCTCTAAATACTCCTGGAATTATACTTTGGCTCAGCTCTATAAAGTACATGGATAGGTTCTACATCTGATTGAAACTTTGCTGATTCTCTACTTCAATCAGCCGTGTCCTGTTCAAGGGGCAAATATTTAGGTCCAAGAGCTTGATGGATTTTCTCACTTCCTCCATCAGGCAATCACTATTCTTCTGTATATAGGTGGGGAATGAAACTGATGACTTGTCAGGATCAATGAGCAGGATTAGTGAAAGCAATGTTAATATTGAAAGATAATACAATTTCAATTTATCTTTTTTTAAAAATTGAATGGGACCTTTTACTAGATCATCTACTGCCAGTCTCCTCCACAGGCTGCTTCTCCAACAAAACTACTCTGGAATATCAGGGAAACTGGGGGTTTGACTGAATGCCATGAGGCCCCTGAACTTTGCCCCTCTGATAGGTGCAGGGTTCAGAAAGACAACTGTGAAAGGATTGTGCTGATGGAGACTAATATATCCCCATCAATTTTGAACACGAAAAAGTAACAATTTGAGTTTCACTCTGACATACTGAAGAAGTTTAGTAGAGACACAGGAAATAGCATTCCAATAACTATGCATGGCTGGAGGATGGACAATCTGACAGAGAATTGTTTTGTGATCCTTGTGCATTAACTTGGCCTAATTAACAAATGCAATACCGGCACAAATGAGCCTGCAACGATTGCCAGTCGGTATGCTCAAAATGAAGCCACTGGGGAACATTGGAGAGCAATAAAAAAAGCAATGGCTGCTTATTTTTAATTCTTTGGAGGACCAATTCAAACAGAAAATGTAATTAAAAATTTGTAAATAGAACACCCAAAAGCACTCCTTCTGGCATTAGTATGCATATCTTTGATATTTGCTTAACAAATTATCAAGTACCCTTTTTTAGGTAAAACTCACTCACATACACACACACACACACACACACACACACACACACACACACACACACCTCCTATACATTTATTGCCATTCAGTCTATAAAATTGTAATGCCTTTTGCTGCATTTAGCCAGATGCTTTGTCCAAACCTCAATCTAAAGTCAAGTTTAAGAAATGATAGTTGTGTTTGTGGCTTTGTGGTCTAGAGGCTAGAAAGTCTGGGATTATAACTCAGAATTGCATATATGAGCCCTTTAAATTTGATGTTAAACTTTCAAGTTTAATTTGCTCAGAGCAGTAGAGATCCCATTTCAGATAAAGTTTTTAAGTTATAGATATAACATAACTAATATTTGACTTAATTCCAATTAAGGAGCATTTATTAAATGCTTACTAGCAAGGTGCTATTCATGGTGTTGAGGACATCAACACAAAAAAATCACACAGTTCCTTATCTAATCACAGAACATTTACATTCTACTTGCAGTGGGTGTGTGTATGTGTGTGTGTGTGTGTGTGCGTACATGTACGTATGCTCTTGTGTATGTGGTGATAGTGATGGTGGTGTGTGCATGTATATGTGCATATGTATGTGTATATGTGTATACAGATAAGCATGTGCTTCCATGCATTTGTATATTGATCGAGAATAATAAACATAGTCTCTGAGTATGATTATAGCACTTCCTCTAGGACTACTTCCCCTACTTAATACTCAGAGGTTTGCAGATTTCCTCAAAGTCCAAGAATCCAATTGAGTCCATGTACTTCAACTCATGAGCCTCAACCAGTGATCATACTTTTAGTAGTCAGCTAATTGATACATTAGCTTAAAGCAAAAGTATTTACAAAGATAGTATCATAAGGGCAGTAGTTAAATTACGTTACTCTATAAGCCTGTGGTATACTCTCCAGCAAATTTCTGCATCGTCTATAAAAAGAATGTACATAAACTAAGGGTACACTGATGGTGAGGCACACACATAGGAAACACATGTGGCCAGGGTAGCTCATGCCTTGAGAATTACAAGAACCTGATATCTTTCTCTTCTCATGCATATATCTACTAGGTATTCTTTATAGAGATGGACAATGGAAGCATCCTTGACTGGGGCGGAGTGGTATCCTCCTCTTGCCATATAACCTGGAAAATTTCAATCAGCTTTTGTATGAGCAATGAATCCCCTAAACTGTAAATCTCAGCTGGAATGGAATCAACACCAGGTACTTTGCCATATGAAAGGGGCCTAATGGTATTCAAAACCTCTACTTCAGTTGGAGCTTCAGCTAGGGAGGGACTGAATTCAACCTGAGGTAAATGGTCAATGGCCTAGGCATTGATTGATGATGGTTTGTTGAGAACACTATGGAAGTATTCAGCCCATCTCTCCAGGATCGTGTCCTCATCACTAATCAATGTGACTCCATCAGCACTGAGTAGCTGAGATGAACCATAGGTCTTTGGCCCATAAAAAGCCTTAAGGGCATCATAAAAGCCCTTTGGATTATTACTATCAGCATAAAACTGAATTGCTTTTGCCTTCTTATGAAGCCAAAAATCCTGCATCTCTCTAAGCTTTGCTTATACTTTACTTTTAATGGAATTAAATGCTGCCTTCTTAGAGATGGATGAGCTATCCTGCTGGTAAACTCTGTGGAGTTCCTGTTTTTCATTTAGCAGCTTCCGAATTTCCCCATCATTTTCATCAAACCAATCTTGGTGCTTGTGAGTGTTCTGATCCAGATGAGCAAATGCAGTGGTATACACCAAATCTCTGAAAACTGCCCACTCCTTTTCTGCTCTACCGTTGCTAACTGTGTGTTGTCTCAATTTTCCATCCAAGTTAGCAACAAACTGTTCCTGCTCAGAGAAAAGCTCTAATTTGTTGACATTAATTCTTCTGGTCATCATTTTGCCTCATGGGTGCTGCTTTTCCTGAATGTGAATATTTAGCTTGGAAAAGACAAGTCTATGAACAGTCTAGCACTCTGCACCACACATTGCCTTCATTACTCTCACGTCCTGTCTGTCTCTTCTCCTTACAATCATATAGTCTATTAAACGCCAATTTTTGCTGCAAGGGTGCATCTACAAAGTTTTATTGCATTTAGGTAAATGGAAGACAGTATTGGTGATGAGAAGGTCATGAACCGTGCAAATCTTCAGTAGTAAGTGATCATTGCTAATACATACATATATATATATATATATATATATATGTATATATATATATATATGCCTTCCTAGTCACCAAAAAGTGAAACAAAGCTGTGTGCTTGCTCCCATGCTTTTTAGCTTGATGTTTTCAGCCATGTTGTCAAATGAGGATGAACACAGTATCAAGGTCAGCTACCGAACTGATGGTAAATTCTTCAACTTTAAAGGCTACAAGCCAAGACCAAAGTGAAAGGAATGTTGGTGAATGATTTTTTGTCTGTATATGATTGTGCACTCAATGCAGCCTCTGAAGCTGAGATGTAACGAAGTATGGATCAATTCTCTGTTGCTTGTGCTAATTTTGGCCTAACAATTAACACCAAGAAAACACAGGTGCTCCATCAGCCACCACCACATCATCCATACTTGGAACCATCAGTTACAGCAAATGGAGAAGATTTGAATGCTGTGGATATGTTCACTTACCTTGGTAGTGTACTTTCCAGAAGTGTACACATTGATAATGAGGTTGACTCATTCACTGTCAGAGCTAGCTCAGTGGCAGAGAAAAGGTATTACGCTAATTACCAAACTGGAGGTCTACGGAGCCCTTGTACTGACCTCATTGTTGTATGCCTGTGAAACCTAGACAGTCTACCAGCACAATGCCAGGAAACTGAATCGCTTCCATTTGAACTGTCTTAGGAAGATTCTGAAGATCGCCTGGCAGGATAAGGTACCAGACACTGAGGTCCTTACTTGAACTAAACTGCCAAGCATTGAAACTCTGCTTTAGAGAGCTCAACTCCAATGTGCTGGCCATGTTGTTTGAATGGAAAACATAAGCTTACCAAAAAGACTATTTTTATGGAGAACTCACAAAGGGCAAGTGTTCACCTGGTAGTCAGAAGAAGCCATACAAGGACGCTCTCAAAAAATTTGGAATTGATTGTGTGACATGGGAGACATTGGCACTGCATGACTCAGCATGGCATGCCCATATCAGAGAAAGCGCTGCACTCTCTAAGCAAAGCAGAATTGAAACAGCTCAAAGGAAATGCAGGATGCACAAGTCTGGACTATCCACCCCAAATGTTCACATGGACTATTTGTGCCCAACCTGTGGTAGAGCATTCTGAGTTTGTATTGGCCTGATCAGCCACAGCTAGACACACTGACTCTTTACTCAAGCATAGTGATGTCATTTTGTTCCTCTTCGAGAATGAAGGACAACAACCAACAAACCGTCAGATATTCTGATGACGTTGATCTTCACTAGATATTCTATGTCTGCTCAGTTGGGCATTTGTTTAGTAACTCTGAGCCTGATTCTCTCTGAAACTCAAGTATCAACTCCAAGGGATAGTTGTATTTTGAATCCATAGTCAGCTCTCTTTTCTGTTTCCGTACATTTTACCCCTTTAATGCTGCTTCCTGCTTTGACTACTGCCTCACTGTTTCCATGACTGTGTGAAGAGTGTGTGTCTATTGTCCTTACCTCAAACTAATAGAGTCTCTGACCTACTTCTTTTTGCATGTGGTATCTCCTATCAGTTATTAATTCTGATGTATAACATTGCCAATGCAGGAGAGAAGAGAGAAAACTCCCCACTCTGGTAGAGGGATAAGATACTATTCCACAAAGCTCTTCCTTACTTCAAATCTCTACTGGGATATCTTCAGGGCTTGTCAATGTTTACTTCCTCTAGGGAGCTGGGCAATTATTAAGCTCCAACCAATAGCCAGCTGCCTTTTCCATTCGGAGAAGTCCTTCACAATTTGTAAAGGGATCTCAGGACACAGACATGGTTTTGCATTCCGTTAACAAATTGCTATTTAATTACAACTTGCTTCTTGTGATTACATCGACTAGTTGGTGTCCACCTCAAGCAGCTGGGGAAAGCAGGTATGGGAATTACTATGTAGGCCAAAGAGTAAATCCTTCCTTCCACAGAAAAAATAGCTTGGGGGGCTATAGTTTAAGAAATGTTATAGCATCCACAATCACTAGTACTTACTTCATGGTGTTAGTGGGCTCAAATGAGATGTATGTAAAGAACTTTGGAAACTTAAAAGAATATGTGTATGTATGACATTGTATGAATATGTGTGTATATGCACACATCATTCTGTATACATGCATATTATATGTGTCTGTGTACCCATGGCATCTAAAACATGTGCCCTTGATAACTTAAAATAGTGCATGAGTCTTCAGCAACTGCTCCTGTGTTCTTGGGAACACAGCCAACAACAAGAGGATTGGTCCGATCCTGGCCTTGTTTCTAGCACCAGGTGCCAGGAGTTGTTTAGATAAAGCAGAACTGAGGTAAAATATAAAATGCTTGCAAACTGATTTCTGTCCTCATGATGTTTAAGTATCAGTTTTCAGGATTCTTATACACAAAAGAAATTTTAAGCATAAAAGACTCAGAAGTATGCATTTTGTGAAAGTAAATTTAAAATAGAATTCAGTGATAGTAGTTATATTTATTTTTACTGAATTCTGTATTAAATTTGCTTTTGCTAAATGCATGCTTATGAGTCTTTTATGCTTGGAATTTCTTTTGTGTATAGGAATAAATTATCTTCCCCAAAGCCGATTCACAGTATGCTTTGTGTACCTTTTTTTTAAATTATTCATCCTTTTGGGGAAACCTTAGTCATGAGCCAAATGCTAAGATAGAAACGAAATCATCTCATAGGTACACGTGGGTAGGGGAGAGAGTTTAACATACCAAAAGGTATGAAAAATGGGAAACCACCCTCATTAGAACCTCTGAGAATGAATTGAGGCCAAGCTATATTCTTGAGTATGGAACAGTGAGTTGGGACAGTAGCCCAGTTCCAGCAGGTCACAGAGCCCAGCAGTTTGAGGTAAGGAAGAGAAACATACTCTTCACACAGGCACATAAATGGAGACACAGCATTCAAAAAGGAAGTAGCATTAATAAGTAAGATGTTCCCAAAAAGAGAAGAGAGTTGACTGTGGATTCAAAAGGTGACTATGCCTGGAAGCTGAGAGTGAATTCTAAAAAGTAGAAGAATTAGTAGCAATTCCTCAGGGTTAGATTACTTCTAATGTTCTATCATCCTATTCTCTAATGTTTTATAAATTAGCTTGTACTCTAAGCTCATGTTGCCTTTCTTTGCCAAGTATTCCTGTTTTTGTCATTTATCCCAGTTCATCAGGCTCACACATTTATTCACTGAGAAGATTTTGATGCACTTTGGCTTCCCCATTGTTTTCATAGGTGAAACTTCTTTAAGATATAATTGTCATTATTATGTCAGAATTAGTGACATTACTTTTCATCTATTCCCATTTTTCAGAGTCAACAATTTGCTTCACAAATTTTCATTAAAGCTGCAGTAACTACATAGAGTGCACTTTCAGCTATTTCCTTTCTTCTTATATGGTGGTGTTTGCCTTTTTTTTTCTATCTGATTGATGACCTCCCTGAACAGAGTCAGTTGATTCTATAATGGTTTCCACATCAATAACCAGTCATTTCCTGCTTGTTAAGACATAGTCAGTGTGTGTGTGTGTGTGTGTGTGTGTGTGTGTGTGTGTGTAATGTTTCACTGTATTCGCTGTTTTCTGTGATTCCTGACATTCTTCTAATGACAGTCCTCACATTACACTTTGAGTGAACCTCCAGGTGTGTCTATGAACCTTTGCCATTTTTTATTTTATTCTGAAAAAAAATACTTTCCACTGTAGTTTTTGTTATTTTTTCCTGAGATCACCTTCATAAGGAAGTCACCAAATGAAAAAGTGTATGTTAAGACATCACCAAGTCTTACTCTACTTCATCTCCTATGATAAATATTGACATGACTTTTAACATACTCATAGTGGGGGGTGCTGGACTTGGAGTCAGGAATTCAAATCCAGCCTCAGATACTTGCTAGATATACAATCCTAGGCCAGTTACTTAAACTCACAAGGCCTCAGTTTCCTCATCTGTAAAATGAGGATGATAATCATATCACCTAGTTCATGAAGCTATTGTTTATCATGGTCAAAGTACATAAGTGAAGAATGTTATGTATGGTAGAGGGCTATATTATCACTGTTAACAGTAATCACCAGTAGCTGTGGTATTCCAAGGCAATATGACTTAATATTGCAATAAATGAAATTTTCATCCCTTTTGGGTGTTCAACGAAGCTACCATCATCTATTCCTTTGATCATCTCTCTGAGGGAAATCTGTAAACCACTCTTCCATTTCTTGGTACTTGCTTTTTTGTCTTTCAGGCTTATTTATAATGCGAAAACCAACCTGACTGTGGTTCAGTTTCTCCACTAGTGAATCACTGGACAAAGATCACATGCTAACAGAACTGGTCGTTAGATCGTTTGTAGCTAACTGAAGAGCTACATGGTCTTGAGTACCCTCCTCCATTCTTCCAGTCATCAAAGAAACAGAACAGTCCATATAAGGCTGAAGGTATTATGACCATCCTGGCAGTTAGGGTCTCCATAATGGGCTGCTTATCACGCCACCAAAAGACTTTTCCAGGACCATGTTCTGAGCCTATATGCCAAGGTACAGAAAGAGTGCAGTAGTTAGTGTTTGGAGCTGGACCTGGAGTCAGTAAGACCTGAATTCTCACCCTTTTTCAGATATATGTTAGTTGAGTAATCCTGAACAAGTTACTCAGCCTCTCTAAACCTCATTGCTCTAAGCCATTTGTACAAATGAAGATAATAATGACATCTACCTCACAGAGCTGTCATGAGGGCCAAATGAGGTAATTAATTTAAAGCATTTTAAAAACCTTAAAGCCCTATATAAAAGCTAGTTTTTATAACAACAATTGGTATTAGTATTGCTATCATTATCCTGGTGTTTGGCATTTTTAGAGCAATAAAATAAATAGCAATAAACATATGTACTCTAATTCTCTCGGGGACTAGAAGTAGTGCATCCCCAGGCCTTTTTTGAATTAGAACAAGAAGATGTGTGGAAAGCTCATCCAAATTCAACAGACATCTGTTGCCATTTCTAATCTCAAGATTTCAGTCACCTCCAAGGTAACTTTTTGTTATACTGTTATATGGAAAATCAAGTTGTTAAAGTAAGGAGTGCTTTAGGAGATTGCGTGCCTTCTTTTTGGCCAAAGCCATTAAAGGGATAGCATTCAGGCAAGTATAACTAAAGCATTACAATACACCAATGAGTCTATGATATCAGATCAGTCCTGTCTCTTTTTCATGCTTCCTTGTGAGTCTGACACAGGAAGTCCAGCCTAGGTGCTGGACTTTGAATTATTTGGGCATTATAGGTATAATGATGGATTGGGAAGGCTGTGCAACACTAGGAAAAATACAATTAGGTGTATATAGGATGACTTTGGCATGTGGTAGTCTTCATTCACAAGAAATCTTGTTGATAACCAATTTAAACCAAGCATGGTAGGTTCCTAAGAAGCAATTCAGCTCAACTCAGCAAGTATTTCTTGGTTTTCTGCTTTGAAGTGCTAGGCCCTTTGAGGGATGCAAAAGGAGAGGCAGTGTGACATAGTGAGAGGGAGCAAGCTATAGTGGAAAGAATTCTGGATTTGAGGTTAAAGTACCTAGGATCTGTTTCATAATTATCTGTCACCTTAACTAAATCACAATCTCTTTGGGGCTCAGTTTTTAAAATGAAGTACAGGGACTAGTGGATCTCAAAAGTCCCCTGCAGCCATAAATCCATATTCCTAAGTAGAAGACCTTATCCTTGCTTTAAATGGTTCAAAGTCTAATCAGGAAGAGAAGAAGTATACAGTGCATCACATAAGACCTAACCACAGAACACATGAAAATTCAACTTGTTGCTTTCTAACTTCTCACGCATTGTATGATTTAATAATCCAAGACAATGCAATTTAGTGCTTATGTAATAAATGGCATTAATAGATGGCAAATCTTTTCAGTGGACAGAGCGGAGTATAAACTAAAGTGACTAGACTAGCGTAGACTAGAAGAAGGGACAGGTAGGTAGTGCAATGGATAGCGTGCCAGGCCTGGAGCCAGGAAGACTCGTCTTCCTAAGTTCAAACTTAATAGCTGTGTGACCCTAAGCAAATCATTTGACCCTATTTGCCTTAGTTTCCTCATCTGTAAAATAAGGTGGAGAAGGAAATGGCAAACCACTCCAGTATCTTTGCCAAAAAAAACCCCAATTAGGATCATGAAGATTGGACATGAAGGAAATGACTAAAATAAAAAGACTAGCAGAAATAATCTGAGAACATTCCATGTGGGGGAAACATAATGGAAACTGAAGTTCATCTCAACAACTGGTGACTGGCCCTTCCCAAGTCAAAGCAGTGCAACAACTCCAATGCCTTCTATCCTGTCTTTAGTTACCACTTGAAGAATGTTTGATTTCCACCTCTCCCTTCCCATAGCGGCAGGTGATTTGAATTAATGTTAGTCTTGTATAGTGATATGGCAGAAGGGTCAGCATAATAATATGTCTATTCCATTTGTGAGACAAGAGTATCTTCTAGATGAGCTTGGGGAAATGGTTTTTACCATGCTGGATTCACAATTTCTTTAAATGTTTTGTTTAGTTTTTTTTTCTCTGCCCTTGGAAAGGAGTTATGATGGTGGTCATTAGCATTTCAAGTGTGAATGCCTGCTGAGAAACAGGGGACCTAAGGGTTTAATTCTGTCTCTGTGTTTATTTTCCTCTTCTTTGGAGAGTTTCTCCTATGCCCTTTGCTAAAGTTCAGTGAATTGTATGCCAAGCCAGGATTTGTAAACAAATTAGGGGATACACAGTGACAGTTCAGTCATTGATATGATAGGCTATCAGGCTATTTATTCGAGGTATAATAGTGCATGACTTATTAAGAAAAATCATTTTCCCCTTGAAGATAAAAGTGTTGAAATGTAAAATACTGGTGACATTAAAAGGAAAGCCCCAAAGCCCACTTTTTATAAGATTCTGCTCTTCGAATTTCTAAGATGTAAATCTGTATTTGGCTAGGGTTTTGAGATTCTACTTTTCAACAGTCAGTGCTGAATATTGGAATACTGAAGTAGGAGAACAAGAATATATTAAGGAGAAAAACCCCAAACAAAAATAGGAAGACAAATAAATGAATAAAATATCCCTCAAATATATCAGCATTAAAGATTATTTAGTAAGGAAACTCTCCCCACCAACACAGTCTATAACCCCTAGTTTATAGTTTATAGTTCCAGTTTATAGTCTTAGAGACTCCAGAGGCTCAGAGTTGCCAGACAACTAAGTGTCAGAGGCAATATTCAGTCAGCTCTTCTTGACTCCTAGTCTGATGCTTTTTTTTTACTATGTCATGTGACTTCTCTGGGTACCTTAAAATAAGGACAGAAAACAAAAATTGTTCAGCATAATCATTTTTCCCCCATTTTCTTAAAATCAAAGCCTATTTGAAGAAGACTGGGAAAACATATTGGACAGAAATAGCCCTGCATATATTGAAATTATTTATTCATACTGAACAAAATTCAGGTTTATAGATAATCCTACCTTTCATTTAAAAATGAGCTCATAGGATTATAGTTATTAGGATTATAGTTGGAAGGGAGGTAAGAGGCCAGCTATTCCAACATTTCATTTTACAGATGAGGAAACTGAGACTCACAGAGGTTAAATGATGCCCATAATCACATCTTGTAAGTTTCAGGGACAAGATTTGAACCAATGTCTTCCTAACTCCATGTGCAGTATGGCAGTTACCATACCATCCTGAGATTTCATATATATTAAATAAAAATAAAACCTAACTTTTTATGTATAGACTTTATAATTTCTGTACAATAAAAGAATTTTATTGTTTATTGTAACCAATTCTTGGTTAATATCTGAAGTTGATGATCCAACTTTGTGGGTAACAGCAATTTTTTGTGTGCCTATCTGTATGGTACCAGTAGAGTAGCCAAATCATAACTGTACTGGCATAACCGATCCATCCTTTGCAGAATAGGGCAATCAGAAAAAAAAAGAATTGGGAAAGTGGATTAGTGGATTTGGCTGGAAATATGTTTGTCATCTTTGAAACCAGTATCATAGGCTCCACAAATCATTTTTATTTCAAAACTATTTAAGGATTGTTCTGTAGACAAAGACGTATAGGGCATGGAATTATACCCTATTTGGCCAAAGGACTTGGTACTGTTTGGGTTAACAATGAGCTTCAGAAAAGTGACAAAAATATTTCACCATCCCATGGTGGGACAATAGCATTTATAAGGGATGGAACTGAGTTCCATGCCTGTGTGGCAAAGGTGAAATAGGTGCTGGCTTGAGGATGATCAGTGGGGAGGAGGAAACCCTTGAGGAGTTAGGGGGATGTCTACCTCAAGCATGGGAAGCCTTCCTTGGTGGCGTGGGCAAATGAGAACAATTTGTTCCAGTGGCCATGAAGACAGCTAAAGGAGGACGTGTAGAGCACCTAGAGCTTGGTCAGATATTGAAGACACCAAGATCATCCACTGCATCTCTGACCATTGTCAATTGTCTTGACTATAGAGTCATGACTCAGATACCTGTGGAAGAGAGAGGGAAGCTGATGACTGTGGAATTCAGTCTCACCAAAATCCAATTCATGCTCAAGTCAAGACCTCACCTTGTGATGTCATTGGTTCTTTTGAAAAAGGAAGGACAAATAACAAGAAAAGCTTCAAAAGAAAAATATTATTTCTTTCATTGATCTGAATCTGTTGTTATTCAAAATTAGAAAGCAAAGTGACCACTACCAAAATTGACATTCTTGTCCTTTCTGTAAAAAATGGTTGAATCATTGGCTCATTCCACTGAGCTTTTGGCCGCCCCCTCAGCAATGCAGTTGGTCTATTTGTGAAGCTCTGATTATCCATCAGATAGGTTTATTATGACTGTTATGTGACCTTTGAGTCACTTTGACTACAGATCAAATAAGTAAACATGTAAAGTGCTTTGGAAGCCTTAAAGAGCTATATGCATTCTAGATATCATCATTGTCATCATTGTCTGCCACCCAGCTTTATCCAGAGTCTTTAATTCATCATGTGATCAAAATTCTAGATATACTTTCCACTTTTTTCTGTTCTGGGAAATCCTGGGCCTCTAATCTATTTCTATACATGGGCTATCATAGGCAGCACTGGGGAATTGAGTATTTCTGCCCTTACCTTCACAGATAAGCTATCATCAGTCAGTGTTGTCTAATGGGCCAAGCAAGTCAGATTAGTTTGGTGCTTCTGATTTATCCTCCATCTAACCTATTGTCCTGGAGAAGTTAGTAACTAAAATAAACATATTTCAGCATTCAACAAATGTTAATTAAGAACCTATGATAGACAGAGAATTATTGCCTTATCTACCGTAACTACCTTATAAACATGTCTAAGACAAAGTCTGTGGCATTAAGGAGTTTATAGTTTAGTGTTTATGCTAGTTTATAGTAAACAGTTATTAAAAAATAATGTACTTTATGCAACATAGGAGATACAAAGTGTCTGCAACTTGTCCTCAAAGTAATATCATTTTTAGATTCTGTGAGGCAGACATTCAAAAAAAGGTTACCTAAGCATAAGAGAATGTCAGAGTGGGAAGGAAACTCATATGCCATTTGACCAACCCATAAGATTCCCCATTACCACAACCCAATAAGTGAGCAACCTCTCCCTGAAAATATCCAGTGAGAGAGAATTTTCTGTCTTCTAAGTTAGCCCATTTCATTTATGGAGAGATCTAATTATTGAAAAGTTTTGTTTTGCTTTTCCACTCTGACATTAAGCCCATTTGACTTTTTGTAGTTTCCATTTGTTGCTCCTACTTCAATGATCTGGGACAGCAACAAATATAATCATTTGATTTTCCATTTATTCTTTTTAGTACTTCAAGATAGCTATTTCCCCCTCTCAGTTTTCCCTTCTGTGTTTAATAACCCCCAATTCTTTCAACAAATCTTTATATGACACAGACTCAAAGTCCTTCACCATTCAGTTAGTCTTCTGAATACATTAAAGTATATAGATATTATTTCTAAATCTTTATGTCCAGAGCTAGATGTAAAAGACGAGATGTGTTCTTGCCAGGGCAGTATTTAGTAGGGCTATCACCTCCTCATTCCTGAAAGTTTTGCCTCTCTAAATTCTTCCAAAAATGGCGTCAATTTATGATTGTTTGTTTACATGTTATGTTTTTATCTATCAATGTTTACCATTGATTCACATTAACTTCATTTTTATTATTCGTTGGTCTGAATCTGTGATTTCACTGATGTAACGAGTTTATATAGAAGTGTGTCAATAATAGTCAACAAATTTTCTATAACTTAGAACTTCAGAAGATTGTACTATGAGATTATGTGGCTTGCTCAAAGTTGTGTAGTCAATATAGTCAGAGATGTGACTTGAACCGAGGTCTTTCTACTTGCAGGTTGGTCCTCTATCTGCTGTATCATAAGCAGTGGGGATGCTTTCATTACTTCTAATCAAGTAATATTACGGTACTCTACTCCTTTTAATATTCATCTTTCAGACCGTTATTGGTAGGAGTTCAGGGTGCAACTTATAATACCTATTGGGTTCAATAGTAAATCCCTGCAGAGTTTTACAGTAAGACATGGGCGGTGGTTGGCCAAAGGACCTAGGCACTTCTGTCTACGCACTAGGAGTGGGGAGTGGCATTCTCTCTGTAATGGGGTGATGGGCAAGAAGTTCTGCTATTTAAGGTTTGAGTATGTCATGGAATTATTGGATCATAATATATCAGAGATTGGGGTAGAATGACAAGAAGATTTGTTCAAATACTTCCTTACCTTGCTACTGACTTCCTTGATAGATTTCCTAGTATAAATCATCTTTCCTTACTCTGGGAAACAAGAATTTCTAATTCTCCCCCATCCTTTTTTTTTTTTCCTTTTAGCTCCTGTATCCTAGAACAAGGGGTGGAATGTGTTGTTAAGCAAAATTGTCTCATTAGCATGGCTTTTGTTTCTTTTGAGCGGAAGTACTTTCAGCTGTTAAGTGCTTAGCCCCAGGCCCAGGGCCCTGTCAGGTGTGAA
>CM053622.1:290425658-290508178 GCA_028646595.1 Phalanger gymnotis | reverse complement strand
TTGCTGCGGTGGGGCCTAAATAAATTTCTTGTTGTTTTCTCCTTAGAGAATCTCTCGTGCCTTGCGATTTCAGACCATTCAAACATATACATGATTATATTTGAGATCATAAATTCAGCCTTCCTACTACAGCTCCAAATCTACAAGTCAAGACTATGCTCTGGCACAAAACCTCAAAGAAAAATCTAACTCTCATTGTTTTCTAGGGATGTTCCCCCTTAAATTGTCTCCTGAAAATTGCATTCCAAAAAAGTACATATAGGCAAGCAAATACCTGTGATTAATGTTGTTTGTAAAGACAAATAAGTGGTTAAAACAAAAAAAAATAGATTTTCCCTATATGTTCTCAAGGGAAATGACTTCTAAGTATCAGGAGAAAGACAATCAAAAGAAAGGAGATAGTAACTTATCAAGTTGTGGTCTGTATATGTAATCTAAGGGATATATGATCCGAAGGATTTTCAGCAATGTAGTATATGTACTGATAGGTACTCCCCCAAATTTGGTTTAAACCAAGAGCTCAGCAATCATTTAAATCTCTGCTGATTATAGAGCTGACTAGGTGTGATTGGTGAGAACTATTTGAGTCAGCTCATGTCCTATGTTGAATCTCTTCATATAAAAATGGGCTATCAAAACAGGTAGTACAGAGGGCAGACTTAATTTGCTGTAAGAATAATACAGTGAAATCAAACTTTATTGAAGAAACAGAAGGGTTATTGCCTGAATTATACAGTGACTCATTTATTAATGACAATTTGTGCACTGAACTGTACAACTTCTACGTAGGGATGCGGAAGAAGCCCTTGTCTTCAAGAAGCTACAAAGCAATTGAGAGAACAAAATATGTATGCTCATGATGCTTCAGTACTTCAACAAACCAAGAATTTTAAGGGTAAGTGCTTGCTTTACAAATGCAGGCTACAGCTCTTTTAGACTTTAAGAAGCCTTCCTGAGTTGTAATGTCAGAACAATTAAGTCTCAGCTAAAATCTCACCTTCCACAAGAAGCCTTTCTCGATCCCCTTAATTTTAGCGATTTTTTTTGATGATCATTTCCAATTTATCCTGTATACATCTTTTTTATACATAACTGTATATATATATATATATATATGTATATATATATATATGTATATATACATATATATATATATATATATATATATATATATATATATATATTCTCTCCTCCACTAGACTGTGAGCTTCTTGAGAGCAGGAACTTTTTAACCTTTCTTTGTACCTCCAGTGTTTAGCACAGTGTCTGGCAAATAGTACATACTTAATATGTGTTTATTGTTCAATTAACCAACCTGCAATCAATGTGGCTATGGGCTTCTCTGTTATCTTAGATTGGACTTTGAATAACAGATATATTAGTTTACAATGTGGGCTGGACTCAAAGCCTTGCCTGGTGCCAGGATATCCAAGAACTTTTTTTTTTAATTTTGGAATAATATGTTATTTCTTCCAATTACATGTAAAAACAATTTTTAACATTCTTTTAAAAAATTAATTCCAAATCCTCTCCCTTCCTTCCCCTCCTTCTCCCTCCCTAACATGGTAAGCAATTTGATATGAGTTATACACATGCAATCACGCAAAACACTTCCACATTTAGTCATGTTGTGAAAGAAAACAGAGGAAAAAGTCATGGAAAAAGTGAAAAATGTTATGCTTTGATCTGCATTCATATTCCATTGGTTCTTTCTCTGGAGATGGATTACATTTTTCATCATGAGTCCTTTGGAATTGTATTGATTCATTGTATTGCTGAGAATCATTAAATCATTCATGGTTGAGTATCATACTACATTGCTGTTCTCATTCTGCTCATTTCACTTTGCATCAGTTAACATAAGTCTTTCCTTGTTTTTCTAAAATCATTCTGCTTGTCATTTCTTATAGCATAATAGTATTCCATTACAATCATAAAGCACAACTTTTTCATCCATTTCCCAATTGATGGACATCCCCAAAAGAGGAAAACTATTAATAACCATGTGAAATCTGATTTTAAGTCACTAATAATGGGATTACCACAACAACAACCAAAAACCTCTGAGATTTTATTAGGGTCTAGGCATTATGGGACTCTGAAATTCAAAGGTAAATGACATGTAGGTCCTGCCTCAAATGAATTTGATTCAAGCCTTCTTTCAGCCAGAGACAAGGTTTATTAGAACACTGATCAGGGTGGATGAGACTTCAAGAACCTTCACTATTGGCCAGATTTTTAGAGAATCTGAGCAACTGTGTTGCTAATGCAAGTGACCCAGATTCTTAAGGAATCTGAGCTATCCAAGAACTTTTGATTTATTTTTACAGTTCCTGAGATCAAATATACACCTGCAGGCCATGATGTAGAATTGAAGAAAACTCCATCTATAATGTCCTTAAGATAATAAGTAGAAATCACAGTTAAATATGTGAGTTCATAATGATAAAAGCATAATCTGAATCCATTATGCTTATAGAACCTAGTAACAGTGAGATCAAGACAGACAGATTTCCAAAGTAAAAGAGGATGATATAATGGCAGGAGCTCTAGACTAGGAATCCATAGGTCTGAGTTTGAATCCCAGCCATGCCACTGGCTGCCTTTGTAGCAATGGACAAATTATTTCACATCTATGTGGCCTCAGTTTTCTTATCTCTAAATTGGAATTGCTTATAGTTAACTTTCATGAAGGAGTTGAGACAGGTACTGCGAATAGCTCTGGCCTACATGGATTAATTTTTTCCCTGCTTTAACTTTGCTACTATACATGTTTTTCTGCTTCCCCTCAATAATAATCTGTATTTACCATCCATACCAATCCAATTCCTCTTAAAACATCTGGATCTTGACTTTGCTTCTGTATACAGAACCCCATTTTCATGAAAGAAAAAATACTTTCAATGGAATTAGAATCATAAGTAGTACAAGAAATGTGGATTTCAGATCCAATATAATTCCATATCCTTCCAAAGGTACTTTCCCACCTGATAGATCTTTTCCACCTAAGTGTCTCTGACTTAAGTCCATCCAATTCACTAATTCATTTCATGACTTTAGTCACTTGATGACCTAGTTAGATAACCAAATATAAGGCAAAAGAAAGGAAAGCTTCACCTTGCAGCTATTTTCCCTGAAAGAACACCAGTAAAAATGAAGGGGACAGAAAAGGTTTCCTGGTACATGAAAGGTGAATTGATTTATATCTGTGTGCCACTGGAATTCAGTTTCAAAACTAATGATAGTAGCTTCATGTAGAATGGTTAATATTCTTCCCCACACCCTAAAGGCCCCCTTTGGTCCTTAGCAAACAGAAATAAAAATGACCCCAGGAGCTTAAAGGCTCTACTGAGGCATTGGATCAATGACATCTTCTTCCTCGCATTGTTTTATTTATTTATTTATTTTTGTGGAACATCTTTTCCTTTAAAAAAATAATGCTTGAGGGCAGCTGTCTCCTCCGAGCCCCCCTCCTTTTGAATGTTGCTAATGTTAAAGTCCTCGCCCTGCTCCAATAACAGGCCACTACAATATAAGTGGCTGGGCTTGGTTGCCAATCTATAATGTTTCTGGCCATGATTAATCTGATAAATAATAAATATATCAATCTAGTCTTTTAGACAAGGACAAATTCTTACCAGCGGGGAGGCATGAGGCCTCTTTTACAGCTGCCTGTAGTGCTGGAATTAATTATTTAATGCTTAATTCTTCAGGAAATGAGAAAGTTTTGATTAATGTTGTCCAGTGTCATTTCTTGCTTGTTTGATATGTGTCAGATAATTTTTCCTCGGCAGTTGCTCTGAAGAAGCCAGAGGCTACTGTCACTGGGATCAGACACTGAATTTCTAGAGATTAATTGAAGTGAAAATTTAGAGGAGAGCCTCAGAAGCGCCTGCCCAAGATAACCTTTCACAGGCTAAATTTAGCTTCATCTGGTAATGCTTGCCGCCCACTGCCCTGGTGTCACACATTTATTTTTAATGGTATGAGGAACTATATTTGGTTTCCTGTTGATTTTTTTTTAAAGCTGACCTCTCTTGTTGGCATGATTAAAATACTTAGTTGGAAAGTATTTGAATATTATTTCCATCATTGGTAAAGTACTGATGGACAGATATCAATGATAGATAATCCTTTATCAGTCCTAAGCCAGAGCTCTAAATAACCTGCGCTGTGTATTCATGACTAGTAGGAGCAAAGCAGATTCCCATTGAGCCTAATTTTTGGGTAGCAAATAACTTAGTATCATAATTTGCTATATCAATTCCTATTTCCTGGAGCATTGGACCAAAAATACATAGGAGAATCTACTATGACCTCTTTGTCATAAGACCTCTGTTGGTCTAAGCTTCTGACATGCCTTTTTACAATGTGGCAAAAGGCAAAGCAAGCATTTATTTTCTTTAATTCCTTGCTTAAGAAATCATGATCTAATGGCACAGACTATGATAAAGGGAGGAATTTTTGTATAGGAGAAAGAACATAGGATACCTGCATTTAAACTAGATCTGATCCTACCAAGGCATGTGGCTTGGGCAAGTTAATTTATCTCTTTGAGCCTCAGTTTTCTCATATGTAAAATGAAGAGGTTGCTATTTAAAAAGGTCCTTTTTAACTCTCAAATTCTATGATTTTAAGAAGGGGCTGGCTTCGAAGTCCTTTTTGATGCCTCTTGGTTTGAGTCTATGGCCTTATTGTTATTTACCATTTTTTGTACCACCCCTTCTCCCTGCCCTTATCTCCCCTTCCTTCTTAGTTCCATGTGTTTAATTGTTTTTGGTCTCCCAAAGACAATGCTCAGTCATTATCATGCACAATCTCTTTAAAAAGTTATCAAAAATATGTTCAAGTCTTTTTTTCTGATTAAAGAAGGGTGAGCTGATATTCTGCTTGCTGCCTTAGTTAAGATTAATTTTGAAAGTCCAAACTGACCAGTACTATTTTGTCAAAATGTTTACCCTGAGTAAATAGACACCACTTTAGGTAGGCTACTTTTTTGACTCAAGAGTTAAAGAATGAGTAACTAATTTTTCAAAGGTTTATGGAGGTAGGAGAAAGGAAAAAGTGAGTCTCTCTCCACTGAAAGTGTGGTAGAAAGAATTAAGATTTTTGTTTTTGCTGTTGTTTGTTTGTTTTTGCCTCTTTATAACTATGGATAGGAAATTGGAAATGGAGAATCAGGTTCTATATTTTATAGACCCAAGTGCTTTAAAGAACATTGAAAGTTGTTAAGCCTCCAACCTAAAGGTCAGAGAAATAATATAAATATCTATCTATGAAAAAATTTATAATCTATTTATATTTCTATCATCTAACTGATCTAACCTTAAGGTATTAATTCTGCATGTCTCAATTTATGCTTCATTTCTAACATACACAAAAAAATACTAGGAACTTCATCAGACCTTTTAAAATATTAATTGAATCATGGTCAGTAATCAACTTTTTTGTTATCATTTGTGCTCAGGAATATGGCTTTTGAAGGAAGAGAAATCTGCTCTGTTTGGTGTCTATATTTCTTACAGGAAATCAGTCCACAAATATTTATTAAGTGTCAAGCACTATGCTAGGCACTGGAGATAGGAAGACAAACAATAAATATTACCCTCAAGGAGTTTATAATCTATAGGGAGAAGCAATATATACATGCTCCAATATGAGTATATCCAAAATAATTATGTTCAAAATAAATACAAGGTACTGGGGAATAGAGGAGCCAGTAGGCTCTGGAGAAGAAGTAAAAACTTCAGGTAGGAGGAGGTCTTTGAGCTAAGTATGGAAGAAAACTAGTGATTCTCATAAGAATGGGTGAAGAGGGAATTTATTTCATGAATGACAGACAGGTGACCATGCAAAGACATGGGGACAGCATTGACTATAGGAGACTATAGGAAGAAGGAGTAACAGGATATCCTCAGAGGTCTTGCTCCATACATTTTCACATCAATAGAAACTATTCATTGTCCATAGACACATTTTGGATATGAAGGCCAAGTGTAAGAGTGGCTTCTTTTTGGAATGAGGTTCGTGGAGAAGAGAGGAAGAGCTGAGAGTGTGTCATCTAGGATAAGTGATCAGGTAATCTAGAGGAAGTTCCAGCTCTGCTGATATTGTGACCAAACCCACATTAATCTATTCATTGAGACTGTTACAGACACATACATACACACACACACACACCCACGTGTGCATGCATGCGTGAAAAGAAGAAAAACCTAGTATGAATGTAGTTAGAAGCCACACACTGATCTCTCTCCAAATTAGAAATAAAGGGGTTTTTTTTAATTAAAGGTTCTGGTATTGTATAGTGGGTTCCTTTCTTGAAATGGGTAGGGAAGAATTGGTGCAAACACTGTCTGATGATTTTCCTCCTATATACATGTGTATATCTGGCTGGACATATATCTAAGTAGAAGTGTAGTACACATGTAAAACTAGTTGTATGTGGGCTCAGAACCTCAAGTGGTTCACAAAAAAATCAAAATAATTTTAAAAGAAACTTTAGTACTCACTACACAAATGAGGCAAAACACATAGAGAGATATATTTGGTTATATTAATGTATCGTTTGGTCTCTCTTTACAAAATCAGTCTCTGACTTCTCTGACTTCAGTCATTCTTTTACCAAAGATTGGCAAAAAGGAAACATGTAGTGATTAGGACAAGGTCTCCAACTTCAGTTACACAACATATGTAAACTGCCTTAGCTAAAACCAGCACAAAGAAAGAGAGAAGAGGGTAGGCCAAACACAAAAGTGACTTTAGAAGTTGAATTTGTTTAGGGAATTTGTATTTTCTGCTGCTTTCTCCCAGAACCTATTTGCATTTTAAATAATTAAAACATTAAAACTGAAAAATTTATAAATGAGAGCTGCTAAGAGAATCCTGCTTGGCAGACAATAGAAAAGAAATTATTACCCTGCTAAGTTGGCTTTAATGTCATATCTGTCACTCTCCCCAAGGTAGGTTCATTACCATCTCAAGTGCACCCCTGCAATTCCCCTCAGAACACAGGTATGGACACTCACCCATGCATTCACATTCATACACACACACACACACACACACACACACACACACACACACACACACACGCTCCTTCCACTTACCTTTCTCCCTTTAACTCGTATTGTCCTCTGCTGTTAAAGACTTTATCTCTAGAGGACTTTAATCTCATTGTTAAAACTCACCCAAACAGAGTCTCTGCTGTTTCAATAATTTTCTCCCTCCCCGCTAGTTTTTTTTTTTTAAGAAGAAAAAGTTCATTTGGGAAAAAAAAAAAGGGCGAGGGTGGCGGGGGTGGCAGGGAATTCATGTGGAGAGTGACAGAACGCTTTGTCCAGCGCAGCTTTGGCTGGTTGTAACAAGCGTCAGGACATTAGACGCAACAAAAGCTGGATTGGCAGTATCATCAATCACTGCCTTGACAGCCGACTTCAGTTTGTTTGTTCCACTCTGCATAATAAGTGATTGGATCAGGTTTAATTAGATATTGGGTAATCAATCATTGCCAACAAGGCAACTCAGCTTGGGATCTAGATGCTGCAAGGGGGAAGAAAAAAAGCAAATCTCATCTAGTGTGCATAAATACTCCAACATATAAGCACACACAGTGGTGTGTAACAGAGGAAAGGTATAGAGATGTCTGCACGATGGCACATAATAGAATAATTCACATCTGTACTACTTGTTACCACACATCAGTGGTGTGACATTTTACTTTCACTGCATAATTACTTTTCAATATAATATAATATGCAGACCTGAGGGAGGAAGAGAAAGCAATTAAATTATGCACTGGTCCCTTCTCCTGTCACCTTCGCCAAAAGTGACCAGAAGTTATTGCTTCAGTGCATAACCATTTGGGGGTTGATCAGAGCATAATGAAGGACACACTTTGACTTACCAACACCATTACAAACATGAGTGCCCATCTCAGTGTTAACTCATTCTGTTGGGGGATGATGGGTACAAAAGAAATTTCCACATTTCTAGGGCATATTTCCTGACTAAGTCTAAGACCCACAAATTGCATCTCTCTGGATTATTGCCAATGGTAAAACTTAGTTCTTTCTCACTAGTTCAGTGGACCCATATTGAGAAGATACCTGAACTGTGGCATTTTTCTCTCAAAAGAATATTCCTAGCCTTTGTAGGAAAAATAGATGGGAAGCCTCATCAGATTTATTATAGGATGCCAAAGGTTATGTCAATCCCTTTATGCATCTTATTAACTATAAAGGCAATTTAGTTTGGGATCTTGGGGACTCCAAGTGTTCATCTTAGTTCAGTGCCTGAGTTGCCCTGTGACCCTGAATAATTACCCATCAGTTTCCCCTCAGGGCCTTAGTCTGCTCATGGATAAAATGGGAAAATCTGACATTATTTTGTCAGACTTAGATTTGCTTGTCTTTTGTTGTTGTTGTTTAAAAGGGAAAATTTTCTTCTTCCCTACTCTAATGTACAGATGCATTTGCTTCTGCATCCTGTCAGCCAATGAGTTCTGAAAAAAGACAGATGAGGATAGAACAGATGGAGAAACTAAGACTATATGACATGGTAATACTTGTTGAAAGAATGACTGGATGAAAATGAACACTGAATTGTCCAGCAGGACATTAGTACGTATTTTACCAAAAACAATGGTATGATTTCTATCACAGAGTGTTATATAGATTCATAGACTCTGACTCCCTATCTGCACTCTTTCCATTAACCCATGTTGTCTCTATTACTATTGACCAAGTATTTCTTCTTGCTTTTAGCCAAGACTGAGAGTGACAAAAATGGGAGAGACAGCAACAGAATTGGTCAGATTTGGCTTACAAATGTAATTGTAAATTAATACTGATTTGGGCCGTAAAGAGTCTGCCACAAGAGAAAATTATGCAGAATGCATTGTTTTTGCACTACGTCATAGAAAAGGATATAATAGGATTTTATGATGAAATGATTTGCATAGGTCATTTGCAGATGAGGAAAATGAGACCTAAAAGGTTAAATTAGTTGCCCAAATTTATCCAGAATAAAATAAAATCTTCCATAAATTAGTCAGTCCAACAAGGCTCAGTTCTCCCCCCATGAGTCCCCTTTCTCATTGTCTTGCTACTATCCACACCCTGTTACATAAGGAGATGAGGCCATCTTCTAAGGGACTGGATGATAGGGCTGCTCCCTCCATGACCCATTCTGTTCTTACTCCTCAGCTTTTGAATTGTACTGGATTTGTACCAAATGGATCAGCTAAAAATTCATTTTATCTAATTCAGATGGATCCTCATTATTGACAGCAATCCTGTTGTTCTGATCTCTAACACATTTACATGACACTGCATTTGTTCCAAACTTTATCTTCTCTGCTCAAGTCTTCAATGACACCCCTAAACACCTGCCTCTCAGCAAATGACCTTACCCTTTATGGTACTCTACTCATACTTTTTTTTTTTTTTACTGAGAGGTGGGAGATACATTTCAGAAAATGGAGGCCAAGAGTTTCCTCATCTTCCCTCATCCACAAATTAAATTCTCTCTGCATCTTTATTTGTCTTTTCCTTCTTTGTTCTAATGTCAAAGAATTAAGATGAACTCTTCTTTCCAAGGTTGACCCTTTTACTTATACACTTGATCCCATCCCCTCCTTTCTCTTTCTGGAGTCTTTCACATCAATCATTTCTTTCTTTCTGTCACTTCAATATCTTCCTATCTACTGGGCCTTTCCCAAGTGTAAAAAAGCATGTCCATGTCTCTCTTATGATTTAAAACAAAAACGTACAAAAACTTTCCCTTAAACCTAGCACTTCCTTGAACTTGAATACTACAGCTCTCCTCCCTTTCACTGCTAAATTTTGAGAAGGAATATTTGATATCTCATTCCTTCAGCCAATTCACCTCTTCAGCTATTATTTGGTATTCCTTCACTACTACCTGGATTTCTAACGTCCAGTCCCTTATATTGTTGAGCCATCTCAATCCTTCCTATGCAAAGTCTCTTGTATATGTTTCTATCATTCTAATTCTGACCCCTATTACTTTTAACCAGAACTACTGTGATTGCCTTTTAACTGTTCTCATCACTTTCATTCTCCATTATCTCCAAGTCATCCTTTTCATCACTGCCAACATAATCTTCTAAGGCATACACATGATCATGAATACAACTGTGCTCCCTCTGAGATGATCTCTAATTTATCTGTTATATATACTGTTTGTACTAAGTTATTTCCATCACCTCCCACATCAGACTTGACTTCTTTGAGAAGAGGAACTGAGTTTTTTTTCTTAATATGTTTTTTGTTGTTGTTGTTGTTGTTTTGCTTTGTTATGTTTTTTCCTTTCTTTGTGTCTCTAGGGCTTAGCACAGTGACAGGAACATAATAGCGACTCATAAATGCTTGTTGCTTGACTGGACCATGACTCCTCTGTTCAAAATCTCTCAACAGTTTCCAATATCTTCTAAGATAAAATGCAAACTCAGCCTGGAATTCAAAGCTCTCCGAAATTTAGTCTCAACTTATCTTTCCAGTCATATTTCATAATACTCCCCTTCTTGTACTCGAAAGTTCCAGACTGATTGAATTCCTCCATGTCTCCCAAACTCAAAATCCCACCATTTAGCTCCATGCTTTCATATAGGTCATCCTCTATGACCTCCTTTTTCACCCCCACCTTTAAAATTCCTTCTTTTCCTTCAAAGCTTAGTTCTAGTGCCACCTCTTCCAAAAAGCCTCCCTTGACCCTGCCCCACCTCCTCAAATAAAATCTTTCTCTCCTTCCTCAAATATACCTAAATCTTGTCTATGATGTCTAGATCTTGTCTGGATCTCGCCTATGTCCTCATCACCTCTCATCTGACCTTGTACTATAGTTATCATTGTACATGTTGTAAGATTCTAGACATTTTTATGCTAGGAGTAGTGCCATTTCTTTGCATCTTTGTATCTCCTATCCCTAGTATGACACATAATAGGAAACTAATAAAATATTGTTGAACTGACCTGCATTCTATAGATAGTTCCTCAATAATAAAGGAGTCAAGAAACTAAGACTATTATTTTGTCAGACTTAGATTCTTGACAGTATAATTTTTAGATGATCATATTATCTATTTAGCATTGATGGGGTTATTGAGAAATGTACAAAACTGTTAATTTTGCTGCATTTACTAAAATACATACTATGTAGAGAAAGAGATTATTGAATTGAAAAGCTCATGAAAAATTTTAACTTTAAAGAGGGAAGTGAAAAAATGTGGTAAATATCTGGCTAATTTATTTATCTAGAAATATATTTATTATCTGTTTAATCTCATTTTTGCTACTTATCTGTATTATCTTGGGAAGTTATATTACTTTTGTGCTTGTCAGTTGTCTCATTTGTGAAATGAAAGCTTTAAAATTCTGAATATCAATTTGGAATTACAAAGTAAAAGCAATTAGAAAGCTATTTGGGATATATGCCCATTATTGGACATACACCCCAAGATCAAAGGGGGAATCAATGGTCTTATATGTATCAAAATATTCATAGCCTGCACTTTTAATGGGAACAAAACAATGGAATCAAAGTGGATTCCCATCTCTAGGGGAAATGATGAAAAATAATAGTGTACAAATGGAACAATAATTATTGTGTGAAAATGATGCACATGAAGAAGAGAGATACAAAAATGATTACATAGATTGATGCTAAATGAAATTAACAGAAACAAATGAACAAGACATTCAATTGACTATATTAATACAATGTAAAGATTAATAGAATGAATCTGAGCTCTGAGAAACCTCTTTTAAATAATTTTACTGAGCTTTATAATGTTATAAGGAATGATTACATATTAGGTGAGCTCAATATTAGAGTTAGGCATAGAAAAGAAAAGTACTTCTAGAAATGACCATTATAAAATCAAATGGTATCAAAAAATTTTATATTAAAATGAGTGAATTGATCTAGATGCTTTCTAAGGTTTTTTTTTTTAGTTTTACATCCTAAAGTTCCTCTGTTGTTAATGTTGAAACAATGGTAATCATCCAAGGGGGCCTCCTGAAGTAATTTGTTATACCAAATACTAGACATGAAATTTCAAACATGAGGTTCTAGACCCATATCTGACCCCAGCTCTCTGTAATATTCAACAAGTCATTTAATCTGCCTATTGTGGTGCAATTTTCCAATCACAAGTTATGGAGAGTGGAATCTGATCATAGGATCATAGATTTAGAGCTGAAAGGGGATAGAGAGGCCATCTAGTGCAACTACCTCATTTGACAGATGAAGGAACTAAGCCCCAGAGAAGTTAGGAAACTTGCCAGAGGTCACACAGGTAATAAATGACAAAGGTGCACCTTGAACCCAGATATTCACCAAACTGATGATTAGCTCTTTGGAAATGGCAAAAGTAAAGCTCACTATGTTATAAATCTTAATCATGATTTTAAGTTGTTTTCAGCACTTCCATGAGATACAAGAGAACTTGCAGTCTAAATACTAAGGAAGGACTTGGCTCTTAGTCATATTAGGTAATTCCTGTAGTATGCCCAGCAGTGTTAAGTATATTTTAACTTCATTAATTAATGTGTTTGTTCATCACTACCTCTTTTTTTAGTGTCTCTACGAGAGGTGGGTGCTCAATGATTAGGGATATGATGTGATATTGATAATGATGATAAAGATGATGATGGCAATGAAACTTGACAATGAATCCTTGTCTCAGGGCTTTTGTATTTATGTAGTTCTTGAATATATTTCGTCTTCACCTGTTAGAATCTCTGCTCTCCTAAAGACATGATTCAAGGACTACCATCTTGCATAAAGCCTTTCATTATCTCCCCAACTGCCAGTGCCTCTTGCAATAAATTTCCTTTTATTTTGTCTACATTTTGAGGAGAAGTTGGGTGACACAATGGATAGAGTACTGGACTTTAGGAAGACCTGAGTTCCAATATGGCTGCAGATATATAATAGCTGTGTGACTGTGGGCAAGTCATTTAACTTTTGTCTGCATCAGTTTCCTCAACTGTAAAATGGGAATAACAATAACCCCCAAGATTATTGTGAGGATCAAATGAAATAGTCCGTGGAACACAAGTAAGTGTTTAATAAATGTTTGTTTCTTTTTCCTCTCCATCTCTCTGGAGGTACTGCTCCACTAAACCACCAATAAAATGTAGGTTCCTTGAGGTACAGGACTATTTTACTTTTATCTTTGTATCTCCAGGTCCTAGCACAGTGTCTGATTCACCTATAAGTGCTTAATAAATGTTTGTGGATTAAATGTTTGTTGAGTGATTGATTGATTCCTTTGAATTTAAGAAATACAATTTTTTTCCTCTCTATCTTAATCTGGTACTTCAATTTCTTGGCACACAGTCAATAAATGAGTTACATACAAGCAATTGTGGATTGGGTTGATATTCAGAATACTGGTCCTTTCTTCACTGGTATAAGTACGGCTTTGGGGACATTGGACCTTCTTGAAAAATATGGAGAAAAAAGGCTCCAACTCATAATTTCTTGTTGAAAAGTAACTTAGGATAATTCTAGAGATTAAGAGAATCCCTCTTGGGCTACAAAACAGTTTGAAACATCCATGAACTAGAGGTTTATTTCATCCTATAGATGCTGTCTGAGATAAAGACTGAACTGGCAACCTCCCTAGGACCTAGTAAAATCACCAGAAACTTCTCTTGGGGCTCTGGAACTCATTCTCACTGAGGTCTGGCTGATCCAGCTCAGCATAGACCTTTAGACTATTGTTCCCTTTCATCCATGTTATCTATTTCCCAAACTCTCTGAAGAAACCAAAGGAAAGAGATTTGTTCAAGAGTTTGGAGGTAAGTTTGGTAGCCCCTATAATACCATTCACTCAGGTATGTATGGCTGCTAACTAGCCAGTGTTCCTTGTATTAACTAAGATCACAATTTTTAAAAAAAAAGTGCTGAGAAACTTTTCACTTTTTTTCTTCTCCTGGACACATTTCTCATGTCCTGCATTAATTTAGACTACATACTACAACAAGGGTAATGTGATTTCTATAGCTTTCTGACAATTATGAGCTAAGCAATGTAATGTGTGAATAAATACAGGAAAATATCTGGCCAGAAAGAAATATTTTCACATATTAGTGAAAACAATTCATCAATGGGATACTCCATTAGGATTCTGAATTAAAAGAATTTTTCCAAATTTCATAAAGATTTCATTATTATCTTTAGCTGGATATTAGCTCTATCAATTCATCTGCTTTAATGGTGCTTTATCACCATTTCTTTTGTTTTGTAACTACGTGGAAGAAAAATTTATCATTAAGCAAATATTTTGCAACAAGTTAGAAATTTATGTTAACACAGCAAAATGTAGACTGGCATTTTATAACAAGAAAGTATCTTCTATCTACTCTAACCCCTTATTTTACAGATGAGAAAACTGGAGGTCATGGAGCCAAAGTGATTTTGTCAGTCACATAGGTGGAAAGGTTTGAACTAATCTCCAGTTCACTGCTGTTTTACTATACTTCCTGTAAATCAATGGGCTTCTGCCAGTGGCAATGGAAAGAATATTGGTTTTAAAATGAGCTGAATTTGAATCTGGGTTCTGTCCCTTACTATGTGAACTTGATAAAATTATATCATCTCCTTTGGCTTCAGTTTCCTTATTTGTGAAATGAAAGTGTTGGGAAAGAATCATTGATTTAGAGATAGAATGGATATCATATGTTATCAAGTCCAATACTTTCGGGGTTACAATTGGGGAAACTGAGACATAAAGAGGTAAAGTGATTTGTAATGTGTCAACAACTGGTAAGTATTTAGAGCAAGGTACAAACTCAGGCTACCTATCAATTTCTTATTCTAGGGATTGTGAGTCTCATTGTTGGCTTTGTGAATTACAGCCTTCAGTCTCCTGAGGTGTGGGGGATGGGGTCTGGCTGCCCGAAATCTCCTCTTCCCCTAGGGTTGTTCTCTAGTAATGTTGCTCTTCAGCAATGGTCTCAGCTCTTTGTTGTTTTAGCTGGGTGTCTGGCACTTCCCCTAGGGGAGCAAGAGTATGTCTGGGCTCCTAGTGTTGACCCCTGCTGGCTCTGCCCCTCTGGGACTCAGGTACTCCCACTACTCGGCCACTGAAGCCCCACTTCTATCTCCTCTGTTCCAGCGTTCTTTTTTATTCCATCGAGGAATTCTCTGGGTGGGGAGGGGAGGGATTAGAGCCATTTACCTGGCCATTATGTCTCCCAGAAGTTCAAGAAACGTTTCATACTTTTGGGCTGCAAGCCTCAGGAGTTGGTATCTCATGGTTGGTGGCGTTGCACTGCCTCTCGTCGCTTCCACAGAGTCCTACCTAGCAATTTCAACAAGATGCCCTCTAAGTCACTTTACAGCTTTAAACTATATACGTAGACATAGACACATAATTAATAAGGTGCTAAAGAAGCAATGGAAATGGCAGCAAGAAATTCTGCTTCTGTAGTTGTAACAGTTATGTAATCTCAATTCTGTAAAGGCAGGTATACCCAACTTCAAGAACTTGGAATGATTTAGTACAAATGGAAGACATTAAGGTTATATTTGCTATGATTTCAACAACTTCATGATTTTTAATTTGCTGAACCCTGAAGGATACTGAGTGATACTCAGATTTTTTAAACTTATTTTTTATTTTTAGTTTACAACAATCAGTTCCACAAGTTTTTGAGCTCCAAATTTTCTCCCCCTTCTTCTCGTCTCCCTTCCCCACCCAAGATGGCATGTAATCCAATATAGAGTCTATATATACCTTCATATTAAACTTATTTTCATGAAAATCAAGTTATAAAGAATTATAACCAATAGAATGAACCATGAGAAAGAAACAAGAAAAGAGAGAGAGAGAGAGAGAGAGAGAGAGAGAGAGAGAGAGAGAGAGCAAATAGCTTACTTCAATCTCCATTCAGACTCCATAATTCTTTCTCTGGATGTGGATAGCTTTTTCTATCATGAGTCTTTCGGAGCTATCTCAGAACCTTGTATTGGTGAGAAGAGCCAAGTCTATCAAAATTAGTCATCACAGATACAGTGTGTCTGTAATCACATATAATGTTCTCCTGGTTCTGCTCCTCTCACTCAGCATCAAATCACATATTTCTTTCCAGGTTATTAAGAAGTCCGTCTTCTCATTTCTTAGAGCAAAATAGCATTCCATTGCATTCATATAGCACAACTTGTTTAGCCATTCCCCAATCAATGGACATCCCCCTTGATGTCCAATTCTTCACCATCACAAAAAAAGCTGCTATAAATATTTTTCTACATACTGGTCCCTTTCCCCCTTGTGTGATCTTTTTGGGATACAGCCCTAGAAGTGGTATTGCTGGGTCAAAGGGTATGCACATTTATATAGCCCTTTGGGCATAGTTCCAAATTGCTCTCCAGAATGGTTAGATAGATACCCAGAATTTTGACTTGTATTTAAGCCTCCAACATGGACAATTAATGTGATGAAATGTGTCCAAACATCTAAAACGATGATTCTTTGCTGTCCTTTTTTTGAGGGTAACTTGCCAAATCACTTTATTTAGGGAAGGATGATATCTCTTTGCGTAAGAGAAAAAAAAAGATCACTCAGTAACAAGGACTTGTTTGAGGAATAGTGTTTGCAATGTTTTTGCAAGTTTTTTGAATAGACTTAAAGGTAAGTAACATAGCATTATCTGCTATCTGGAGAAACCATGAATATGGGGCCCCTGGTGCATAGGCAGGACAGACTTCCCATAGAAGGGGTAATGAATTCTCACTGGAGGATGTAAGTTAAGCAGCATTATTGATAGGAATTTAACCAAAAGGTCTGAGATGCTTAGACCTGGGGTTTGGGGGTGGTGAGAAATATTAGAAGTCATTCAGGACTTTTCACTCACTTTACAAAGAATAAAAGTATGACCTAAAGATACAAAGCAACATCCCTGATGTCACACAGCAAGTTATTCACAGAGCCGAACCTCCTTGGTTTGGTCTACTTAGGTTTACCAGTATTATTTCCGTAATATCATATTGCTTCTGACTTAATAGTCAGAGCAGACTTTAGACAGATGAATCCAAGGTTGGGTTCAACCTCTAAATACCACTCCTAAACAGATAAGATACAGGGAAATAAAATAAAACATATTTTCTTTGATTAGGAGGTCATTTGACATAACTAGACAAAATGCTAAAGTTGGAGTTAGACCTGAGTTCAAATACTGCCTCATATTAATACTAGCTGCATAACCCTGGTCAAGTCACTTGACTGCTTTCATCCTCAGTTCTCTTATATGTAAAATGGAGATAACAACAGTACCTATATCACAAGGTTGTTATCAAGGCCAAATGACTATGTATGTATGTATGTATGTCTATATATACACACAGATACATGCACACACATACACACATATACATACATATATCTATATGTGTATATACATATACATCAGTTTGAAAATCTTAAAGTGCTATATTTATTTTAGCTATTATTGTTATATATTATTTAGCTATTATATTATTATTATATTATTATAATAATTATAATAAGCAATTATATTATTATATATTATTTAGCTATTATTATTTGTATTTCCCAAGGAATGTAAATCATTGCCTCCTCTCTTTTAAGTTGTCTTTCCTAAATGGGTAAATGGTAAATTGAATGTACTAAAAAGTTTCTTTGTTCCCTGGCTGAATTTTTTTTAATCTTGTATTTCTTGTCTGAATGTTTTCTTAAGTGCTAAACTGAAATAAATAACCTTAGCTGACAGTATCTACACACTTTCACCTGATTTTCACTTTATTTGTCTTTTTTGTTCCCTTTAGGCGATGTGAGGAAAAGGTTTTCCAGTCTGTCCTCAAAGCTCATTTTATTTAATCCAGGATTAGCTGTGTTGCCTTTTTCTACCTTTTCAAGTACTATAATGTCTTTTTTTCCCCAGTGCAATGATGAGAAAGGAATTGAGTACTCAAAGTGCTTTAAGTTTGGGCCACAGTAACACAAAATCTCACCATAGCCTCCTTGGACTTGTACTATTCTCAAATTGCTTACCTTAGCTTGTATGTGTGTCTTTATAGAAGAGTGTTTTGTTGTGTGTGTGGATGGAGGTGGGGATAGAAGCATAATAGAAAGGGACACTTGGAGGTGTGACTTTTTGTGGTTTTGCTTTGCTTTTATTTTTTAAACTACCCGTCATCCTGACATTGTTAGAGAGATGGCAAATAAAGCTTCAAGGTCTTTTTGGAAAAGTCAGCTTTTTCTGGCTGCTCTTACCACGTTCATTTCACACTTCGATTCTGTGTTTCCAAGACATGACTTTCTGCTATGAGATAATTTTCCATTTGTAAAAAGGAAGGTTTCTAAATAGGGGTTAGCTGGGTTAGGTAAAGGAGATTGAGAAGGTTGGCAGTATAGGACAAAAAGAGCTTTGGCAAGGAATAGAAAGTTAGAGTATGTTTGGAACATCATCACACGGAAGTCAAAGACAAAGTGAACAACAGAATCACTTCAAAGTTATGTGTGGATAGTGCAGGCTAGACTGTCAGTACCAGAGAAAAGAAGATGAGCTAAGAGAGGCAAATACAGCTTAGTTCTAGATGAACATGCTCTGGGAGCTGGTGCTTGGCAATATTTGTCTCTTTCTTCCTCCTACCTCACCCCACATCCCAGGTGGAAAACTCATTTCAAAACATAGAGTAGAAAAAGTGCCATTAAAATGAAATTTTTAAAAAAAATAACCCATGCAAGACTGTGGAATGACTACCAGGATAGTAGCCCAACCTCACGTGGCTGTTGTGACGATCAAATGAGATAAGGAGAAACATTTATAAACCATAAGATACCGTAGAAATGTAAGGTAGTATTGAGTAATTGTTTTGTGAATGGCAGGTAATAAACTATAGGTTGGCTCATTTTTCTTCAGGTTTATAATCCTTGAAATAAAATTGTAAAACCGGCAATACTGGACTTTGGTCCTTTCCTCTCCCCTCTCTTTTCATGATCTTTACCCCTCTTCCTTTCTTAAAAAATATTTATTTTAAACATTCTCATTCTACCTTCCATCCCTCCCTGCCACTCACTGAGAAAGTCAGCAAAATGATATCAGTTATACACGTGAAATCATGCAAAACATTACAAAAGAACAAGAAAAATGAAAGCATGCAAATGATACTTTAATTTGTGCTCAGAGTTCATCACTTCTCTCTCTGGTCGTGAGAAGCATTTTTTCATCAGGAGTCCTTTGGAACTGTCTTGGATCATTGCACTGATCAGAGTACTCAAATCTTTCTCAGTTCAATATTTCAACATTGCCGTTACACAATAACCTCTCAGTTCTTCTCATTTCACTTTGCATCAGTTCTTACAGGTCTTGCCACATTTTTCTGGAACCCTGCCCCATCATTTCTTATAGCACAATAGTATTCCATCACAATCATATGTCATATCTTCTTCAACCATTCCCTGACTGATAAATATCCTCTTAATTTCTAATTGTTTCCCAGAACAAAAAGAGGTGATATAAATTTTTTTTGGCAAATATAGGTCCTTTTTATTTTTCTTTGATCTCTCTGGGGTACAGGACTAACAGTGGTATTGGTGGATCAGAGGGTTTGCCCAGATTTATAGACCTTTTGGCATAGTTCCAAATTGTTCTCTAGAATGGATGGACTCCACCAATGATTTATTATTGTACCTATTTTCCCTCATACCCTCCAGAACATTTGTAATTTCTGATAGGCATGAGGTGGTACCTTAAGAGTTGTTTTAATTTGTATATGTCTGATCAGTAGTGACTTAGACCATTTTTTCATATGACTGTAGATAGCTTTGATTTCTTCTTCTGAAAGCTGCTTTTTCATATCCTTTTACCATTTATCATTTGGGGAATGACTGATTTTCATAAATTTCACCAAGTTTTGTATATATTATAAAAATGAGATTTTTATAAAAGAAACTTGAAAAATTTTTTATGTTACTTCATGTTTGTGGTACCTTTTGACAAAATTTACTTTCCCTGATAATATCTTTTAATTTGGGGTATTTTTGCTTTTGCTTTGCTTGAGATCATAGTTGCTACTTTTTCCTTTTTCACCTCAGCCAAAGCACGTTAGATTCTGCTTCAACCTTTCTTTTTGATTCCCTGTGTGTCTTTTTGTTTCAAGTGTGTCTTCTATAAACAACATATGGCTAGATTCTAGTTTCTAATCCATTCGGCTATCTACTTCTGTTTTATGGGTGAGCACATCCTATTCACATTAACAGACATGATTACTATCTGTGTATTTCCCTCAATCATATATTCTTCTATTTATCCTTCTCTCTCTTTTTATGTTATTTCTCCTTAAATTCTGTTTTGCTTCTCACCACTGCCTGCTTTAATTCATCTTCCTTTGTATAAACCCCCTACCCCTTTCTCTTATACTCTTTCCTTCATATTTCCCTGTTGAGTAAGGTACATTTCCATACCCAACTGAGTGTGTGTGTGTGTGTGTGTGTGTGTGTGTGTGTGTATTCTTCCCTCTTTGAACCAAGTCCAATGAGAACGAGGTTCATGCACTGTCTGCCAACCTCTCATTTTCCTTTTCGTTATTAGAAAAAAAAAAAAACCTCTTCCTTATGTATCTCCTTTAGGTGATATTATTTTCCCTATTTTACTTCTCTTTTTCCCTTTTTCTCAATAAATTTTGTTTTCTCACTCCATTTTTTTGAGATTAGCTCAACATATTTGACTCATAATTCCCTGTCACTATGGGGTCCTTCTAATTGTCTTAATAACGATGAAGTTCCTAATTCATCTTCTCATATAGGAATATAAACATTTTAACTTTGAGTCTCCTATGATTCTTTATTCATGTTTACTTTTTTATGCTTCTCTTGAGTTTTATATTTTCAAGTCAGTTTTTTAAATTCAGCTTTGTTCTTTTCATCAGGAATGCCTGAAAGTGCTCCATTTCATGCAATATCCATTTTTTCACTTGAAGTATTATACTAAATTTCCCTGGATAGGTGTTTCTAGGTTGTCATTCTAGTTCCTTTGCCCTCTGGAATATCATATTTCAAGCCCTCTGGTCCTTTAATGTAAAAACCTGATAAATCTTATATTATCTTGACTATAGTACCATGATATTTGAATTGTTTCTTTCTGACTACTTACGATATTTTCTCTTGACCTGGGACCTTTGGAATTTGGCTGTAATATCCTTGGGAGGTTTATTTTGGGAACTCTTTCAGAAGATGATTAGTGGATTCTTTAAATTTCTATTTTACCCTCTGGATGTAAGATATTAAGGCAGTTTCCTTTATAATTTCTTGAAATATAATAAATAGGCTATTTTTTGTTTCATGGCTTTCAGGTAGTCTAATAATTTTTAAATTATTTCTCCTGGTTATATTTTACAGGGTAGTTATTTTTCCAATAAGGTAGTTCACAATTTCTTCTATTTTTATTTTTTAAAGAAATTTGTTTTATTGTTTCTTGATGTCTCATAGAATTATTAGCTTCCACTGTTCAATTCTTCAACTGTAAAATTAGAGAAATGTACTAGCTAGTCTCTATAGTCCATGTATCTTTAAAATCCAATGGTATATTTATGTAGCTCCAATGATTTAATAGTCCTTTCCTCCCCCTACTCCATCTTTTCCTTCTCTGTTTCATTCTTCTCTCTGTCTCCTTGTATAAGTTTAAATAATTTTTCTTCTTCCTTTTATTCCTTTTCTCCTTTCTATTCTCCTCTTTTCTCCTCTTCCCTCCTCTTCCTTTGTCCTCCATCTCTCCTTCCACTCCCTTTTTAAAGAAAACCTAGAGAGCCTCTTTCAGCACTTGACTGACTCCAAAGTTCCAGAATCTGGGATTAAATCTCAACTTACTGCCTAGGAGAACAGGGACAAGTCAATTAGCTTTCATGGTTCTCAAGAATCCTCATCTGTAAAATTAAGGGTTTGAACTAGATGACCACTGACATCTTCTCGAGCTCTAATTCTATGATCCTGTAACAGGAAGACTAACTTAAATTTTGGGCATATATTATTGTTTCTTCGCACCAGAGGAAATATTAATACAGCACAATCTCTTCTGATCACTAGAACTTGCCTCTGGTCCTCTGTGTATGTTAAAGCTGTCAACCCAAGTTCTCCTTGTTCCCTTTGTTGCCAGTTCTTATGGAAAACTATACTGGAAAGGGTATGGAGATTTAGTAAGAAGATATATTACTAAGAATTCCCAATAAAGACTTTCTTTTTAACTGGGATCCTATGCCTTTTTCTTTACTTTGCCCTGTTTGTCTGTTCTCTCATTATAGGACATTTCATATCTAGGTAGATCAGTTAAGTCCTATAATTTTACCTAGGTGGCAAATAATGTGAGGTAGTTTGGTAGTGTGGAAAGAGGACTAGCTAGGAGGTCAGAAGACTTGGTTTAAAATCTGACTTCTGATACAATTTCCTCATCCTTAAAATTAGGTAGTCGGGTTAAATAACCTTTGTTTTTTCCCTCCATGCCTAGTTAAGGACCCTATGATCTTCCTTTAGCTGTGGATTTTGAAAAAAAGTTTTCTGAAAAAAAAATCCATTTTCAAGCCAATTTTTCCCCCAATTCTTCTCTTATTGCTGATGAGACTTTTGCCTCTTCATTATACTACCTCACCTACCTATGGCTTTGTGGTCTGAGAAGCCTTAACTTCTAGAAAGACTGTTTCAACAAACCCAATTGAGTGTGACATAGCCCATTCCCATTTAATTCAGGCTTGTCATGACTCATTCAACTCACTAAACTTTCTTCCTTTACACAAATTTAACTCCAAATGCAGGGATGGTTTGCTTGTTTAACTAAAAGGCTGGACATGCCCACTTCTCACCACATTCTACCATTGAAAGCAAAACTGTTCATCAAAATTAGATAGCTATCATAAGAAGTGGAGGCGTAGGTAGACTGGACAGTGGATAGAGTGCTGGGACTAGAATCAGAAAGGCCTGAGTCCAAATCTGGCCTCTGATATTTACTGTTTGCCTTGGTTCCTCATCTTAAAAAGAGCTGGAGAAGGCAATGGCAAACCACTCCAGTATCTTTGCCAAGAAAACCACAAATGGGGTCATGGAGAGTCAGACATGACCTAAATGACTAAATAACAAGATAAGAATTTTAAGAAATGCCTTCAACATGCCATTTTAATAACAAAGCATATCATGCTAATTTCAATAAACATCAAGAGATCTAAAGTTGTGTAAAATCTTGTCTTTAAAAATTAACTTTGTTTCCATATAAAGGGCTAATACTTTCCCCTTCAATATTGGAGATCCAATGATCTGCTTTTCTAAATGAAACATTTCTTAAATTTAAAATGAGCATTTGAAATACTCTATTTCTCAGGAAAAATCCATCTCCTCTGATAATCAACTTGATTTCTATTACCTGCATTTTCCTTTCCAACAGGAAAACAAATGACTAAATAAGTACTGATTAAAGAAGGCAGTTCTTAAGGGTGCAGTGTCCAAAAGCTTGCCTGCTTTACCTAGGGCCCAGTAGGAAGGACTAGCTAGATCTTTCTTAACTCTCCATGGTTTGGGAAGCAAAGTCAAGCTTTGTAAATAATCTTCTTATTTACATAAAATCTTTCAAAATTCTAGTGATTATAGATTCCAAGTTGGACAGAACTTAATATTTTGTTATGAGATGTAATTTCAAAAATATCCTCAATTTTCTTTTTATTTTTCTGAAAATATAATCTTATGTTACTTTACATAACACATTTATTCCCAAATTCCTGTGTGCAAATTAAATTTTCTAAAAATTACACCCTTTTTAAAAATAGCTAGGGGAAGTTACATTTTAAAGGAACTCTGTGATGAGTTATTTGTGAAACAGAATCTTTTATAAAATGAAAAGTCACCATCTGGTTTATCTGCTTTGTAAATTCAGATTCTCATGGGCAAGTATCATTCATACAAAGGCAGGGATGGGGTAGGAGGCACAATTGTATTCTCCAATAAGTGTGAGATCCTTAGATTGGGTTTGTCAGTGCTTTCAAACTAAGCTTAATTCTTTGTCTACACCATAACAACTGGTCAATTAGGGAAGGGAAAACATTAAAACTTTAGATTCCTAAATATCAAATTTCTGAAAGGGAAAGAAGTTTTCACTTTTTAGGAAATTGTCTTTGATTTTGTGTCAACCCAACATAATCTTGTTAGATTCATTATCCATTTTACTTGGGGAATCATGTATGTTTCATAGTTTCTGGGAGTTATCCAGTATTTTGTTAAATCAACCATTAGCTCAATCTAGTTAAGAAATTAAATACTTCAAATTCCCTTATAAACAGAACCACTGGAAAGAGGTAAAAGTATAGATCATTCTAAATATGTCAATCTCTTCCCATCTGCTTTGGGTGTGAGTATACCCAGAAGTAAGAAAGGCCATTTTAATCACCCTTCACCTCTCTTTTGCCTTTGTTCTAAGCCCCGCTCAAAGTTTCCTCGTTTTCTCATATAGATAAGTAAGAATGGCATTTAGAGAGATGAGATGACAGCTCAGGAGCCATGTGATCTCCTATGTGTGAGGTCATTATGTATTTATTGACATTTGGGGGGAAATTGAAACATACAAAAAACTAAGCCACCATAATAGAAAAAGCAGTTAGTAAGCTCTAGATTAGCCCTGTGAGGGTAATGAGTACATTCCCAATTTCCTTCTTAGGAAATAAACAACTAGATGAATATGGATGTTGAGGTAATAGTAAAACAATCATTTTATGGCAGGGAGGCTTAAGGTGGTTGTGTGTGTGTGTGTGTGTGTGTGTGTGTGTGTGTGTGTGTGTGTTAGTCTTCTTTGGTAGTCTGCTAAAGCCTATGAATCTTCTTCTCAGAATCCTTTTTAAAATGAATAAAATTATATACATACATGCAAATATATATGCGTACACACATACACACATATATACGTATTGCAAAAGAAACCAGTTATGTCGAAAATAATTGAAATTTTATAAATATAGATACATACACACACATACATACGTATATAAGTATGCACACATAGATACACACATATATATGTCTATATATGTATATATATACATATGTGTATGTTCATAGATTCCCAGATTAAGAATTACGACTTAAAATACAGTTTAAAATTATTGCCTAAAAGATTTAATTTCAAATTTTATTCTTTATATAGAAGCATGCCCTCATCTATTTGCATATTTGATTTAAATAGTACATACAATATTCCAACTCTCTTCTCAATGCCTTCTCATTGATTATTTTCCTATCTCTCATTTGTGGAATGTGCTTCCTCCTTAACTCCTTGTAACCTTTTAGAATTCCTAGTTTTCAAGATTTGACCCCAGGGCTCAGCTATCTTCTGCAGGAAGTCTTTTCTATTTATACTGCTAGTACCTGCACTTTCCCCCACTTGCCATATACTTATATATGTATTGTGTTGTATTCCCCAACTAGATTCTAAGCTCCTTGAAGGTGGGGACTTATTTTGCTTTTTATCCTAACATAGTTTCTGGCACATAGTATGAGCTTAATAATTCTTTTTGATGATGGATTGACATAATTATCTTCCTGAATGAGACAATTTAGACATGAAACTATTAAAAGGACTGATTCATCTCTAAAGTCTCCTTTTTCTGGCATACACACACATACACAAACACAAACACACACACACACACACAATTGAATTGGGAGAGGAATTTATCATTTTATAATAAAGGAGAGACAAAAAAGGGTGAGGTTCTGAAATGTAGATGAATGGGAATAAGGGACAGAGGCAGGAGAAAAAAGAGGTTTGGGAAGATCTTGCTTTCTTGCCACTGTACATGCCACCAACACAGATAAAACAATGTTGTAAGTTCAAAACAGCTGCAAACAAATGTTTGATTGGGGATAAAATATGCCAAGGTGACAATATCTTGCTCTTCCTGCTTTTCAGGGACCATCATTAAAAATGCAGCAGGGCTTGGACAGGCCCAGAAGTCCCCAGGTTCTCTCAAGATACAAGAGGGAGAGAGAGAGATGAGTTCACAAGATGTCAAGAACAATATCCATTTGTGTTTACTATTCAAACCCACTTGAGTAACCTTTCTCTGCATGCTTATACTAAAGGGCCAGCGAATATTTACCAATGGGAGTTGGGGGAGGGAATAGCCCTAAAGAAAATGGGTACAGATAAAGAGAACTCTGAAAGAAGAAGATTTAGGGGGAAATTATGTATACAACTATACTTTCATTAGTTAAAGGATTGAAAGGATTGGGGTATCCACTTTCTGATAGTTGTCCACCCTCATGTATTCAGCCAAGAAAATATTCACTGTGTAAAATATGGTAAGGCTGTCTTCAGTTTTGTGTTGGGATTTTTTGTCTTTAATAATATATTGATGTGAGCAGCTTGGGCATGCCAAACAAATTCTCTACATAAAAAGTCAACTGTCGGAATGAGGCTCATCAATCTGGAAAAGTGCACTCAGGTAGAACGCCTCTCAGGGAGGGATCCCTGGCAGCCATATTGTTCAGAGGGAAGGGACTACTCCATCTGATGCTCTCATAAATGTTTATTAAAGAGCATTTCTGCCAGCTTACAAAAAAAAGCAGCTGTGTTGCCACAGCATCAGTAATTGACTTTTCAATGATATTGTGATAGGGCTTTCATGGGGTAATTGAACTGTAGGAATTTCTGCAGAAGAACCCACACTGAAACACCTGGGCAGGGACAAGTAGCCAAACTACTATAAATGCTGTTTCACACCATGACAGTGAACTCAGATCTATTCATTTCGGGAGACCTTGCCATAGTCTTCCATGCAGTCAAATGCTCATTTCTTGTTCTTTTCCTCATGTGGTCTTCTCTATTAGAAGAGAAAGCTAATATATCCTTGTGTAGTGGTTGCTTCTTATAGGTACCTTTTAAATGGGAGATGTGAATGGCTAAATTTTGGAAATATAATGTCCTCCAGGAAGTGACTTTTAGAATAAGGCACTGGGGAAAAGAAATGACAGAAATGGACTGACACAATGGTACTACTACATCCCCTGTTCTTCTTCCCCTGCTCATAAACATTAATTCTACTGCCCTCCCACCCATTGTTTTACCATTTTAGAAAGAAAAAAAACAGGAAAAAGAATTTAGAGGGAAAAAAAAAACAAAAGAGAAACAAAGCAGCAGTAGGTGCAATACAAAAGTGCAAAGAGTGAACTTGAAGTATTCACCATCTTAGAAGTTATAAAGAAAAATTTGTTGTTGTTCAGTTGTGTCCAACTCTTTGTGACTCCATTTGGGGTTTTTTCTGTAAACATACTGAAGTGTTTTGTCATTTCCTTCTCCAGCTCATTTCTGGTTGAGGGAACTTAGGCAAACAGCATTAGGTGACTTGCCCAGACACAGTTAGTAAGTGGCTGAGGCCAGATTTGAACTCACAAAGATGAGTATACATCATTTCAGGCCCAGCACTCTTTCCATTGTGCCACCTAGCTGCCTCAAGGCAGAATTAAACCTAACAAAATAAAAGGAGAATTCTTCTCTATCTGCTCTTCTTCTTGAACCTCTTGCATTCTTTCTGTCCACCAAATCTGCTAAATTAACGAATACTGCGGATGGAACTTGACTATTCCTCCTCTTCCTCCTATTCCTACCAACACTACTATCACTATCACTCTCTTTTTTATTATTTTTATATAATATTTTATTTTACCTTAATCCCAAATAACAATAATTTTCAATATTCATTTTAAAAATTAAGTTCCAAATTCTCTTCCTGCCTCCCCACCCCTTCATTAAGAAGGCATGCATTTTGATGTAGGTTATACATGTGTAATCATGAAAAACATTTCCATATAAGTCATATTGTCAAAGAAAATATAGACCAAAGTAAAAATCCAAGAAAAATAAAGTAAAAAAAGCATGCTTCAATCTGTATTCAGACTCTATCAGTTCTTTCTTTGTGGATGGATAATTTTTTTCATGATAAGTTCTTCAGAGTTGTCTTGGATCATTGTATTGCTGAGAATAGCTAAGTCATTCAGAGTTGATCATCTTACAATATTGCTGTCTCTTGGTTCTACTCATTTCCTTTTGCATCAGTTTATGTAAGTCTCTTCAGGTTTTCTGAGAGCATCTGGCTCATCATTTCTTATATCACAGTAGTTCATCACAATCATATACCACAAATTTTTCAGCCATTCTAAATTGATGATCATTCCCTCAATTTCCAATTCTTTGCCACTAGAAAACAGCTGCTATAAATATATGGGCATAGTTCCAAATTGCTCTATATAATGGTTGAATCAGTTCACAACTCCGCCAACAGTGCATTAGTGTCTCAATTTTCCCACATCTACTCCAACATTTATCATTCTGCCTTTCTGTCCTATGAGTCAATCTAATAGGTATGAGGTAGTACCTTGATATTATTTTAATTTGCATTTCTCTAATCAATTATAATTTAGAATATGTTTTTCTCATATACCTATAGATACCTTTGATTACTTCATCTGAAAACTAACTTCACGTTTACTGATCATTCGTCAATTGGGGAATGGTTATAATTATTCATAAATTTGCTTCGCTTTTCTAAATATTCCAGAGATGAGGCTTTGTTATAGAAAGTTGCTTCAATTTTTTTTTGTCACAGTTATCATTGCTAACTGTATTTCCCTCCATCCTATCCCCCCCATTTATTTTATTTTCTCTCTTCTTTGACCCTGTCCATCCTCAAAAGTGTTTTACTTCTGACAATTGCCTTTACTAGTCCATCATCCCTTCTATGAGAACATCTCCTCTCTTTGATCCTCTTCCCCTCCTACTTTCCTGTAGGGTAAGATAGATTTCTATAACCAATTAAGTGTGTATGACATTCCGTCTTTGAGCCAATTCCAATGAAAATAAGGTTCAAGCATTTCCTGTGACCTCCCCCATCTTCCCCTCCACTGCAATAGCTTTTTCTTGCCTTTTTATGTGATGTGATTTACCCCCATCCTACCTCTCCTTTTCCTATTCTCCCAGTACATTCCTCTTTCTCATCCCTTAATTTTATTTTTTAAATACATCATCCCATCATATTCAACTCACACCTGTGCCCTTTATGTACATATAGACTTTCTAACTGCCTTAGTAATGAGAAAGTTCTTACAAGTTACAAATATCATCTTCCCATGTAAGAATGTAAACAGTTTAGCCTTATTAAGTCCCTTACGATTTCCTTTTCCTGTTTACCTTTTTATGCTCCTTTTGAGTCATATTTGAAAGTCAAATTTTCTATTTTCTATTCATCTCTGGTCTTTTCATCAGGAATGCTTGAAAGTCCTCTATTTCATTATAGCCCTTTTCTCCCCAAAGGATTATACTCAGTTTGCTGGGTAGATGATTCTTGGTTGTCATTCCAACTCCTCTACCCTCCGTAATAAATCTGCTAAACATTGTGTTATCCTGACTGCGGTTCCATGTCACTTGAATTGTTCCTTTCTGACTGTTTGCAATATTTTATCCTTTTCCTGGGAGCTCTGGAATTTGACTATAATTTTTCTGGGAGTTTTTATCTTGGGATATCTTTCAGGAGGTCATCAGTGGATTATTTCAATTTCTATTCTACATATTCTACAGAACCCTCTGGTTTTAGAATATGAAGGCAGTTTTCCTTGATAATTTTTGAAAGATTATGTCTATGCTCCTTTTTGATCACAGCTTTCATGAAATGCAATATTTTTAAAAATTATCTCTCCTGGGTCTGTTTTCCAGCTCAGTTGCTTTTTTTTTGAGTTGTTTCATATTGCCTTCTATTTTTCATCCATTTGGTTTTGTTTTATTGTTTCTTGATGTCTCATAAACTATGAGACTCATAAAGTCTCATAAACCACTTGCTTGCTCAGAGGTTTTGCATGTCCTTTTTCATTTGACCAATTCTATTTTTAATGATTTTTTTTCCTTCAGAGAATTTTTTTACCTCTTTTTTCCATTTGGCCAATTCTGCTTCTCAAGGCATTTCTTCTCCTCATCGGATTTTTGTACCTATTTTTTAACCATTTTCCCTATTCTATTTTTTAATGTATTATTTTCTTCAGTATTATTTTGTGCCTCCTTTGTTAAGCTGTTGACTATTTTTTTCATGATTTTCTTTCATCACTCTCATTTTTCTTCCCAATTTTTACTCTGCCTCTTTTACTTGATTTTTGAAATCCTTTTTGAACTCTTCCATGGCCTGAGACCAATTCATGTTTTTCTACGAAGCTTTGGATGTAGGAATTTTCACTTTGCTGTCTTCTTCTGAGTGAGTGTTTTGATTTTCCTTGGCACGATAGTAACTCACTTTGGTCAGAATTTTTTCTGTTATTTGCTCTTTTTCTCAGCCTGTTTCTTGATTTTTGACTCTTTGATAAAGTGGGATTCTGCTTCCAGGGTAGAGAGTGTGCTGTCCCAAGCTTCAGGGGTTTTGTATAGCTGTTGTTAAAGATACTTCTATGGACCTGTAAGTTTGCAGTTTTTCCAAGGTTGAATTATCTAAGGAGAGGCATGTTTACTACTCTCCTGGTCTGTGAGCAACCACAAGCATGCTTTTCTGCCATGGAAGTGTGATGAGGGTCCCTGCTCTACTATGGCCTCAAGCTCTGATATGCTAGTGTTCCTTCTCACCCTGGGACTGTCACCCAGGACTGCAATCTAGATCGAATATGAGCAAAGTAAAAGAGTCCTGCCCCCAAGTGCTAGCAAAGAGATCCCTGTAATCTTCTGACCGGTTGTTTGATCCCCTTACTGTCTGTGGTCTGAGAGCTTCAAAAACAGCCACTGCAACTGCTGATTCATTCACTCCTAAGGTCTGCTCCTGATTTGCTGAGTCCTTTCCTGCACTGGTAGAGCCTGCATTGGACTGTGCTCCACTCTCATCCCATGCAACAGAACTTTCCTTCCAAACTTAAGTTGTCATGGGCTAGAAAGTTGTTTCACCCCATCCTTTTGTGCGTTCTGTCTCTCCAGGATTTGTTTTAGGGCATTATTTAAAGGTCTTTGGAGGAGTTTAGGGGAGAACTCAGACAAGTCCCTGTCTTCTCTCCACTATTTTCCTTCATCATCACTATCACCACCACCACCACCACCATCATGCTTCTTCCTCCTTCTTCTCCTCTTTCTCCTCCTAATACTAATGCTCGCACATCTCTTAAAAACTGGTGGCAAAAATACAATTTGATCTAATTACTGGGATTTCATATAAATTTGTTTCTGCCTTTACCATCTTATGCTTCCTCTGGGAGAAAAAATATTAAAATTAATCATTAATATTTCCTTTTTTCCCATCTGTTCTTTCCTCCCTTAACAAAGGATTGAATATTTGTTCTGTCATTCCTTCCAATCCATATCAACCAACAGTTCAGGTACAAAGATCTTCCTGAACCATCTCATACACACACACACACACACACACACACACACACACACACACACACACACGCCCTGCACATATACACACACCTATACACCACACTCACACATACGCCATATACATATGCAGCCTGGAGGAGATAATCTACTTATAATTGGAGTGAGTCTTGGGTGAGTGATTAAGAGTAACTACTTCAAGCCATCCCTCTTCTCCCAAATACTCAGTGCCTTCTTGCTGCCCTCTGGCTGCTTACTGGGACTGATTGCTCAGTCATAAATGGCCAATGAAAACTAATTTATAGAAAGATGTGCATCCCTGGTCATTTCTTTGGTAAGTTAGCAATACCTGGGCTTTGGTTTGTTAAAGAAAATATTGTTTTACTCAAAGGAACAAATGTTTAATGATAGGCTTTCAGACACTGTGAGAAAATAGGAAGTGGGGCTTTTTAGTGCAGGGGGTAAGGAAACTCCCCAACCCTCCTAAAATTATAAAATTTAATCTCTCATTTAATCTCATTTAATTCACATGAATGCTGTACATTTGTTCATTAAGGTCTGTAAGCTAGCGCTGCATGTAAGCACTGTCTAAATAAACTACATCTTGGGTCCTCAAATAATATTGGTGACTGAATGCGACAGACAAAATGGAATGTAGGCCTCTGCGTTGAGATATAACTTAGTGATATGATGACATGTGGTATAGTCTTCATGAAAATCTTACAAAAATGCCAACATTATTCTTGGAAAATAGCTAATTAAACATAGTTAGAAATACACATATTGATATATATGCATATAAACAAACATGCATGTGCACATGCATAAAGTATGATATGTAACTTTTAAATTACTTATAAATTAATATTTCAAATTATTCATCATTTCCAGAAGAATATATACTCTTTGAGGGCAAGGATTTTGTATCATCTTGGTTTTGTATCCCCAGTACTTAACACAAAGAATTCCACATATTAAAAGCTGAATAAATGCTTTTTGTGGCTTTATTGCTACAGATGCTCTCTTCAGCCCTGCAGATTGTAGCCCCTGTCCAACTTAGTTCAATTATCTTCGTGAATTACAATGAAAACTCAGGCAGCCAGTTCTGAGACTTTGTGCTCCTGCAATCCTGCCTAAAGAGCATGCTGTCCCAGGCCTCTGGAGCTCCATGTCAACCCAAAGCCCAATGTGTCCATGGGAAAGAATGGCATTTATTAAGAGCCCACTCTTTTTGTCTTTATACTCTAGGTGGTCTCTGCTTCTGGTGTTATCTTCTAATGTTCACCTCAATAGCTATACCTCCAAGCTTTGGTGCATCACAAAAAGGGCCACAAGGGTGAAGAACAGGTTGACCCAGCCTGTGGCCATATTTGCAAGCTCTCATAGACCAGAAATATAGTGTCACTGCTATCTTGGACTTGTGAAAGATGGTTTTCCACAGTTATAAAAGTTTAAGGAGGGGGAAGCCTGGCATAATGAGACTTTTTTAGGAATACAATGAGCAAGAAAATGTGTTATTTAATTCATAATTATGCAGTTTAATAGTACATACATACACATGATGTATAATATATATGCATAAGTATGGTATGAATGCCTTAAACATTTAATAAATAATCAAAAGTACCACTATATATTTATATACATGTGTTGTGTGATATCTAATTCGGATTACCACAGTGCCTAACATAGAGTAGGTGCTTAATAAATGTTTATTGCTTGATTGATTGAAATACTTTTACTTACTGATGCTATCTCCTTTTGTGGGGTTATTGCACTTGCAATTCTACATATTTAACTAGATTTCATAAGTAAATCAACGGTGGTTTACTTGGGTGTATAAATTTGATTTCCAACAGAGATTTCTCAAGGAACTTATTAAGAAGTTGAGGACACCAGAAATTTCTCTGTGCACCCATTCATACAAGTATATACAAATGTACATATGTACATATACACACACAAGAAATTGTTAAGAAAAAATCTTAAGCAGTATATATGATTTTCAAAACATGTAGTGACAACATTAAGCGCTATTGGAGTTTAGTTAATGGAAAGTCCAGAATGAACTGAAGTGATAAGGGGAGGCTTTTGGAAAGAAAAATGAAGAGGACACTGGTTATTTAGAAGAGAAAGCCAAAGTTGTCTAATGGGAAACCACAGGGAAAAAAAGGTAGGGTAAGTAGAGAGGAGACAAAGGATGGAGACCTTAAATTCCAGGCTGAGTTTCGATATTATCCTAAGGATTTTTCAGTAAATAGACATTCTTATTCTGGAGATTAATATGAAAAAGTTCATATTCTTGAAGCTTTTTCTAATGGTAGATGGTAAAATGCATGCAAGTTTTCATATACATATGCACATAAATATGTATATAGGCATAGTATACATATGTGTACTAGTCATATAAGGATTTATACACACAGAAACACATCTCTATAATTGAAGGGAACAAAAGAGGGATTTTGTATTTACTTCTAGGTAAATTCTTTAATATATTTCTTATACTGTGCCTAGCATATGCTCATATACATACATGCATATTCAAAATAAGTATGGTTTGCTTGCATGTCTGTGGTTTGGATCTACATAAGCCATATTTTAGAAAACATGTGTACATATACACGTCTATGACAATATATGTATATATATGTATATAAGATTTATGTAGCTGCGTGCACAGAATATATGTGATAAAGATGCCTCTATCTCAGTTCAGAAATGCACTTACATTCTGTTCCTTATTCATTCCTTTGGAGGACACTGTTTGCCTTTCAAAGAGCTAAAAGGCTTTCCCCATCCTTCCTCACTGCTTTTTTTTTCACTATCTCTCATTGGTTTTTCTCCTGCTTTCATTTTCCTTACAAAAAAAGAGAGAAAAGAAAATGCGCATAAAATATATTTATGGGTTATTCTTTTAAGAAACAAATTGAGATTTTATTATGTTGTTTTCCTTTTCTAAGAAAGTCTTTTTCTTTTAATTTGTTGTGGAATGGGATGGGGATTAGGGGAGAGCAAAGAATGCAAAAAGGTGAATAATGCTGTGAAGATATAAATGGGGACCAACCAGAATAGCTTAAGCTTTTCTAGACAACAATGGATACTTCTACCAGAAATAGTGGTTCTCTGACTTTCCACTCAAGCTACCTACCCATGATTAGTGTACCTCTCTGAATGGTCATGAGACAAAGACTTTAGCCCTGAATGAGGATGGCAATAGCATCCAGAATGGTTTTGGGCAAATTAAGAAGAGAACAAAATTTATCATTTGTACCCACTCTGTTTAGCCAATTAACCAAAAAGCACTTGTTAAGCATCAACTACATACCAGGCAGTGTACTAAGCACTTGAATCCGAAGCTTAAAATGAAACAGTCCATATTCTCAAATGAGTTTTTATTCTTTAAAATTACTAAATTTGGAATTGGGAAGTAGCAAATCAATCAATCAATAAAAAAGCATGTATTAAGCACTACATATGTACCAGGCACTGTGCTAGACACTAGTTATGTCAAGAAAAAAATCACTCTCCATGATTCAAGGGACATACTGCTCATGGGAGAAACAACCTGTAACTAAATGCGAAACATAAACAAAACAAAACACAAGATAATTTTTCTTGGATGAGAAAAGGCAGAACTTTCGCTTTTGTAACTTTTCTGCAGTTGAAAGGTAACTAAAGATTCCTGCAGTCTTGGTCTCTTCTCTCAAGAGAAAAGCAATTTGAAAATATTATTTTAAAAATATTTTAATTTATGTTTTCTGTTTTAGGCATCACCTACAGTCCCCAATATTTTCCCCCTAGCAGAAGGAGTCATCTTTTATTTGTTTGAAGAAATTGATGATAAATGAGTGCTGCAAAACTAAACTCAATACTAATTACCCATAAAAGTCTAGTGGCTGTATGGAGTATGTCATGCTCTTGACCTTCCATTTCTACAAAGGAGAGGAATTAGTATCTTCTCATATATCTTCTTTGGGGCCAAGACTGGTCATTATAATTCCATAGTATTTTATTTGGATTGCTTTGTTGTTGTTTTTTTTTTCTGTTTACCTTGTTTACCATTATGCATATGGTTTCCTGATTCAGTTGACTTCACTTTTTACAAATTAATTGAAATTTTTCCACATGAAATAACTGTTTTGGGGTGAACAGAAGCATGTAGAATTTGGAGTGGGGTATCCAAACAGTAAAGGTTCTTTCCCTTTTGTAGCCCTTCTATTATGCATGAGCTAAAAAAGCTGTAATTTGCTAAACTATATCTTATCCTGGGTTACAGAACAGTGAACAATTCACTAATTCTGCAGCTCATTTTTTAATTTCTGAGAACCTTAGGTGAAATCCCACATCTCCACATTCCAATTCCCATCTAAAAATGGACTGCCATAATTATATGTTAAATATGATTCAAATCTGCAGGGAACTGTAACTCAATGAGCATGAAAAAATTAATGAAAAGCTTAATTATTATTATAATACCATTAAAACCTAATAAAGAAAGTAAAAAAAGTTGATTTCATTTCATTTTAACTTGGGTGTCTAATATCTTTTTTATTTCTTTAACTGAGATGGGATTAATTTTCTTTTGGATTTTAGAATATGCTAAATGACATGCTGTGTTACTCCAAAGCAGAGGAAAGAAAAAGAAGTATGTAGTCTGTTAAAGTGTTTCAAATAACTCAGAGAATAGCTTAGAGGATTTATTTGTCAAAGCTATTACTTCCAAGGATGTTTTCGATCTTGAACTATTTTAAATTATTTATCATGTTCCCTACCATGCAGAAGCTTTCTTTGACCAGCATGTAGATATCAAAGAACTCAGAATTTAGCTTTATTAGCAAGAACTTAAAATTACATAGATTACCACTAACAAATGAAGGAAAATTCAGACTCTTTCTGAGGAACCATCCACAACTCCCCAACAATAACAAACACAACAAAATGTCCAAATGTGAATGATTCAGGAAAGATAGAATTCATCCTATCTCCTTTGGGTAAAGGAGTTCTCTACACAGCTAAGTAGCTAAGCTCACATTCTTTTATTTCTTACATCTTGAGGAGCTTTCTTGACTGGGAATTTTCAAGGAAGTGGAGGGTATTGCTTAGTAACTATGTCACTTTTTCACATACTGCTTAGGTTCACTCATTATTTCCTATGACTTTCCATGATCCTTCCTAGGTACAAAGTAACAGGGACTAAAGAAAATAGTAAATTGTAGTATTAATGTGACTGAAGATCTTCCCCCCACCTTTCAATAGGCCTCAGGTAGGCCTAGGTGGGAAGCTTGATTATATCTTTGTTTGTAAGTAGGCCTAAAGTCCCTATTTATTAGGTGCTAAGCCAATGTGGGCCTGAAGCCCTCAGGACCCTAAGGGGAGTTGCTAAGACCAGAGCCAATGGTATGTGTACCAGGCTCTAGTCAATCATGAATTCAGCCAATCAGAGACCTGAGTTCTAGCCAATCAGATACTGGCTAGGATTGTATAAAAGGAGACCCCAGAATTGAAAAGGAGCAGATTTGAAGAGAAGAGAACTGAAGAGGAACAGAACTGAGAGCAGAACTAAGAGAGCAGAACTGAGAGCAGCAGGACTGAGAGGAAGACATTGAGGCAGTAGACATCAAGAGGGCTCTGAAGAACAGACATTGAGACAACCAGCATGGGCAGAGCTGCAGAAGAGTGCTGAGCAGAGAGTTAGGACTTGTGAGTGATTGTTTACAGGAAGGCCCTAGCAGGAGGGAAAGTTACAGGATGACTTGGTTCCTTGCTATAATACTGTGTTATAATTTCCTTGTTGCTACATTGAGGTGGACTTACTGATTTTGGAATATAATTGCTACTATATGGAATTGGGGGTATTGGTTCTCAGATTTTATCCTCTGGAGTCTAAATAAATGTTACACTTCCTCTGCCTTCTATACAGAGATGTTTTTATACTTTGCGATTCCAAAACATTCAGGCATGTTCATGGTCATCCTCAAGGTCATGAATCTTGCCTTACTGATATATAAATGTGATAAGAAGAACATGAGGAATTAGAAAAGATTCTGGAAAGAAAAAAAATAAAGCTCCTACTGGACTGTCATAGAAATACTCTCTTTTCTCATGTATTTGTGACAGTTGATTCTACCTTATTTTGTGCATATTAGACTGAATTGTTACTTAAGATATAACTGGCAAATGGAGTTAAATTTTATCTGTAGAGATTTCATGTCTTTGTCAGCACTTTTCTAGAAGATGCATATATATCTTTGAACACTGGTCTTTTATGTGACAGGGCAAATTTAGAAAATGCCATTAAAACTGGAAACATGGAATTATCAGAACAGAATATGGCTTGTGAATTTAGCAGCACCTGCCAATAAAAAAGCCATCTTCTGAAAATAATCAAAATCACTGAGGCTCAAATATAGGAAAGATGGAATTTTCCTGAGGAATAAAAATTAATTTATATACAAATCTTCTATTTTATAAAAAATAATTTTCTCCAGCTATATCAATAGAGATTAGACTTGCAATTTCCTTGGCACTGGGAACAGACTCTACAACGCATTCCAGCACCTTCTAGTCCTGAGATATGAAACTGCCCAAACTCAAACATTATATAGATGGAACTTAAACCCACATCTTCTTGGCTCTGAGGCCACTAAACCACACTGCTTCTTACTATATTATCCCCATAGAGATTCCCTCCTATCTTTTCTTCACTCATTCCCATTTGTCTTTTCTTTACATGCTCAGTTGCTGTACTCAGCACCTTTAAGAAGTCTCCTCTTACCGAACTCACTCCACATTGAACCTTTTGTCTTTTTAAATTACATAACAGGAGATAATATGTTACTGTTTCTGATTTACAGTTTCTACTTTTTAAATAATTATTTATTTATTTAATATTTTTAGTTTTCAGCGTTGATTTCCACAAGATTTTGAATTACAAATTTTCTCCCCATTTGTACCCTCCCCCCACTCCAAGATGACATATATTTTGATTGCCCCATTCCCCAATCAGCCATCTCTTCCATCTCCCCATTCCCCCCCATCTCCTTTTCCCTTACTTTCTTGTAGGGCGAGATAGATTTCTATGCCCCATTGCCTGTATATCTTGTTTCCCAGTTGCATGCAAAAACAACTTTTTTTTTGAATATCTGCTTTTAAAACTTTGAGTTCCAAATTCTCTCTCCTCTTCTGTCCCCACCCATCCTCCCTAAGAAGACAAGCAATTCAACATAAGCCACATATATATTATTATGCAAAACACTTCCACAATACTCATGTTTTGCTCCTTCCTATCCCACCTTCCTTTATTCAATTTTCTCCTTTGATCCTGTCCCTTTTCAAAAGCATTTGCTTTTGATTACCTCCTCACCCTATCTGCCCTCCCTTCTATCATACCACCTTTTTTATCTCCTTCCTCCTTCTTTCCTGTGGGGTAAGATACCCAATTGAGTGGGTATGTTATTCCCTCCTCAGGTCAAATCCAATGAGAGAAAGATTCACTCATTCCCCCTCACCTGCCCCCTCTTCCCTTCCTACAGAACTACTTTTTCTTGCCACTTTTATGAGACAATTTACCCCATTCTATCTCTCCTTTTCTCCCTCTCTCAATATATTCCACTCTCATCCCTTAATTTGATTTTTTTAGATATCATCCCTTCATATTCAAGTCACCCCGTGCCCTTTTTCCATATATATATATATGTATATATACATATATATACACATATATATATGTACATGTATATGTATATTGTCTTCAGCTACCTTAATACTGATGTCTCATGAATGATACACATCATCTTTGCATGTAGGAATGTAAACAAAACAGTTCAACTTTAGTAAGTCCCTTATGATTTCTTTTTCTTGTTTACCTTTTCATGCTTCACTTGATTCATGTTTTTGAAAGTCAAATTTTCTATTCAGCTCTGGTCTTTTCATTGAGAAAGCTTGAAGGTCCTCTATTTTATTGAAAATCCATATTTTGCTTTGGAGCATGTGTTTTAGCAATCTGGCTAGCAGCTGCTGTGGGGGTGTAAAACCAACAACAACCAGCTCACAGAACTCTGCAAACCCAGATTATTTTGATCTGCTTTACTAAGGAAAGCAACGTTAAGGAGTTAACAATCTTACTTTAATCCAATACACAAATATCATTCACTTAGTTGGGGGGGGAGGGGGGAGCCAGCACCTTGAACTTCAGAGCAAATACAAACAAATTACAAGCATCAACAGATGGACCCCATCTGATTCAAATCCCAATTCATAGCTGCCAGAGTTTAACAAAGTTGCAACATATGGTTTACAAGCTGGAGGGCTCTTAGCTATAGCTTCCTGGAGTCTCCACATCAGCACCACCAAGAGTGAGTGCCCTGAGCAAACAGCTCTGTCTTCTCCTTTTATATGGTTTCAGATGTCATCAAACATCATCTGAGCAGCCAGAACTTAGGCTCCTATGATTGGCTCTAGTTAGCACCTCCTGTTAGTAGCTTCATACCCACATAGGCTTAGCACCTGGTAATTAGGGGTTTGGAAGCAAAGATCTAATCAAGCCTCCTTAGTTAGCCCCAGCTGGTGCCCCACCTTAGTTATCAATTCACACCCACATAGGTTTAGCACCTAATAGGGGTTTGGGCCTGGGCCTTAGCACCTAGTAAGAAATAAAATGAAATACACTGAATTAATCAAAGGAAACAAAAGCCAAACTCTTTAAAGGCACTTGGTTGAACTGAGTGCTAAGAGACCATTTTGATTGCCAACACAGCATGATACTAAGTTTTGCTGCGTAGGAGATTCTTAGTTTGAATCCTAGCTCCCCTGACCTCTGGAATATCATATTCCAAGCCCTTCAATCCCTTAATGTAGAAGCTGCTAGATCTGGTTTTATCCTGATTGTGTTTCCACAATACCCAAATTGTTTCTTTCTGGTTGCTTGCAGTATTTTCTCCTTGACCTGGGAGTTCCAGAATTTGGCGACAATATTCCTAGAAGTTTCCTTCTGGGGATCTTTTTGAGAAGGTAATCTGTGGATTCTTTCAATTTCTATTTTACCCTCTGGCTCTAGAATATCAGGGAAGTTCTCCTTGATAATTTCTTGAAAGATGATATCAAGGCACTTTTTTTGATCATGGCTTTCAGGTAGTCCAATAATTTTTAAATTCTCTCTCCTGGATCTGTTCTCAGTGGTTTTTCCAATGAGATATTTCACATTGTCTTCCATTTTTTCATTCCTTTGGTTCTGTTTTATAATATCTTGATTTCTCATAAAGTCACTAGCTTACATTTGCTCCAGTCTAATTTTTAAGGTAGTATTTTCTTCAGTGCTCTTTTGGGCCTCCTTTTCCATTTGGTTAATTCTGCCTTTCAAGGCATTCTTCTCCTCATTGGCTTTTTGGAGCTCTTTTGCCATTTGAGTTAGTCTATTTTTTAAGGTGTTATTTTCTTTAGTATTTTTTTGGGTCTCCGTTAGCAAGTCATTGACTTGTTTTTCATGGTTTTCTCACAATCTCTCTCATTTCTCTTCCTGATTTTTCCTCTACTTCTCTAACTTGCTTTTCCAAATCCTTTTTGAGCTCTTCCATGGCCTGAGATCAATTCATGTTTTTCTCGTAGGCTTTTGATGTAGGCTCTTTGACTTTGTTGACTTGCTCTGGCTGTATGTTTTGGTTTTCTTTGTCACCAAAGAAAGATTCCAAAGTCTGAGTCTGAATCTGAGTCTGGTTTAGCTGCCTGTTCATATTCCCGGCCAACTACTTAACTCTTGAGCTTTTTGTCAGGATATGACTTCTTGTAGAGTAGAGAGTACTTTGTCACAAGCTTGAGGGGTTGCACTGTTGTTTTCAGAACTATTTCTACACAGCAAGCTCTGCCACACCAGTGTTCTTTCTCCCCTAAGAGCCGCCAACATGGACCATGACTCAGATCTAAGCAGGCTCTGCACTCCTGCTCTGATCCACCACTTAATTCCTCCCACCAGGTGGGCCTGGGGCTGGAAGCAACTGCAGCCATAGCTCTGTAAGCAGCCTCAGAGTTACACCACCTCTGCCGCCCCCTGGTCAGTGGCCTACCATGAACTCCTTTCACTCATTCTCTGCTGTTTTTCCTACTAACCTTCTCTGTTGTCTTTGGCGTTTGTGGGTTGAGAAGTCTGATAAGTGCCACAACTCACTGATTCAGGGTGCTACTCCCTGTTCCACCCAGCTCCTGATCTGGTTGGTCTGGGCATGGCCCAGTCTGGGCTCTGCTCCACTCTGCTCTCAGATCTGTGTGATAGTCCTTACCCAGCAACCATCCAGGCTGTCCTGGGCTGAAGCTCTGCTTCCTTCTGATATTTCGTGGGTTCTGCAGTTCTAGAATTTGTTCAGAGACATTTTTATAGGTGTTTGGAGGGTCCTGGGGGAGAGCTTTAGGCAAGTCCCTTCTTTCCAGCCACCATCTTGGTTCTGCTTTTGCATACCTAGTATAGTTTCTACTTTTGCATACCTAGCAGAGTAAACATTTCTTGAAGGTAATGAAAGATGGAATAATTGAGTGAATTTGTTCTCATCCATTTAGAACATCTATTATGTACCAAGTACTGGAGATACCAAAAGAAAAAAATGAGACAGTCTTTGCTCTCAAGGTGCTCATGCTGCATTTGGGGAAGATATTACAGATAAGAATTGAACTGCAGATTGATGCAAAGGCCTCCAAATAGTAAGAGTTTGGGGACAAAGCAAAAGGACTGGCTATTCCACTGTATTTGTTGATTCCAGCCTTATCTATCATGTGGTTCTCTCTGCAATTAACACTACTGAAGTGGTCTGCATGGTCATAGAGTTGAGAGAAAAATGAAAGGAAAGCTTGAAGATAGATATTTCCACTTCCTGCCTATACATATGAGGAATGGGGAAAGGTAAGAAAAAGGAGTAAAGTTCCCTTGGCAGTGGATCTTCCTAACACCATCTAATAGTAAAAGGAAACAAAAATATGTGGGGTGAAGAAGGAATCTTTCTGGAACTCTAATAAGATCTGGGAAGTCCTAGTGTTGGGAGATAATCAAAGGAAAGTTATGGAAGGAACCTTCAGAAAAGTATCTCCCAGAATTTTGTGCTGTAGATGTAGAAATGAAGTGGGCTAAATGATAGCATAAGTGGTCTAAATAAAGATTGAGGTTAATACAAATATCAAATCCTATGCTTGGATTAAAAGTGCAACAGTATAGGATGGAGGAGATCCATGCCAATTCCCATGTTATCTAACCAGGCCTGCCAGGTCTAGTCTTCTATATCTCCTTCCCTTCTAAGATAACTGCCTTATGAAAGCCATCTGCACTCTCTGCTTCCACTTCCTTTCCATCCTACTAAATTCAGTCAGTCAGTAAACGTTTATTAAGGACCTACTATTTATCAGGCACTGTGCTAAGTACTAGAAATACAAATAAGAAAAATAGAGTTCTTACTCTCAAGGAGCATATAATCTAATAGAAGATAATACATAAAAGCTAAAAATGATGTAGGGTGGAGAGGGACCTGGTACTGGTGCATGGTGGAGTCCATTCCATAGATTGCAGCTGGTGAGAAATGAAGAGCTGGCTGTTCTGTGAGCCCTTTCAATGGCACTTTTGGGAGGAGTTCTTTGTTCTGCTCTCCAATCAGAGCAGGTAGAGGATTCTGAGGATACTAAAGAGATATGAGTACCAAAGCTGATGCAATTTCACAGATGTTGAGGAAATTCCTCCTCTGCCACCTCACATCTAGATTATTATATCTATAATTTTATACATGTACATATGTGTATATATGTATACACACACATTATGTATACACACACACACATATATATATATATTTAATAGTTCTATCATCTAAATCAATGGAGCTGAAGTGAGCACTAAGGGGGTGGGGTGTAAAGAAAAAACAGAAAATATTATCCATAGTGAGGAGGGGCATTCCTTTTTTAGGGGAGAAGGGGTGGTGGTACGTTCTAAAAGTTTTCTTCTTGATATCATTTCCCGGAGGTGGTGTTACACAGTCATAATCTTTAAAAACAATAAGCCACATACTAATATTAATACTCATATTAACACTAATGTTAATAATGTATATAGCGCTTTAAGGTTTTGAAAACTCTGTATATATGAATTCATTGATTCCTAGGAACAACTGGAAATTACATTATATTATTATCCTCATTTTATAAATAAAGAAACTAAGGTTAAAGAATTTCCCAAGGTTATTAAGCTGGTAAGTTTTCTGAGGCAGAATTTGAACCAAGGACTTTATGACTGCAAGGAATAAGGAACTGGATTGGAGAAGGACTTAGGAGATGAGTAAAAGAATTTAAGAGGAAAACATGGTATGGAGAGACATGATAGGCACAGAGCAGCTTGAGTTTTTTCCCCTAGTGCTAAGAGGAGGAGGGTGACTTCTTTCCACAAAAAATAGCCAACACTGACTGCTTTTGCCTATCCCAGTTTCTTTGCTCAAGATTCCCTTTCTCCTACATCTCGAATCTATCTTATCCTTCTTCTAGAGTCGTCTTCCCACTATGTCAGACTAGACCCTAGACTAGACCCATTGTATAACTTGGTGGTAAAATCATAGAAAAACACAGAATTTTAGGCTTGCAAAGTACCTTGACAGCCAAGTAGTTCAAACCACGCACAAAAAAAAAAAATCTCTAACACACTTGAGTCCATCTAAGGAAGGGGAGCTCATTCCACTTATGGACAGCTCCAACTTTTAATAACATTTTCATGATACCAAGTATAATTGACCTCTTCACAACTTCCATCTGGTTCATAGTTCTAGAATTTTCCAGGAACCCAAGTAAAGTTTATTGATCTATAGTTTGCAGATGCCATTCTCTTCCTTCCTTAAAAACAAAACAAAACAAACAACAACAACAAAACCCTGGACAATTCTTTATCCTTTTCTGGTTTGTAATACTTCTCTCATTTTCCAGAATTTTTCAAATATTACTTACAGTGACTCAGCAATCATATCTGTCAGTTCTTTCATGATATTAGTATATATTTCTTCTGGGCCAGGTTACTAAAGTCATCAAAGATAGCCAATGTTCTCTGGATTTGAGTCCTGTATCTTTGGGACACCCAAAATCAATGGTTAAAAAAAGTGTGTTCTGTCTACTCTTCATCCTTTTTTCCCCCTCCAACAGAATGCTTTTTGAGGATAGGTATGGTGACACATACCTCTGCTTTGATCTCTCTACTACCAGCACAATGCCCTGGACAAAGTCATTTAGTATTTGTCTTTTACAATGAAAACAATTTATATGATTCTAGTTAAGAAATGTAATGATGTAACCCCTTACTCCTTTGGAATCAACTCCTTTGGAATCAACTAGGGAGACTCTATATTAAAATACTGCATCATTTTCATTAGAACTTTGGAGGCATTGTCATTTCTCTATATTCAAGACTCTCCATGCACTATGGTTAGCTAATTTTTACTTTAATTTCTTCTAATCCCTGTAATTTCTGCTATCTTTCCTACATTTGTATCTGTATCCCAAATCCACTTCAGCCCTAGACTCCTCCCATTTCCTATCCCCTCTGGAACTGTATTTTTCGCAAACTCTTTTTATCTTGGTCACCTTCCTCTCCCTTTCTATCTTCTAGTGGAACGCACATTCCTTGGCATGCCTGAAAGAATCGCTGCTTCTTCTCTCACTTCTAGTTATTGCCCTCAATAGCCATGAAGAGGAATTTCTCCTTGTTTCCCTTGCTTTTTCAGAGTTTCCCTCTTGTACAACCACTCGGCAAAATGTTATTTTCCTTCCGCGTTCACTTCTTCCTCCATTGATCCTTGTTGTTAACTGTATAGACCCATAATACTCTCTCATCTCTAAGTTCGATAACTGCTTTACAAGCTTCTTCATCTCAACACTTTCCCTTGTTGGTCATTCCAGGACAAGGCTTCAAATAATCTCGAGTTTCATTACTACTCGCTGTAACTATATCCAGTCTATAAACAAAAGTGGCCATACTTTAGACCTTCCCTTCCTACCACAAATATCTAATTGAATTTGCCCCCAGGTACTGGAATTGCTAGTTATGATTCTAATATTTCAAGCATTTTCTACAAGTTCTGAGGAAATCTTGGTGAATGGTTTCTTGGTCAGTGAAAAGATTTCTCACGGTTTTATCTAGAAAGCTAAGTTTGTAAGTATATAGACTTACCCTCGAAAGAAAATAGAAATAGAACTCTTCAGACTTGGTCTTGATTCATATTATTTTGAAAGATCTTTGATTTCCTCACATTTTCTTGCACCAATTTCTAGTTTTCTCTTTGTACTTCTGGAAGTTCAGATCTGAAATGTATATTACACTCTACCAATGAACACTTCTCTCTTTTCAAAGAAACCAAGCAAAACTATTTTCAAAGAGGATTCTGATGATTTAAATAGCAGGGTTATTTGTAGATGGCAGAGATAGGCAAAGAGAGTCATGTTTGGGTCTGGCAAGTGACTTCAATGATTTTTCCATTGGTTTGTGTTGTGCAAAACACTGTGGATATACTTTTGCCAAGTCTCTTTTCTTTCATTTCTAAGCTCATGTGTATCTTAATGGAAATGTGGTACATATGCTTCAGATTCATTTGCACTTAAGACATCAACATGATTTCTAAGAGCAAAATGATTTCTACAAAGCCTTCAAAAGCCTTTTGCTCTTGAACTTGGAGAATGCTTTTACCAAGAGTGAATTATATACACCCCCTCAAAAGGCTCATGTTCACCTTGAGGCTCCAAACATCTGAACTGGAAAGGACATAAGACGAAATCAAGGAAACACTCCTCTGCACTTGACCTTATCCCAGGTAGAGTTAGGCTATAGAAAGGAATGTCAGGAAAGCAAAATGGTCATTGGGATCTTCAATTTACCCTTAATACAATTGTGGTCTGTTTTCTAGAAATACTTACCTAGAAGAATTAGGACAACAAAAGAAGAAAAATAAATATGAAAACAGTTACAGATTTTCCCATTTTTTTTATTTTTCTTATTTCTTTGCTTATCAAACACCAACCAAATGGGAATTTCCATACATGCATTATGGCAAAGGGAAAAAGTATTCTACATGAAAATGTGAATCTTCTCATCAACTTCTCATCAAGTAACAGTACAGATTACACGTGTATGTATGTATGTATACATACATGTATGTGCATATATTTGTATAGCTAGTTGACAGATCTTTCTGTTATATATAAAACATACGTAGTTTAGATAGAAGCTTTCCTACAATGCAAAGAAAATGTAATTTCTTAATGTGGATATATATTGGTCACATGCTACATAATTAAATGTGTCTACTTTTTTTGAAGTTATCATTTGAACCATTTTGGTCAAATTAGACAGCATCAATTTTATTTATTTGTATATTAATTTTCTTAGTTTAAAGGGATTTTTTACTTTAAGTTTTATAGTTTCCAAAAAGTTGAACATGAGCATCACTCAGAAGACAAGTCAGAGGCATTTGTTAGGTTTAAATAAACTATGATACATAAAGAAGCAACCATGAAGGAATAGAGGATGCCATTGAAGAAGAATATGCTTGAAAAAGGAAATGGGCTATTTCCATTGTGAGGGTAATCCACTGGAAATGTCACATGGTAAAGAAAAAATGAAGAAGGCCCCTAGAATCATGTAAGAGTCCCTTGTGGTGAAATTATGGGAAGAGTTGAATAATACTGGCACAGGGTAAGTTGCCATAGATAGATTTCTATGTGTACTGTTGGAGGAATATTTATAAACACTTCAATTAGCTCACAATTTTATTGAGATGGAGAAGAAAATGGCAAACTACTCCAATATCTTTGCCATGAAAACTTCAAATAGGGTCACGAAGAGTCACACATGACTAATTGACTTAACAAGAGCCATAAAAGCAATAAAAGATAAACTCTTTGCCCAATGTGGTGATATAGATCTGGCTGATTATTGAAGGATGGGGAGAAACTGGTGGACAACCTGGGAGAGAAATTTTGGTGGATCTGAGATCTAGGCATAGCCAACTGTTTCCTGGCCTCACATAGACTATGCAGGTCAGAAAATTAACCAAAGATACTGCACTGTCCTAAAGCAAACCAGGTAGGAGGCTTAAACCACTGGAGTCATAAGAACAATTGACACTGATCTATATCTATATCATCTATCTCTATCTCTGTCTCTATCTCTATCTCTATCTCTATTTCTATCTCTATACCTATACCTATACCTATACCTATACCTATACCTATACCTATATATATGTCTATATCTATATCTATATCTATCTATGTCTATGTCTAGATCCATATCTCCATATCCATATATATGTATATTCATGTATGTATGTACATATACATATACACATATGCATGTGCATATATACATATACACAACATATACATGAATATTTGTATTGAGATATTGTTTATAGAGTGTCTTATTTAAGCTATTTTACTTGATCCTCCCATAACGAATTGGTAAGATAGGCAGGGAAGATACTTTAATTTTACTGATGCAGATTAATAAAGAGAGACTAAGGAATTTAACAAACAACATAGTTAAGTAAGTAGCTAAGATCGAAACCTAGATACTATGTTTTTACTTTCAATAAGTTAGTGATTTATAGTAAAAATTGCATGTTGAATTGGAATTGGGAGAAAAAGTTTCAAATCCTACTTTTGATACTTATTGGCCCTGTGTCTCTATGAATCTCAGTGTTCTCATGTGTAAAATGGAGATTTTTATACCTCTAGTAAATCTCTCACAAGGTTGTTTTAAGAGACAAAAGTGATGCTTTGAAATCCTTGAAGAGCTAGTATGCATAGGAACCATTACCAGGTTTACAGTGACTGTGCTCAGAACAGTGTCAATTGGACCAAAATGATGCACGAGAAAGGAGAAAACTGAGTATTTGTGCTTTTCCAGAGGTGACTGGACCAGTGTGGGAGGGGTTGAGCAGAAAGAACATAGAGACTCTGTCCTTAGAACAGGCATGGCAGACTCAAATATAGTCCTATGTAAATTTGATAGAGCAAGATAAGACTTGACAAGAAGTAGAGAAGTCAGGGAAGAAGAGGCTGTCAAGAACCAGAAAGACCTACAAATTTTCCTTTTTCCTGTGACTGACATGTAGGAAAAGAATTAGTCCGTTAGAACTTTTGCCTCCTGTAAAATGTACCATTTTAAAAGACCTGTGATTGTACCCTGAGACTCCTTTACCATAGTCCTGCATAAAGGGTGGGACAAGTATGTTCAAACATGCTAAAGAAATATTTCCTTTAAAATCCCCTGATGGGAAGGGTTACTTCACACTATGCTCATGCTCTAAGAAGTCCCAAGCTTTCTTAGCCTTGTTGTGGATTGTAAATTATTTTAAAAATATTTAAAGTGAGACGAACTATGCTGCTTTCATGTAGCAGGGAAAATAGGGACATAATATACTACCTGTTCTTCCCTCAGGAGTAAGCTAATAAATGTTTAACAACCAGCTTTCTGGGGGAGGAGGAGAGAGAGAGTGAGAGAGAGAGAAAGAGAGACAGAGACAGAGACAGAGACAGAGAGATCAGCACCCTTTTAAGTTCAATCTTCAACATTAACATTTTCTCCATCAGGTTAAGTCTTTGGGTAACCCACTGTCTCCAGGAAAAGGGCTGCACTTGAGGACCTAGACAGCCACTTGTGACCTTGAGAAAGTAGGTTCCCCACCCCTGGAGAATATCAACAAAACAATAAACCAAGTCCTAATTTCTTTTGTTTGCTGATCTGTGGGCTGTAAATGTGCAATCTGGAATTTTAACATTTGGCTCCCACCAGATGGTTTGAACTGGCTCCTGGCTCCAGCATCCCTCTGAATCCACTCCAAACAAGGCAACAAGAAGTGGTCATGAGATGGCAGTAGAGAATAAATACTCCTAGGCCCCATAACAACAATAGCTCCCCTCTCACCAGGCTCTGGTCAAGCCATCACAACAAGGCTGAAGCAGAGCAAATCCAAGCTGCCACACCATACCAGTAAATGGATGGTGAAAACACCTGGTTCATATTGATATTGGAAATAAGAGATCAAATACAATTTACATTTTTTGGCTTCCATCTAAACACAGACTTACTCTCAAGGAGTGATTTAGGCACTGGGGAGAATCTACTTCATTATTGCTCCATGTTTACAAGTGATGTTTACCCAACCAAATCAAATGAACTCTCTGCTTCTTTGTGCTTTATGTTTGAATGTACAAAATACTACAAATTAGCTCTAAAATAATTTTGAGTTGTCTGAACCAAATTCAGTCTATCACTTATGAGGTTTTATATAACCTGGATTTATTTTTAATAGTTTCCAGAATTCTAATTCATTTATGGAGTCAATTGACCTATTCTGACTATCTAGAACCATTCAGTAGTGTATTAGGTCCAAGGTGCAGGTAAATTCTAAGATCAGAATTTTGGAAAAATTATTGGAAAGTCATTTTGAATAGATAACAAAGAAAAGGAAAATACCCTCTCTTTCAAAAGGAGGTATAGCTATAAAATGTAGGATGAAGAGGCAGAGTTAAATGAGGCCAGTACACATCATGGGGAGGAATTGTTTCCCAATGGTAGACTTTTCACTGAGAGGGGTAGTTATTTTTCTATTATGTTAATAACCAAATTTGTATTGAGGTTTGTGTTTTTTTTCCTTTCTATTTTCTCACTCAAGGGAATTCAGTCCTTATAGGTCAGTTAGTCTCTGAGTGACATAGCTGGTAATGAGATTGTCCTAACCCTGGGAACATTCTCTTCACTCTTGTGTGGGACCCCTCTGAACTAGGAGAGCTTATTTCTGATTAAAGTGGAAATACAATCTAATCTAGGTGCATTCCATCCCCTAAACATTAGCTTCATACCCTTTAAACCCAGGGAGTGGTCAGGGTGGAAATGGATTCCTTTGTCCAGATTGCTGGAGGCAGCTGAGACTCTTAATAAAATCATATTCTCAACAGGAGGAGTGGAAGACTTTTAGTCCACCTCCTCAATAAAATGTCCTCCTCATCGTTAATTGTTCACCAATCAGGGATGATTTTCACCTCTTAGGGGTACTCCCTTTTCCAAAAGTATTTAAGCATTCAGGGATCTCTATGGTTTTGACTTTGGTTACTGAGAGAGAACATTGATCATAAATTTATTATTTGCTAGCCTAATTAATAAATTGCTTATTAATTACCCAGAAACTCTGGATCCTGGCCTTTTTGTTCCTCATATCACCTACTCTCCCACATACTCAATTCTGCCTCTCTCACACCAATGGAGTGGTTTTTCAAATCTTTTTAATGTAGATAATAAGAAAAATATTGCTTTCGATAGGAAATATGAACTAATATGGACTGATCCTTGAAGCATGAAGAAAGTTGAATTTACATTTGTAAATGAAAGTAACCAGTAACTGAAACCCAGCAATTTGTGGTGGTTCTTAACAAGACTTGATGTTGATTAAGGCAGACAATATATACTTTGGAACTGTCACACACTAATACTGTGGTCTTCATGGTCCATTTTCTACTGAGAAATAAGTTCACATACTATCACGGAACAGAATTTTCCATCTTGCTTATGATAGCTTTGGGGAAAGAAAAAAATAACTTTGGCCGATGATATACATCCATATCTTGGTTTCACTCTGTCAAATATTTAAGTAATCCAACGTTTCTACAAATGTTGTTTCATATACCAAAGCTTCTACTCACTTTGGTCTAAAATATTTTCAGTTTTGCTACTTTTTAAGCAGACACTGCTCTCCAAAGTTGTCTCCTGCCTTTCAGGTGTTTTAGTATTGGTGAGTAACCAATTATTTAGTTTTCTTCATATTGCCCCATGTGTCTTTCATCAATTGATGAAAGAAAGGGTGAGACTTACAAAAGAGTAAGCATGTTTTGCTTGGCTCGGAGACAGGGACTATTTACTCCCGACACTTTAGACACCAACCGTGCTTCATGAATCCTCTCCTGTCCTAATACATAATCTGTGAAACTATGAATCTAAGCAGAGCAGACCACTACCTCATGATCCATACTGAAGACCAGAATTAAACAATGAGAATTATTGTAGCTACGTTTCAATTAAACACAAGTTTTTATTAAGCACCTACTGTGTCCTTTGCTCAGTGCTAAGTAGTCAAAGACAAAAACTATTTCCTGACCTGATAGAACTTAGACTTTACTGGGATGGGCAGTATCAAATAACATCTTTACAGATAATTAACTGGAAGGTAATATGAGAGGAAATACAGCATTAACAACTGGAGGAATCAAGAAAATGGGAAGAATTGGAGAAGGTTTCAATTGAGGAGATAATACCAGAACTGATGCTTGAAGGAAGACAAGGATTCTGAGAGGTAATGAGGAATGTGTGCATTCTAGGCATGGAGGGGAGAGGGGAGTAAACTAACCTGTGTAAATCTACATAGGATAGAAGATGGAATCTTGAGTTGTTGGGGAAAGTCAATCATTCTATTTGGAACAATTTACATGAAGGACGGGTAATATGAAATAAAGTTGGAAAGGTAAGTTAGAGTTAGGTTGCCAAGGATATGAAACACAGGACTAAGGAGTTTTACCTTTTGGGGGATAGAGAACGAGTGAAGGTTTTTGATTGGAGAAATGATGTTGTCAGACTTAGTCAGAATGAATTGAAGAGGGAAGAGACTCAAAGAAGGGATAACATTAGGAGATTATTGAAATAGTTCAAGCAAAAGGTGATTTCAGTAGAGAATATGGACTAATATGAGCTGATTCCTGAGGCACAGAGTTGAATGTACTATTTTGTAAATCAAAGGAAGCAGTAACAGGAAACTAGCAATCTGTTGTCATTCTTAGAGGACCAGAACTAAAGTGAGGGAGTTCATTAGTAAAGAAAATAAGACACTGTAGAGATTTTGTGGTGATTGAACTTACAAGACTTGGTAACCGAATGGATGTGGAAGGTGAAGGAGAGCAAAGAATGAAGGACACCTGTGAGTTCACAAGCCTGCATGACTGGAGGGATGGCAGTAACTTTTATAGGAAAGGGGAAGTGTAACTTTTAATATGTTATTGTAATTCCCAGACCACTGCCAACTCCTACTCCCTATATTATTTTACATTCCATAGAGAACATAGTTGTAATTTTCCTTTATAAAATCCTAAGTACCAGGACATAGTTTTTCTGATGTGGCTGAGTCATAATGAGACATAGAAGATCTACTCTATGAACACACAGTAGAATAAAAAATTCATATAACCATAACAAAAGCATGGAATTTTGTGAAATTGTTAGAGTCAAGAAATGTATTCAGCCTTCCTATTCTTCTTGCATCCTGCCTCCTTATGATGAGGAAATGTGATGAAGCAGAAAAATCACTTGACCGATTATGGAAAGGCATATTCAAATATTGCCTCTAACTACCTTATACGTTTATTATCTTCGTGGCCAGTAGAATGTCCCTTAACTTCTATGAACCTGAGTTCCTTTACCAGTGACATGGGAGTAAAATTACTTTAAAACCTAATACATAGAGGCAGAACCAAGACGGCTAAGACAAGCCAGGAAGTTGCCTGAACCCTCCCCCTGTTTCCCTCAGAAACAATGTTAAATCAAGCTTCTAAATAGATTCTGGAGTAACAGAACCCACAAAAAGAAGGAGTGAAACAATTTTCCAGCTTCAAATAACTTAGGACTTCAGAAAAGTTCTGTCTCAAAGTCAGGACTAGTAGCAGTCATCTGGGAGGCAGTGGATGATCTTGGCATCTTCTATGTCATGACATGGCCTTCTCCTGGTTCTCATGACATCTGGTTCTCATGGCACTGCCCTCTCCTGGTTCTCATGTCATGGCCCTTTCATAGGTTGAATTTTTTAATTATTCAAGAAAATCTAGCTCTCTATTTTAGAACTTGTTCCATGTATAATCCTCTTTTTTTCTGTTTCAGGGTGTATATAAAGTGTTTCTTCTATTTCATGTTTGTGAATTTCAAAATTAAAAACAACCAAATATTAATGATTCCCTTTTTGTCATTTTCATCAACCTTAAAGGCATGATAGGAAATAGCAAAATGATTTTAATATGATTTTGCTTACTATTGATGCTTTGGAATGTGTTTTATGTGTCATTCGTAGTTGTTAGTACTTTTGGAAACTTCACATCCTTTCAGCACTCATCTATCAGCAACAACTCAGTGCACTTTGCTGTCCATTATATATTTTGGATAAAAATGAATTTTGTTGGTCATTTTGACATAATATTTCATATATTATCCACTCTACAATTTCTCTGTGACTTGACTGAGTCTTTCACTCCCCCACTTGCATTTTCATGCCATCTGCCTTTGTACTGCCCCCACCCTTTGTGCCTTACAAAAGTTTAATTGAAGCATAAAAAAAGAAAAGAAAAGAAAAGTTCTGTCTCACTTGGGTAAAAGGGGAGAGCAGCCCAGTGCACATGATGTCCAGGCAAGCCACCAGGAGGCTCTTCATCCCAGTACAGATCAGCAACTGGGGCCCCTCTGTCCTGGCTCAGCAAGTCAATGGCAAAATGTGAGGACTCCACCCCAAGCACAGAAGGCAAATGGCCAGTGTTGGCATCCTGGCACAACAGGCATAACTAAGGCAGGACACTCCAGCACAGTATTCAAACCACTAGCACCTGATTCCTGGAGCACAAAGTCAGTGATCAGGCCCATGGTCCCCTGTGCAAGAAGCTTGGGACAGTGCCCCCTGTGTCCCAGAAGCAAAGCTCAATTTTAGAAGTCAATGGGCTAAAAAAATGAGTGAAAAATAGAAAAGAGCCCTGACCATAGAGACCTACTATGGTGACAAGGAAGATCGAACCATGAATTCAGAAGAGGACAACAATGTCAAAATGCCTATATGTGAAGCCTCAAATAGAAATATGAATTGGTCTCATTTCCAAAAAGCCTTTTTAAAGGAGCTGAAAAGGATTTTTAAAATAAAATAAGAGATGTAGAAGAAAAATTGGGAAAAGGAATCAGAGATATGCAAGAGAGTCGAAAGCCTAGAAAAGGAAGGACAAAATTGACTAAAGAAAACAACTCCTTAAAAAATATAATTGGCCAAATGGGGAAAAGATCCACTAAAGAAAACAAGTCCTTAAAAAGTAAAATTAGCCAAATGGAAAAATACGAAAGCTAACTGAAGAAAATAATTCCTTAAAAATTGGATTTCAGCAAGTAAAAGCTAATACTTTATAAGAAATCAAGAATCAGTCTACTAAAATCAAAAGAATGAAAAAATAGAAGAAAATATAAAATATCTCATTGGAAAAACAACTTACCTAGAAAATAGATCTAGGAGAGATAATTAAAGAAATACTGGACTACCTGAATGACATGATCACAAAAGAGCCTGGGCAGCATCTTTCAAAAAACTTATGAAAGAAAACTGCCCTGATCTCCTAGATCCAGAGGGTAAAATAGTCATTGAAAGAATTCACTGATCACTTGCTGAAAAAGATCCCAAAATGAAAACTCTAAAGGATGCTGTAGCAAAATTTTAGAACTATCAGGTTAAAGAGAAAATAACACTTTGCCATTCAAAATTAAGGAACCATGTCAGGATTACACAGGACCTAGCAGCTTCTACATTAAAGGATCTGGTATATGATACTCCAGAAGGCAAAGGAGCTTAGATTACAACCAAGAATCAACTACCCAGAAAAGCTGAGCATAATCTTTCAGGGGAAAAGATAGACATTCAATGAAATAGTGGACTTTCAAATTTTCCTGATGAAAACACCAGAGCTGAACAAAAAATTCAATATTCAAAAACAAGACTCAAGAGAAGCATAAAAAGGTAAATAGAAAAAAAAATGTTATTCAATAAGGTTAAACTACTTACGTCCCTACACCAGAAGATGATGCTTTTAACTTTTAAGAACTGTATCTCTATTGGGGTAGTTAGAAGAACTATCTGTAGACAGAGGGTGTGGGTATAAATTGACTTTGATGTGTTGATATTAAAAAAAAATAAGAGGTGAAAAAAGGATTGTATTGGGAGAAGAGGAAAGGGAGAAGCAGAAAAGGGTAAATTACATCACATGAAGAGCCACAAAAGACCTATTACAATAGAGGAAAAAAAGGGAAAGGGTGAGCATTATTTGCACTTTACTCTCATTGGCTTTTACTCAAAGAGAGAATAAAGTATACACTCAGTTGGATATAGAAATTTATTTTACCTTATGGAGAAATAGAAGGAGAAAGGGAAAGAAAAGAGAGGAGGAACTTGTAGAAGGATGGGCAGATTGAGCCAGGCAGTGGTCAAAAGCAAAACACTGGTGAGGAGAGACAGGGTGAAAGGAGAGGGAAAAGTATAACCGGGGGAAAATAGGATGGATGGACATACATAATTAGTAACCATAACTGTGAGTGTGAATGGAATGAACTCTCATGTAAAAAAGAGGTGGATAGCAGAGTGGATTAAAAATAAGAATCTTATAATGTGTTGTTTACAAGAAACACATTTAAAGCAAAGAGATACATACAGAGTAAAGATAAAAAGCTGGAGCAGTATATATTATGCTTCAGCTGAAATATAAAAAACAAGGGAAGCAATCCTGATTTCAGACAAAGCAAAAGCAAAAATAGGTCTAACTAAAAGATATATGGGAGGAAACTACATCTTTCTAAAAGGTATTATAGACTATGAAGTAATATCAGCACTAAACATACATGCACCAAGTGGTATAGCATCCAGATCCTTAGAGGAAAAGTTAAGTGAGCTACAGGAAGAAATAGACAGCAAGCCTCTACTACTTGGGGACCTCAAACTCCCCCTCTCAAAACTAGATAAATCTAACCACAAAATAAACAAGAAAAAGTTAAGTAGGTGAACAGAACTTTAGTAAAATTAAATATGATATAACTTTGGAGAAAATTGAATGGGGACAGAAAGAAATATACCATTTTTTCAGCAGTACATGGCACCTACACAAAAATTGACCATGTATTAAGTCATAAAAACCTCATGTTCCAATGCAGAAAGGCTGAAACATTAAATGCATCCTTTTAAGATCATGATGAAATATAAATTATATATAGTAAAGGGCCATGGAAAAGTAGATTAAAATGAATTGGAAACTAAATAATCTAATCCAAAAGAATAAGTGGGTTAAGCAACAAAACACAGAAACAATTAATAATTTCATTAAACAGAATGACTAGAATGAGACAATGTACCAAAATCTATGGAATGCAATCAAAGCAGTATTAAGGGGAAATTTTTAGATCTCTAAGTGCTTACCTGAATAAAATGGAGAAAGAGGACACCAATGAATTGGGTATGCAACTGAAAAAGCTAGGAAAAGAACAAATCAACAATGCCCAATTAAATACCAAATTATAAATTCTGAAAATCAAAGGAGAGATTAATAAAATAGAAATTAAGAAAACTATGGAACTAATAAAACTGAAAGCAGGCTTTATTAAAAAAAAACAATAAAATAGATAAACTTCTGGTTAATTTGAGTTTTAAAAAATCCATAGTAGCAGTGTCAAAAATGAAAAGGGAGAATTCACAATCAATGAAGAAGAAATTATAGCAATGATTAGGAGCTGTTTTGCCCAATTGTATGCCAATAAATCTGACAATCTAAATGAAATGGATGAATGTTTAAAAAAATGAAATGCCCAGATTAAAAAAAAATCTTTAACTAACATTTAATTAACATACAATTAACAGAAGAGGAAATAAAATATGAAATAACCCCATTTTAGAAAAAGAAATTGAACAAGACATCAATGTACTCCCTAAGAAAAAATCTCCAAGTCCAGATGGATTTAATGAATCTTATCGAACATTTAAAGAATAATTAATTGCAATGCTATATAAACTCATTAGAAAAAAATAAGTAAAGAAGGAGTCCTATCAAATTCCTTTTATGACACAAATGTGGCACCGATATCTAAATCAGGAAGAGCCAAAACCGAGAAAGAAAATTATAGACCAATTTCCCTAATGAATACTGATGCAAAATTTTAATTAAAATATTAACAAAGAGATTACAGCAATTTATCATGAGGATAACATACTATTACCAGTTGGGATTTCTGTCAGGAATGCAGAGCTGGTTCAGTATTAGGAAAACTATCAACTTAATTGACCATATCAATAACAAAACTAACAAATCATATAATTATCTCAATAGATGCAGAAAAAGTTTTTGACAAAGTACAGTACCCAATTCTTTTAAAAATACCAGGGAACATAGAAACAAAAGGAGTTTTCCTTAAAATAATAAGTAGTATCTATCTAAAACCATCAACAAGCATTACATATAATGGGGATAAGCTAGAAGCTTTCCCAATAAGATCAAGGGTAAAACAAAAATGACCACTATCACCACTATTATCTGAGCAGGGGAAGACTGGGGGAACATCTGCTGATAAGGGACCCCAGACCTAGCTGTGCTGCTGAGACATGGCCCTGGGAGAGAAGAAATCAGCATGGATCCAATGAGTACAAGAGCAGTGGAGCATGGATGTGGGCACTTATAGGAGGGCACAGTTCTTCATCTTAGCTCCATGTCAGAGGGGAGAACTGAAGGAGAGTCTGAGACCAGAGACATCATCCCCCATACTCCACCACCAGAGGTGATTACATTAATAAGTTGCTACAAATAAAAAAAAATCAGCAGGCAAAGGAGAAAGAACCCAACTATAAAAAGTTACTATGGGAATAGAGAAGACTGGGGTTCCTCTTCAGAAGAGGACATAGAAGCAAAAAAAAAAATCCTTTCATACCCTAAAGTGTAGTGTCAAATGATCACCTGCCCAGAAAGTATTAACAGATGAGCTTAAATATCCTTATAAAATCAAATGACAGATGAATTTTTATTTTAAAAAAAATCTAATAAAAACAAAAAGATTATGAAAAGATAGTCAACCAAGTGGAAAAGGAGATCCAGAAACTTAAGGAGGAAAATGAATCCTTGAAAATTAAAATTGAGCAAGGGGAAGCCAATGAAGTTATAGGAGACCAAGGAATAATAAAACAAAATACAAAGAATAAAAAAATAGAAGAGAACGTGAAACATAAGAAAAACAACTGATCTGGAGAACAGATCAAGAAAAGAAAACATAAGAATAATAAGACTCTCTGAAAGCTACAATTAAAAAAAAAGAATCTTGATAGAATAATATAAGAAATACTTAAAGAAAAATTGTTCCTCTTGGTCATTAGAACAAGAGGGGAAAGTAGAAATAGAAAAAAAGAGAAATAAAAAATACACATCAAAGACTAATTACAAAGGACTCAATAAGGACAGACTTTTTACCTTTTACTTGAGGAAATGTAAAATGTATGTTTAAGATTGTTATTAGTAATTGCGTAGTTTGAAAGAAAGATTGGGGTGTGTTTGAATATGTGATTCTAAAAAGTAAAACCATTTAGGAAAAGGTAAAAAGAGGAATTGTCTTATATAAATGAGGTATAAGAGGAAGAACTGACACAGAGGAATTAGTTGGGGGAGAGGGGCTGGAAGTTCTGGAGCCCTACTCTCATTGGGAATGGGTTAAAGGGGGAATAATACTTTAATATCTAGAAAGGCATAAAAGCCTTCTGAATTCAGGAAGAAATAAAAGTCTAAGGTGATAGGGAGAGGTGAGAGGATGAGAGGGATTTTTAGAAGGAATCCTACCCACATCAGATCTGGGCTAAAGAGAAAACAATATATAAAGTCTTCTAAATTTATAGAAATATGAAGATGAGGGAATAGGAAAAGGCAGAGTATAGAAGGGTGTTTAGATTAACGAGAATGAGATAAAGAAGGAATAACATATTTGGGACGCTAGAAAAGTTTTCTAAATTCAGATAGAAACAAGAGAATAAGGGGAAAGGGTGGGAGGAGAGGATAAGGGAGAGATCTTTGGGAGTGGGGGTAGGTTAAGTAATAGGAGTGCAAGATAGTAGGTAGAAGTAAAGCAGAACAATTAAGAAGGATAGGGTTTAAGAGGTACACAAAATAAAATAAAGATTGGAAATAGAATTTATTAGGAAAAACAGAGGTAATAATCATGATCTCAGACAAAGTTAAACCTAAAATATTTTTAATCAAAAGAGAATACTTGGGAAACTACACTAAATATCAGCCATATTAATCTATATTCCTTTAGACTATTTAAAATAACTAGACAGTATAAAGTTAGAATACTGATGCGGTGAAGGAAATGATGAGGTGTTGGGCTTAGAAAAATATGGCAAGACTTGGACTTATTGAGGAAGATGTTATCCACCCCCAAAGAAACAGAAGATAAATAAATATAGAACAGTCTTAAATAGATGCATATTAATTTATGTCTGTATATGAGTATAATTATAGATATATAAGTATATATATATGTGTGTATGTAAGTGTATATATGTAGATGTTAATGTATATATATAGTTTACGTGTATATCTGTATGTATAAGTGTGCGTGTGCATGTGTGTGTGTGTGTGCACATGCATGCTTAATTATAACCTTCTTCTTGGAGGGGAAAAGAGAAAAAGAACAAAATAAAAAGTTCACAGAAGAGAACAAAAGAAAACTCACAAGGAAGCAAAGATGGACAGCTCTGAACCCAATGTGTAATATTATATAGGCTTTCTTGAAATGGAAACTTATTGCTACACATGTAGAATCCTCTCTTATATTCTGCTGTGCACATGACAATGCTTTTGTTGCTTTGCTTATTTTGTATTTAAGTTTCAGCATTTAAGTTAATAATGTTTCTTTTTCCTTTATTATTATGCATTAAAGTTTAAAATAAATTAATAACCATATACAATACAAAAAAGTTTGGAATCTATCTTCCAAAACAAACCCAGGAGCTATATGAACACAATTACAAAACACTTTTCATAGAAATTTAGTCTGATCCAAACAATTGGAAAAGTATCAACTGCTCATGCATAGTTTAAATTAATATAATTAAATGATGATTCTACCTAAGTTAATTTACTTATTCAGTGTCATGGCAATCAAACTACAAAAAAAAAATTATAGAACTGGAAAAATAACAAAATGCATCTGGGAGAACAAAGTGTCAAGAATATCAAGGGAATTAATTTTTTTTTAAATGCAAAAGAAGGTGACCTAGCTGTACCAGATCTAAAACTATATTACAAAGTGACAATCATCAAAACTATTTGGTACTGGCTGAGAAATAGAGTGGTGGATCAGTGGAATAAATTAGGGACACAAGGCACAGTAGTAAATTACTATAGTAATCTACTGATTGATAAACCCAAAGACTCCAGTTTCTAGGATAAGGACTTGCTATTTGACAAAAACCACTGGGAAAACTGGAAAATTGTATGGCAGAAACTTAGTATAGACCAACATCTCACAGCATATAGCACGACAAGGTCAAAATTGATACATGATTTAGATATAAATGGTGATGCCACATGCAAATTAAGAGAGCAAGGAATAGATTACTTGTCAGATCTATGTAGAAAGGAAAAGGTTATGATCAAATGAGAGATAAAGAATATTATGAAATAGAAAATGAATAATTTTGATTAAATTAGAAAAGTTTTTCACAAACAAAGCCAATGCAACCAAGATCAGAAGGAAAACAGAAAGCTGGGAAACAATTTTTACAGCCACTTGTAATGGCAAGCAAAATGGGACTTTTGTTGTCTTTTGTTTTGGAGGGCTTCTCAGCACTAAGGCAATCAAGTGCCTTTGATTGAGTCTTGCCTTTGTTGGAAGGCCCATACCCTTTTGCTAATTAGGTCAGGAGAGGATGTGAAGCCCTTGAGAGGTGTGAAGCTCTTAGCCCCTGAAAAAGGGTATACATACTCTGAGGTTAGTATTTTGTCTGGGGCTCACTCACTGGAAGAGTATCATGTAATTGCACCAGATGAGACTCTGGGTAGCCATTAGGGAGCCTTCTGGCTTTGAAAAATGCAGATGTTAGCGCTTCTCTCTCTGGTAACTACGTACGTATTGCTATGGACAGACAGAAGCCCTGCCTGCTGATTTGTGTTATTTACTCTGTTTATATAATTTCTGCCTGTAATTTCTGTTTGTATTCTCTCTGAAGTTCAGGGTGCTGACTTTTCCCCCTGAACTAAGTGAATGGTATATGCATGTTTAATTAAAGTGAGATTGGAAACCCCTTAAAGTTGCTTTCCTTAGAAAAGCAGATCAAAGAACCAATGCTAGCAGCCCTCCTGTGTGCTGGTGTTAATGGATTTACACCCTCAGAGCAGCTGCTGGTAACATTGTTTTTACACCATTGTTTCTGATAAAGGCCTCATTTCTAAAATATATAGAGAATGGAACCAAATGCATAAGAATACAAGTCATTCCCCAAAAGATATGAACAGGCAGTTTTCAGATGAAAAAAGTAAAAACTATAGTTATATGAAAAAAGTACTCTAAATCACCATGGATTAAAGAAATGCAAAGTAAAACAACTCTGAGGTACCACCTCATACCTATCAGATTGGCTAATATGACAGAAAAGGAAAATGGTAAATATTTGAGAAAATGTGGGAAAATTGGAACATTAATACACTGTTGGTGGAGTTGTAAATTGATCCAACAATTCTGGATAGCAATTCAGATCTATGCCCAAAGAGATATAAAACTTTGCATAGCTTTTGATCCAGTAAAACCACTACTAGGTCTGTATCCCAAAGAGATCATCAAAAAGGGAAAAGGATACATATGTACAAAAATATTTATAGCAGCTCTTCTTTGTGGTGGCAAAGAATTGAAAATTGAGGGGATGCCCGACAATTGGTGTAATATTGAAGGGATATGATGATCTTTCCCACCCATTAATAGCTCTAATGTGGAGCCCATTAAAGGAAGCTTGCTTAGGGGAGGCTTGCTTGCAGGACAGCTTTCACACCTTTTGGTACTAAGCTGATTAGGCACCTAGTCATAAGGGTTGTGATGCTTTCTGGCTCTGAGAATTGTTGGTATTTTGCTTTGGGGGTTCACTTATGAGAAGACTTTTTTGATTCTCTGGTTGAGACTCTGAGTAGTTATATGTTCAGAGCTTTTTGACTGCTCAGATATAAAGGCTCTCTTGATCTAGTGGTGTATATAATGTGTTTAGCAATATTTCTTTGATTCAGGCAATTAAGAATCCTGTATGTTGGCCTTTATGCTACTTTCTCTGCTTGTATTTTCTCTAGATTTTCTCTGCTTGTATTTTCTCTGATGCTCAGTGTGCTGACTTCCCCTGAACTAGGGAATGTAATTAAAAGTAGGATTGTTATCCCTTTTTTGAGCAATCTTTCCTAGAAAATCAGATCTAAGAACCTCTGCTAGCAGGCCATCCTGGGTGTTTGCTGCTACAATTGGAAACTGTGGTATATGAATGTAATGGAATACTATTGTTCTCTCAGAAAAGATGAGTGGGCAGATTTCAGGAAAAACCTGGAAAATTTACATGAACTGATGCTGAGTGGGGTGAGCAGAACCAGGAGAACAATAGCAGCAATATTGTATGAATGATCAACTATGATATACTTAGCTCTTCTCAGCAACGCAGTGAACTAAAACAAGTCCAAAAGACTTGTGATGGAAAATGTTGTCCAAATCCAGAGAAAGAAATATGGAATCTGCATGAAGATCAAAGCATACTATTTTCACTTTTTTTGTTTTTTTTTCTTTCTTGTTATTTTCCCTTTTACTCTAATTCTCCTTTCACAACATGATTAATGTGGTAATATGTTCAACCTGATTGTACATGTATAATCTATATCAGATTGCTTGCTGTGTTTGGCAGGGGGGAGGGTAGGGAGAAGGGAGAAAAATTTGGAACTCAAAATATTATAAAAGTGAATGTTGAATTGTATATTTACGTGTAATTGGAAAAAAGTAAAAAAAAAAAGTATTAAGTGGAATTTAAAAAAAAATAAAAAATCTGCTATATAGAGTTGCTATGAGTATCTATTGAGATGTCTGTAAAAGCATTTTTCAAATCTAAAGTGCCATATAAATATCAGCTATTATCATTTAACATTGCCTGCCCAGCTTGAATTTCTCCTTCTGACTTCAAATTTGTCTCAAACTCTTATATGTGAAAACTCCAGAGAAACCTAGTTTCCTGACAGGATCAGCCTTTTGGATTACATTTACTTTGGACTACTTTTTCCCCAGAAGAAAAATGTTCTCCACAATTTTGGTAATAGTTCTAAGCCCTAGTACAGCCCCTCTTGGGTGATAAAATACTAACAATATTAACAGGCTTTTTATGGGGCAAAAGGGAATATATAGAGTGAAACAAACCCTGTGGTCTTGCCCTTTGGAGATTTCCTTGGAGTAGATGAATTCAGGAAAGAATCAAGAATTAGGCATCATGAAAATTCAGCGGGTGCCTAAGGGCAGTCAGTTCTTGGGCTGGCTAGCACTAAGCAGTTGGCTTCTTTACACTGGCCTGCTAGAGTCAATTAGTCCCTGTTTCAAGGCCCCAGGATAACAAAGACCAGTGTTATACAGGCTACATTTGTCCAATCTAGCATTCTCAGAACTAAGGGAGTTTTCATAGAAATTAGGCAAGTAAATAATTAAAGCAATAAGTAGATATTAAGTGTCATTGTATTTTCAGCTTAGTAGCCTTCAAGGCCTAGCAAGAAAAAGGAAGTTTACTTATAGTTCTTTGAGAAATGGTCCTCTGAATCAACATCCCTCCCTCTGATTACACTAAGTTTTTATTACTCTTCTTAGTTGATAGGATGTGTACTTTTATCATCTCCACATGGGAGCGGCTCATGTATTAGAGATGCCCATACTTCTCTATAGTAAAGAAAGGGAAACAGTATGACTAGGGACTTATAATTTATATTTATTTACTTATGTACATATTGTATCACTTACAGAATGAAAGCTTCTTGAAGACAATTTTGATTTTCATTTTGTGTCCCCAGAACCTATTATTATTATATGAACTTTATTTCTTTTTGGACTGGATTTATACGTTCATTAGTATACACAACTACGTGAGTTAACTACATCTACAAAGTCACATAACCAGTATGTGTCAGAGGAAGGTCTTAAACTTCAAGTTCATCTCTTTATCTACTAAGTAATGCTACCCCTCAATTTGCATATGGAAGTGATTAATAAGTGTTGGCTGAATTGAATTGAATTGAAATTAGATGTTCTGGAGATATAATCAACAATACTTCACAACAGATTGGTTATTTTGGACATGTTGAATTTCTATTGACCACAGAGAAAAGCTCAATAGAAAGATGCTGATGTAAAACAGGAGTTTGAGAGAAAGAGAGAGGGTAGGGCTGGATATATAGATTTGTATTCATTTGAATAAATATTGTAATTGAACCCAAAGGATCTGATGTGATCAGCAAAAGAGAAAGTACAAAGAGAATGGATGGCCTAGAGAGCCTTGAGAAATAGAGGGCAGAGAGAAGAACATACAGCAAAGGAGAATGAGAAAGAACAATGAACAAAGATAATAAAAGAACTAATAAACCAGCGTCATGTCAGACAAAGGAGGAGAGATTTTCCAGGATATTCTGTTGGTCTGTGTTTTATATATACACACACATGTGTGTGTGTGTGTGTGTGTATATATAAACAGTTTCAAAAAGTCAAGTAGAATGAGAATTGAGAAAAGGGCATTGGGTTTAGCAATTAAGAGATCATTTAATAACCCAGAAGAAAAAAATTTCAGTGAAGTGGCAAGGTTAGAAAACTACTATGAGAGGTTTCAAAGCAATGTTTTTATGGATCTGGTGACTTGAAGTGATTGAGATTAGCTAGATCCTCTCTTACTATCTCTTTGCTTATCTTCTTTCCCTTTTTATTAACTATTTTTGTTCTCTCATTTCCAATTCAAAGATAATTCTCATTGGCAGAGAAGATGGAAGCAAAGTGGGTTAAATGGTTCTGCTTTTTCTTCCTTACCTATAGCCAGTATTTCATCCCCTTACCCCCACCCCTACCACTCCAAGCAGCATAACTATTTTGGATCCTCTCTTATTCCATAGAAAACTGGTTGTTATTTTTTTTGTGAACAGCATTTATCACCACTTACAGCCCACAGGATTCCTGATAATGATCTTACAGAATTAAACTACTTTCTTCTATTGGTCCTCCATTATCTACTCTTTTTCCTTTCCTTCAATTACATTTTTGCAAAAGTATAGGTCCTATTATTCTGAGACTATTTTCTTTTCCTTTTTCATGTTTGGAATCAAGTTTTCTTAAGTCTCCCATTCTTGTATTTCTATCCCCCAAGTTTAGCACAGTGCTTGGCACATGGTCAATGTTTAACAAATTCTTTTTCATACATTCATTCAGAAATTACTTTCCTTTGGAGTCTTGGTATGTGAAAGTTTATCTGTTTTATTCCTGAACCCTTTGAAATATAATTTCCTAGATCCTAGTCCATGTCAGATTATACCTCAAATTCCATAGCTTATCTATCAGTAACTCTAAGATGGCATATGTAGTCACTGCATCCAAACATCCTCAGAATTTCCATTGCACCAAGAAGCACTTTCTAATTGGTTAAAAGGAGGTCAAGAACCACAGGTTCTCTTGTTTCTTTTCTTCTGAAATATGAATTTATTATCTGCTCTTCTTCTAGCAGGGATTTTCTGCAGATATTCATGACCTTGTTTTCATCACAATCATTTCTTGTCTCTGTGTAAGATAGGCATTTATTTCATGAAATAAATAATTGGATCATGCATTTATTTATTTGGAAGATACCTTTGTAAGCCATGTGTATGGCAAGCAAAGTGGGACTTTTTCTGTTTTTTTTTTTCTTTTAGTGTGTTTCTCAGCACTAAGGCAATTAAGTGCCTTTGGCTGAGCCTTGCCTTTGATTAAATCAAGAGTCTTTGATGACCTGCTTAAGTCACAAGAAAGCCTAAGTTATATGAGTTTGAGTCATATGGTTGTGATGCCCTCTGACTCTGAAGAAGTGTATATATACTCTGAGGTTATCATTTTGCTTTGGGGGCTCACTCATTGGAAGGGTGTTCCAGAAGAGACTGTGGGTAGCTGTTAAGGAGCTCCCTGGCTTTGAAAACCCAAATGTTGGTGCTTGTCTCTCTAGTAACTACGTACGTATTGCTATGGACAGACAGTTAGAAGCCCTGCCTGCTGATTTGTGTTATTTACTCTGTTTATATAATTTCTGCCTGTAATTTCTGTTTGTATTCTCTCTGAAGTTCAGGGTGCTGACTTTTCCCCCTGAACTAAGTGAATGGTATATGCATGTTTAATTAAAGTGAGATTGGAAACCCCTTAAAGTTGCTTTCCTTAGAAAAGCAGATCAAAGAACCAATGCTAGCAGCCCTCCTGTGTGCTGGTGTTATGGCCCTTACACCTCCACAGCAGCTGCGAGCAGCATTGTTGTTACACCATGGAAATTAATTTGGGGGGATTAAAAAATCTTAATAGGATCCATTAAATTCAATTAAACATACACTTAGTAAGTACAAGCTATTTTAAGACTGGGACAGGGAGTTGGCACAGTGATTCCACTGGGCTTGGAATCAAGAAAATTCATCTCTACAGGTTCAAATGTGGCCTCAAACACATAAAACTGTGTGACCCTGGGCAATTCACTTTACCCCATTTGGCTCAGTTCCTCATCTGTAAAATGAGCTGAAGAAGGAAATAGCAAACACTCCAGTGTCTTTGCCAAGAAAACTCCAAATGTGGTCACAAAGAATTGACTGAACAACAACAACCTAGTAAATGGTTATGGAAATGGAAAATTATATTGCTGCATACCTTGCTTCATTGGCTCCACCTCTGTCTTTATGGTCAACACCATAATTACCTCCCTCCCCCACTTCAACTGGGTAATGTTCTGAAGTAGCCTCCTAGAGGCAGTCCCCAAGAAAGCTATCCCTTGGCAATCATTGTTCTCTTTATCTCCTCCCCAGTGAAATTTGGTGAGTATTCTGTCATCTAAAAAATAAATAACACAGCATTCTTGAACACTCAGTTCTGCCGGTGACAAATATATAAATGTGGAGTGCATTAGTGTAGCACCCGACATTTTCAATAATGCATGCTCGGCACCATTTAATTATTTTGAAAACATCTGTTGAAGAAAAATATGCTCCAGAGGGGAATCAGGAAGTCAAGTGCACTGGTGACTATGTTAACCACATTTCACTCTGTCAAGTTAAAAAGCCTAAAGGGAAGCCCAGGATCAAGGAATCAAGGATGCTGAAAGAAAGCTGGAAATGTCAGGCTTACCCTCCGCACCCTGAGATGAAAGAAGCAGAGGCTATTTAACACTGTGTGCTGAGTCAGTTTCCTCACCTAGGAATGAGCTCAAGAGCACATTGCAAGAATGCACCAATACATGTCTATCTTCTATTCTTCTTTTTGTAGTTTATGATATTTCTCTAAATGAAGCCTGGTAACTGAAGTACACTGTGTGTGTTTGTGTGTATACACATATTTACACACACGTACATGGACATACTTATATTTGTGTGTATAAACATACATACACATACAAGAATGTATGCACATATACATTCATGCATAGCTATATAATTACCTAGATATAGACATGATGATATAATAATAGATAATTGAGATAGTGGTCGAGGTAGAAAAAAAGATAAAGGTAGAGATGTATTATAAAGATATATGAGTATATTTACAATGGAGTCAGGGGATATATCTCCTAATTCACAGTCCAATGTTTTTTCCAGTAAATCATGCTGCCTTGACTATTCTTACCACTCTCTATATCCCAATTTATTAATTCAAAATAGTATCTGCAGCTAGGTGGTGCAGTGGATAGAGTGCTAAGTCTGGAGTCTGGAAGACCTGATTTCAAATCCGCGATAAAAAGAGAGACAAATACACTGTTCCTACCCTCAGGGAGCTCACATGCTAATGGTGGGGTGCTAACAGATGAAAAAGAAAAAAAGTATATATAAACAAGATATATAATCTTGTTTGTACATTTTTTTTTCCTTTTTTTATGTATAATAAACAAGACATATAATGGTACAATGAACAACTGGGAATGACTTCGCTATTGTCAGCAAAACAATGATACAGGACAATTCCAAATGAAATATGAGGAAAAATGACCCAGTATATGGTGGGTGGACAGGAATTGCCCCCTATGAAGCACTCGCAAAGGATAATTCACACATATATACTTGTTATTGAATGAATTATTATTCTTTCTCTTTCAGGATAATGGAGATTCATCCAGGGAGAGGTTCCATGTCCTCTGGTTCCTTTGTACATCCTCTGTTTAATAGATACATTCAACTGATGGAACTATGTAGAAATAAAAAAAATGATTAACATTTAGGAAGGGAGACAAAAACAGCTTAAAAAAATTCAATACGAAAGACTTGGAGGTTGAGGTTTGTATTTTTCTTAAAAAAATGTTTCTCAGAAAAGCCCATTTAAAAGTTTATAAGAAAAATTAGGACACCCTTAGATACCAAATATCTCTTGCAAAATAGCATTTTAATGACTCGAGTGTAAATGAATCTGAAACATATGAGTGGAATGTTCTATAAAATACACACGAGTTTCAAATTTATTGAGAAAATGCTTAACTAAAACATTGGAGAATTTTTAAGCTCCAAATATTTGGAAATTATCATTATATCTTTATGAGCCCCAAATGCTATCCAGTTTTCCAATGTCTAATGGAATTCAAAAACTTTCTCAGAAAAAAAAAATCAAAATTTCAGAGAAAATATTAATTTTATAATGAAAATCCTGAAATGTTTTTTAAACCCTGAAATTCCAGGGACTGGAGCCTAGGAGAAATTAAATGAGTCACTAACATTTCATCACAAGAAGAACTCAGGCAAAACAAGAAGATGGTAAATAGAGATAGTCATAGATATCCTTGATGATATGAAGGCATCCTGCTAGCTATCTGACCTTCCCTTCTGGGTCTTCCTTGCAAGACCCTTCCCTAGGTCACCCAGGATTCTGTCCTGGGAACTCCTCTCCTGCTACATTACTTCACTTGCTGATCCTGTCAGCTCCCACAGTTTTAATTACAAATCTCTATGCTGGTTCTCAAATCTGCCTGCTTTGCCTTAAACTCTGCTTAAACATCTCCAGTGGCTTTTCAGACATTTTGAACTCCATGTCTAGTATGCATCTTAAACTCAATATACCCCAAACTGAACTCATTGTCTTTTTGCTGAAACCACTTCCCTTTTTACCTTCCTTCCTTATTACTCAGCAGTGCTTCTTAAACATTTTCTACTAGGGAACCCTTTTAATGTTTGGTCAGCATTAGCTGTTATTGCGTGGCCTGAGGATGTGTGCAGTGCAAAGTGTGCATGCTTTGTGTTCAGAACCTAGGATGCAGTGAAGTTGGGCAATGCAGCATGGACAAGCACTGCCAGAAACACCTCGGATTCATCACGCATTTGATTTTTAATTAGTTTTTGGCCATTACATGTTCAGAAACCTTTTACTGTTGCAGAATTGTTTGTGACCTCATATGGAGTCATGACCCACAGTTTAAGAAGTGCTGCCTAGAGGACAACAGTACCTTCCCATTCTCTCAAGCTCATAACCTAGGACTATCGTATCTAATCCATTGCCAAGGCCTGTCAATCTCACCTTTGCAACGTTTCTCAAATATGTCCCTTTCTTTCCTCTGACATTGCCACCCCTCTAGTTCAGGCCCTCATAACCTCATGCCTAGACTATTGCAATAGCCTACTCTTGAGTCTGCCTACCTTAAGTCTTACTCCATTCTAATCTATCCTCCATTCAGCCAGGAAAGTGATTATATCCTAAGGCACAAGTTTGACTATATCACCTTCACCCTCCCCAAAAAACTTCAGTGACTTCCTATCACATCCAAGATTCTATACAAAATGCTCTGCTTTTGCATTCAAATCCCCTTATAGCCTATTCCCCCCTCCTATTTTTTCAGTCGTCTTTTACCTTACTCCTTACAATATACTCTTTGATCCAATGACATTGGCCTTCTTGATGTTCTAGGAAGACACTCCTTTCTCTCAGCTCCAGGCATTTTCTCTGGCTGTTTCTCATGTTTGTGATGCTCGTCCTCCTCATCTGTGCCTACTGCCTTCTCTGGCTTCCTTAAAGTCCCAACTAACATGTAACCTTCTATAGGAAGTCTTTTCAAAGCTTTCTTAATTTAAGTACCTTCCCTCTGTTAATTATTTCCTATTTGTCCTACATATAGCTAGCTTGTATATATTTGTTTGTTTTCTTCTCACTAGATAGTGAGTTCCTTCAGGGCAGGGCCTAGCTTTTGCCTCTTTTTAGATCTCCAGAGCCTGACACACAGCCAGGCATATATAAGCTACTTAATAAATGTTTATTGATTGGTTGATTGTTGGATTTTCAAACCTCTAGATTGGCTACAAAACTTTCTTGATATCAGGTTAACTCCAATGTGTTCTGATCAATGCTGTCTGACTATTCCAAAGTTTCCTAATCTGTTTCTGGCCCTGACCTTTATTAAATACACACACACATGTGTACATACATAGGAACTACATACATGCATACATATATACATATACATGTACACACTATATATCTATCTATGTTTATATCTATCTGTCTGTCTGTCTATCTATCTATCTATCTATCTATCTATCTATCTATCTATCTATCTATCTATCTATCTCTATCCATCTATCTATCTATGTATTCTTAATCTTTCTCTTGCTTATTTTTTTCCCTGACCTGTGGTTTGGACCAGTGCTTGATGACTACATATTTCCTGGCTGGTCTGTCTCTCCTTTCTGCTTGGTGACCTCTGCTGGTTTGAAATAAGGAGTGTCAACAAATAGATACCTTGTCTTACCTGTATTCTTTTTTGCTGTTTTCTTTTCAATTCTGTATATTATACCAGACTCAATTAAAAATAAACATTTCCTTTCTCTTTCCTCTTACGTTCTTGTGCAAAACTTGTTTTCTTTGACTATTTTCATACAGCAATAACTTGCAACTCATATACAAATAAGTCTTCTTCACTTTTGCGTAAAGAGGTAAGACCTGCATTAAAATCTTTGTTTTCTTGTTTTACTCGAAAACAAGAATGCTTGCCTTGTAAATCCTTTTCATTCATCTTGTATACTTGAAGTTCTTGTTACCTTTCATTGACTAATTCCTGAGATTGCTTTGGATCTTAAATATATCTGCACTTTCATTAAGAAAAACCTTGATTTGGCTATTTAGGAATGGAATCTACTTAGCTTAACACTTTCCTTCAATGTCAACTAGGTATGGAAAAGAACTTAAGCTTGGTAGCAGATTGGATGGGCCCTACCAAGCATCTGAATAGGTCGTGTTTAATAATGTTTTAAAGCTAGCAAAGCACTTTATATACATTATTTCATTTGATCCAAACAAGGCACATTTGTTATTATTGTCATTTTGTAGATGAGAAGAAGCTACATCTCAGAGATTAAGTGAATTGCCTAGTCACTAGGCTCTTAGTGTATCATAGCTACCTAAAATAGAATGCCAGTAACCCAGAAAAGTATGGTAATGATCTTGAAAATCCTTGAAAATAATAGTAGGACCAATCCTGGACTTTAGTGGAACATGAATAGGCAGAAGACTCAGGCTACATAATCAGTTGGTCTTAGAATAGTTTGGTGTCAGGTACCAGAGAAAAATTAGTGGTCGACCATGAGCAAGTATTGGGAAGGGTTACAGACGTGATCAGGACTTTGGAATTTGTGAAAAATATTGGGAACACAGCAGGGCACAAGTCTCAATGGAACTGGACAATAGAAAAGGATATAAATGTAAGAGACCTAGGAACAAACTCTCCTACAAAGTGGAGGTTTCATATTACTGATTAAAGTAACACTAAGTTTTCAGAAATTCAGTTAAATAAACATTAGAAAATATTTTTCTAGTGCCTACCATGAGTAAAACATTGTGCTGTGTTCAGGGCATGCAACAGTAGTATACAATCTTATTGTAAAGATATATGTATGTCTGTGAGTGTAGAAGGGTGAAGCATATGAGAGGATAAAGTCACTTAAGAATATGTCAAGGTTTTGCCTTTTGTTTGGGACTGAAATCCTCCATAAAAGGTGAAAAATCTGCCCATTGAGAGGGCTTACTTCTGAAATGGATGCTTTTTCCCTTCAGGATGTATGAAATTCCCTTGACAAGGTAAACTCTTTCAAAAGGCTGAGTCTTTGAACTGAATTTAGCCGTTAAGTTATCTCCACCTCAATTAAGAAGTTTTGGATAGCTATGTCCCAGTTGATGATTTGCTGATGACCTTAACATTTAAGCTACCCCCATTGGGCTTAGTCTTTAAAAGAAGGCCAAAAGATCCATAGAAAGAAGAGATGCTGGAGAGAAATCCAGGGAAGAGAGTATGCAGCTACACCTAGAGATTAGATTTAAGTCTCTGCACAGTAGAACAATAGCTCCAGAGATGGCAGCATTGCAAAGCCAGTGACAAAGTGTTGGATTTCCTAAACTCACCAGACTTTCTGGGCTAAGAAAAATAAGTCCTGGATTATTGTAAGTTTCTGGATGAAATGAAAGGTGAATGAAGGAACAACAAGAACAAAGGCCACCAAATGAAAAAAAAAACAACCTAGACTTTTCCCTTCACCGTATCTGTGAGTTGTGAAAACTATTTATCACAGAAACATAGAACTTGAGGGATAAAAGAGACATCAGCAGCCGTAGTCCAAGCCTTGGAATATACTCACAAGTAATGTCCATTGTAACATATTTGGTGACTGGCTGTTTCATCTCTGCTTTAAAATCTTGACACAGAGGGGCAGAGTCAAGATGACTTGCTAAAGGAGACCCAAAAAAATACTAAAGAAAATAACACCTTAATAAATAGAATAACTCAAATAGCAAAAGAGCTCCAAAAAGCCAATGAGGAGAAAAATGACTTGAAAGGCAGAATTAGCCAAGTAGAAAAGGACGTCCAAAAGAACACTGAAGAAAATACTACCTTGAAAATTAGATTGGAGCAAGTGGAAGCTAGTGACTTTATGAGAAATCGGGATATTATGAAACAGAACCAAAGGAATGAAAAAATGGAAGACAATGTAAAATATCTCGCTGGAAAAACCACTGACCTGGAGAATAGTTCCAGGAGAGATAATTTAAAAATTATTGGACTACCTGAAAGCCATGATCAAAAAAAGAGCTTAGGTATCATCTTTCAAGAAATTATCAAGGAGAACTGCCCTGATATTCTAGAGCCACAGGGCAAAATAGAAATTGAAAGAATCCACCAACAGCCTCCTGAAAAAGATCCCCAAAAGAAAACTCTTTGGAATATTGTTGCCAAAATCCAGAGCTCCCAGATCAAGGAGAAAATACAGCAAGCAACCAGAAAGAAACAATTTGATCACTGTGGAAACACAATCAGGATAACACAAGATATAGCAGCCTCTACATTAAGGGATCGAAGGGCCTGGAATATGATACTCTGGAGGTCCGGAGAGCTAGGATTAAAACCAAGAATCACCTACCCAGCAAAACTGAGTATCATGCTCCAAGTCAAAATATGGATTTTCAATAAAATAGAGGACTTTGAAGTTTCTCAGTGAAAAGACCAGAGCTGAATAGAAAATTTGACTTTCAAACACAAGAATCAAGAGAAGAATGAAAATGTAAACAAGAAAGAAAAATTATAAGGGACTTACTAAAGTTGAACTGTTTTGTTTACATTCCTACGTGGAAAGATGAAGTGTCTAATTCATGAGACCTCAGTATTAGGGTAGTTGAAGGGAATATATATACAGAGGGCACAGGGTGAGTTGAATATGAAGAGATGATATCTGAAAAGATAAAATCAAATTAAGGGATGAGAGAGGAATATATTGAGAGAGGGAGAAATGTAGAGATAGAGTGGGGCAAATTACCTCACATAAAAGTAGCGAGGAGAAGCAGTTTTGTTGGAAGGGAAGAGGGGGCAGGTGAGGGGGAGTGAGTGAATCTTGCTTTCATCAGATTTGACCTGAGGAGGGAATAACATACACACTCAATTGGGTATCTTACCCCACAGGAAAGAAGGAGGAAGGAGATAAAAAAGGGGGGAAAATAGAAAGGAGGGCAGGTAGGGGGAGGAGTAATCAAAAGCAAATACTTTCAAAAAGGGACAGGGTCAAGGGAGAAAACTGAATAACGGGGGACTGAACAGGAGGGAGCAAAATATAGTTAGTCTTTCACAACATGAGTATTGTGGAAGGGTTTTGCATACTGACACACATGTGGCCTATGTTGAATTGCTTGCCTTCTTTGGGAGGGTGGGTGGGGAGGGAAGAGGGGAGAGAATTTGGAATTCAAAGTTTTAAAAGCATATGTTCAAAAAAAAGTTTTTTACATGCAACTAGGAAATAAGATGTACAGGCAATGGGGCATAGAAATCTATCTTGCCCTCCAAGAAAGTAAGGGGAAAGGGGATATGAGGGGAGTGTGGTGACAGAAGGGAGGGCTTACTGGGGAATGGGACAATCAGAATGTATGCCATCTTAGAGTGGGGGGAGGGACAAAATTTGTAATTCGAACTCCTGTAAAATCTTCATACAGGGGAAACCTCTCAATCTATTCTACTTTTGGATAGTTCTAATTGTTATAAATTTGTTTCTTGTCATCAAGAATAAATTCTCATTTTTCAACTTCTACCCATTGCTCCTAGCTCTTCCCTCTAAGGCCAAACACAACAATTCTAATCTCACTTCTTCATACATCAATATTTGAAAACATCTATCTTATGACCACTGAGTTTTATTTTCTCAAAGATAAACACGTCCAGGTATTTCAACCTATTCTTATATGTCATGGGGTCAAGATTCCTCATCTTTATCTCTTTTTGAGTCATAAACTCTTCCCTTTTCCATAGATTTGAAAGGTACATTTTCCCACGTTCCTTTAATTTACATATGATATCACCCTTTATATCTAAGTCATTCATCCATTTTGACATTATCTTGGTATATAATAAACGGTTGGTCTATGCAAACTGCCAAACTGCTTTCCAGTTTTTTCAGAAAGTTTTGTTAAATGATGAGTTCTTACTCCAAAACTTTGGATCTTTGGGTCCATGAAACAGTAGAATAGCATTGTCCTTTACTATTGTGTATTCTGAACATAAACTGTTCCACTGCTCTACAGTGGTAGTAACATAATACTTTGATTGCATTGCAATGTAGTTTGAAACCTGGTATGGCCAGGCCATCTTCCTTCACTCTCCCCCCACCATTAATTCCATTGATATTCTTGATCTTTTGTTTTTCTACATGAATTTTTTTACTATTTTTCTATCTCTCTAAAATAATTTTTGGTTGATTGATTGAATCAAACTGAATAAATAAACTTAGGTAGAATTGTTATTTTTCTTATATTGGCTCAGACTATGCATAAGCAAATAATATTTCTCCTATTGTTTAGAGTTGTATTTATTTGTGTGAAAAGTGTTTTGTAATTGTATTCATATAATCCCTGAGTTTGTCTTGGGAAATAGAATCCCAAGCATTTAATACTGTCTGAAGTTATTTTAAACTCTTTTCATCTCTTTTTACTGGATTTTGTTGATAGCATATAGAAATGCTGATGATTTATATGGGTTTATTTTATATCCTACTACTTTGCTGAAGTTGTGAATTGTTTCTACTAGTTTTTAGCTGCTCTCCAGGTTCTCTAAATATACCATCATATCAAATCCAAGGAGTGGTAGTTTTGTTTCCTCGTTGCCTATTTTTATTACTTCAATTTCTTTCTCTTGCCATTTCTATAGCTAGCAATCATTTGAGTGATAATGGACATCCTTGCTTCATTCCTGATGTTATTGGGAAGGCTTGAAGTTTATCCCTATTACAGATAAGGCTTACTGATGGTAGTGGATAGATACTACTTATTTTAAGAAAGGCTTCATTGATTCCTATGCTTTTCGGTATTTTTTAAAATAAGAATAAGTGTTGTATTTTGGATGGACTACTTCTTTACTTTTTAGATAGTTTGTATAGTATATACATTGTATTTATAGTTTATATGTATATATGTATGGATATGGATATGGATATGGATTGTTGTTGTTGTTGAGTCATTTAAGTCATGTCTGACTCTTCATGAAATTATTTAGGGTTTTATGGCAAAGATACTGGAGTGCTTTGCCATTTCCTTCTCCAGCTCACTTTATAGAAGAAGAACTGAGGTAAACAGGGTTAAGTTACTTGCCCAGGATCACATAGCTAGTAAGCTTCTGAGGTTGGATTTAAACTCAGAAAGATGAGTCTTCCAGATTCCCAGACCAGTACTGTCTCTATTGTGTTCTCTAGCTGCCCTAATACTGGGATTATTTTTTAAATTTTTGGTAGAAATAATTTCTGAATCCATCTGGTCCTGGGGATTATTCTTTTCTTAGAGAGCTCATTGATGTCTTGTTAATCTTTTTTCTAAGAGAGTGCTATTTAAATATTCTATTTCCTCTTCTGTTAATGTGGACAGTTTATATTTTTGTAAATATCAATCCATTTTACTTAGATTTTCAGATTCATTGGTATATAATTGAACAAAATATTTCCTAATAATTGCTTTAATTTTCACTTCATTGATGGTGAATTCATTCTTTTCATTTTCGATAGTTGTAATTTGGTTTTCTTTCTTTTTAAAAACGTCAAACTAACCAATGGCGTATATATATATATATATATATATACATATATAATTTTTATTCATAAACCAGCTTCTAGTTATATTTTATTAACTCAATAGTTTTATTACTTTCAATTTTATTGATCTCACTTTTGGTTTTCAGGATTTCCAATTTGGTGCTTAGTTAGAGATTTTTTTAAAATTTATTATTTTTCTAGTCTTTTTTAGTTGAATGCTCAATTCATTGATCTATTTTTCTCTATTTTATAGACATAAGAGTTTGATGTCAGCCTTCTGTCGCCATTAGTCCTCTTCAAGAATGAAGAGAGAACAACAATCTGGGAGTATTAGCGGCTGCCCCACTGGGGACCCAACTGTCCAGTTCTACTTGAGGATTGCTGCTATTTCTTTCCTTCCTTCCTTCCTTCCTTCCTTCCTTCCTTCCTTCCTTCCTTCCTTCCTTCCTTCCTTCCTTCCTTCCTTCCTTCCTTTCTTCCTTCCTTCCTTCCTTTTCCTCTCCTTCTTTCTCCTCCTCTCCCTCCAACCACATAAGGAGTCATAGCCTTACATGTGGGGTGCTCTATCCAAAAGAATACAAATTTTGATCACTTATACCTCACAAGATATCTTGGGGACTAAATTTTTTTCTTCCATACTTATTCATTCTGTTGTTGCTGTTGTTCCTCCTCCCTCCAAAAAAATACACAGAAAATCTGGGATAATGAACTCTTTTGTCTCACATTCATGATTTCTTGAAATATAGCTCAGCAAAAAGAATCTTTGATAAAGCTTGTTGGGGTTCAAATGGATCTACTTGACTGTTCCTCTAAACCCAAATCACTTTGGATTTCACTGATTGGCTAATACCAAGCCTCACTTGCTCATTGTTTAGATTTTGATGGTTTAGAGTGAGTGTAAATAGCAAATGTTTTTATCATGGCCAGAAATCTTGAGTGTCTTTCCCTCCCAGACTGATTCTTTTGAGAAGGCAAATTAGGCCATCTTTTGCCTCAATTCTTACCGAGCCTTTAATCACCAAGTGCATGTGCTGCCTCAGACAAACTGAGGCCTGGAAAGTCCTTCGCTTAAAAGGCCAAGGCCAAGGCCTACCACTGCCTATAAGGCCATCATCAGTGTCCTGACTTATGTCTTGCCCACTGGATTCTGATGACACTAGAGAGTAAGTCTTATGACTTTGCACATCCCTGCCTCATTTAAATCTAATTCATGTGCAAGTCAAAACATCACCCTCCTGATATCATCGGTCCTTTGTGAGAATGATGTAAGAGTTTAGATAAATAAAATTTCTCCTAAGTACTGTTTTGGCTTCATCCTGTAAGTTTTGGTATATTGTCTCATTTTTATTGTCTTTATTGAATTTATTGATTGTTTATATGATTTGTTCTTTGAACCTTGTTGAATGACTTGTGATTTCCCTTTCGTGTTTATCATTTTCAGGTTTCTCTAGAATTCTCTATTCAGCTTTGGTTTTTTCTTCAGGAATTCTTGAAAGTTCTGTCTTTCATTAGATAATTGTTTTTTCCCCTGAAGGATAATACTCAGTTTTGCTGGGTAGGATATTCTTGGCTGCAATCCCAGACCCTTTGTCTTCTGGAACATCATATTCCAAGCCCTCTGCTCCTTTAGGGTAGCAGCTTCTAGATTTTGTGTGATATTGAAGTGACTCCATGATATTTGAATGGACACTTTCTAACTTCTTGAAGTATTTTCTCTTTGACATGGGGGTTATGTTGGCTATAATATTCTTGGGTGGTTTGATTTTGAGATCTCTTACAGGCAGCGATTGGTGGATTCATTCAATTTCTATTTTACCTCTGGTTCCAGGATATTAAAGCAGTTTTCCTTGATAATTTCTTGATATATAGACATTTAGATGGCTAGACTCTTTCTTTAATCATGGCTTTCAGGTAATACAATAATTCTTAAATTGTATCTCCTCAATTTATTTTCCAGATCAGTTGTTTTTCCAATAAGTATTGCACATTTTCTTCTGTTTCATTCTTTTGAATTCGTTTTATTGTTTCTTGATGTCTCATGTGGTGATTTGCTTCCATTTTACCAATTTTAATTTTCAAGGTATTATTTCTTGATTGAGATTTTGTACCCTCCCATAAGCACCTCCAGTTTGGTGAATTCGACTTTTGAAGGCATTATTTTGATTAGTGAATTTTTGTACCTCTTTTTCAGTTTGGCCAGTTCTACTTTTTTTAAAGTGTTACGTTCTTTTGTTTATTTTGGGGCCTCTTTTACAAGGCTATTAATTGTCTTTTCATAATTTTCTTCCTTTGCTTTCATTCCTTTACCTAATTTTTCCTCTACTACTCACTCTAATTTTTAAAATCATTTAAATTTTTTTTTTATGTTTGCCAGGAATTCTTGTTGGGCTTGTATCCAGTTCACATTTTTCTTTGAAGCCTTGCTTATAGCTGTTTGACTTCATTGTCCTCTGAATTTGTATCTTGATCTTCCCTGTCACCATAGTAGCTTTTTATGGTCAAGTTCTTTTTGTTGTTTGATCATTTTCCACCCTATTTCTTGATTTGGAACTTTATATTAATGCTCCTGTCATGGTGGGGGTGGGGTGGTGAGACGATCTATTTCAAGCTTCAGGCTTTTTCATACTGCTATTTTCAAATTTAGTTCTGGCAGCTTGGAAATTATCAGAGCTTCCACAGCAGCATGATCTGGTGAGAGGAGTAGTTACTGCTCTTACGGGACTATACCCTGGTCAGTACCCTGGAAGGGCCCTGGGCCCCTCAGAATTTGAGTTAATGCTTTTTTTCAGGGCCCCTCCTCTTTGGGACTGGAGATGATTCTCTTAACTTCCTGATTCCTTGGGACAGGGAGTGATACCTCATGCTTCCCATTTCCTCTTGATGGAATGTGCTCCTCTTAACTCTTGATCTATGACTCGAAGTGGGTATAGGCAATGGAATTGCCAAAGAACATGTGGTCCTGCATCCAGGATGTACCCCTAGGATACGTGTTGCAGCTTCATGATGTGTTGTGGTGGAACCATCACAAAGAATTCAGAATCAGGCTACCTCTAATCCAAGTATAGGCATTTATTGAGATTGACCCCTTTCATGAAGCAGGCTAAGTTCTAAGAGGAACCAGCAATTTCAGAGAAAGCAAAATGTATTTTTATAGGATGAAGATGAAATTACATAACAGAAATTATGAATATTAAAAAGGCAGGAGGAGTTTGTTAAAGTTTTCAGTAATAGGGGAGGGGTCCCAGCCTTAGTAGAACTGTGCATGTGATTACCCAGAATGAACACAGAAAAACCCATTGGGAGCATATATATATATATAATATTATAATAAGCCTCTCTACATCACAAATTAACTTAAAGGACAGCTTTTGCTATTACTGTGCAGGAACCTACTTAGGGAAAGTCCCTTCTATTGTTCTGCGTTCCATATCTTGCTTGGGCATCCTGGTGGTGCTGCTTTCTGATTGGCTGAATATTGTGATCCTATCTGAGACTAGATGGATGTGGTTGTGGTTAAGTGCATGGACACACCTGCTGCATCTGTGGGGAATATGAGAAATGGGTCTGGGGAGCAGTGGCTAGTATCCCATCCATGGACACGCCACTATGGTTAGATAGGGACAGTAAGCCTGCTGTTCAGTGGGGCCTTTAAGAAAGTTAGAATATTGGGGCTGGGGCAGCTTTATTAGATTCTATCATGTGGGTATCTCGTAATCTCTTTCTGATCAGTCGCCAGGTTCCCTTGCCATTTCTGGCTTGAGAACTTTCAAAGCTGCTACTCTTTCTGATCTTTCTGTCACCATCATCTAGTCTTACTCCTGATGTAGCAACTTTTCTTTTTCTTTTTCACAAATGCTGTCTATCCATTTGCTTTCTTAGGGTTGTGAAGTTTGGGGCTTTTGTTTTGTTTTTGTACTCAAGTGAAAGGTTTTGTATTTATTCCTATTGAGCCTCTTATTAGATTCAGCCCAATGCTATAAAGCCTATTAATCAAAATCCATACCGAGAAAAGCTGGGGATCAAGTCTATTCAACCCAAATATTTTCCATTTTTTAAAATGTAAAATAGAGCCACAAGTCTGAAGGGACTGCATAGGTTGTTGGGAAGGTAGGGCTCCACATAAAGAGTGGATCTGACTCCCCAATAAACGCAACTACCTTCATGTGGCAGTAGAACCTTAACCCTTGGGTAGAATTGCAAATTTTGAAGAATATACTGATCCCTCAAAGGGATAGAGATACACCAGAAAGTTCAAAATTGTTGTTTTATGTGTCTATCAGGTCAGAAAGGAGTTTTTTTGGATTTTTCAGTCAAAGTTAAGCCCACTCTATAGCCAATATTATTTCAACCTGTGTTTTTATATAGGAGCTTAGAACCTTTCTCCCTTTTGTGAAGTCTTTAGACATGAGTAAAATCAGATCTTCCCAGGAGAAATCCTGAGTATAGACATGACCCAAAGAGAAATTTTCAAGATATAGCCTTAAGATTGTACAGTTACTATAAATGTAGACCTACATTTCTGTGCATGCTCATAGATTGGACAATATGTCCCTGACCTCCTTGCACAGAGTGAATGTAAATAATAAATAGCAAGTATTTCTCTTTTGGCCAGGAACCCTGAGGGTTTTTCCCTGCCAGTTTGATTTTTTTTTTTTGAATTTTGATTGAAGGGGTCATTCCTTGATTAACTTCTTAAAAAAGCCTATTCACTGAATGGGTGTTACCTGACTCAAAGTGAGAACCTGAAAAGACTTTAGTCTGAAAGGGCCAGGGTCTCCTAATGCATCCTGGACCATCTCCAGTTGTCCTGGTAAATATCAGGCCACTGGACCCAGATGGCTCTGGAGAAGAAAGTGACCTTACACAGCCCTCCCTTACTCAAATCAAAGTCAACTGCAAGTTATGTCATCATTTCCTTGATGTGGTCCTTTTTGAGAACACATAACAAACACAAGACCTACATTTCTAGGCTATGGATTATACTCAAATAATTAAAATACAGAGGCAAATGAGACAGAAATAAAGGAAAGATGAACTCAAAGATCGGTGAGGAAAGACGTCATTTTCATTGGGGATGGGAGGAAGAGAAGAGTTTTTCAGATAAGGTGACTTATGAGCTGAGCCATGACAAGGGTGGAGATGGGGGAGGAAAACTTCCATGTATAGTGGATAAGAAAGAATTAATTCGGGGCGGAGCCAAGATGGCAGCCGGGAAGCAGTGACTGGTGTGAGCTCCCCACCAAGTTCCTCCAAAAACCTATAAAACAATGGCTCTGAACCAATTTTAGAGCTGCAGAACCCACAAAGTGGCAGAGGGAAGCAGGGCTCCACCGCAGGACAGCCTGGATGGTCTCTGGGTAAGGTCGGTCCCACACGGACCTCCCAGCCCCAAGCCGAGGGGAGCGGAGCTGAGCACAGTGCGCACGGTGCGAACAGACCAGATGCGGACCTACCAGACCAGGAGACGAGCGGAAAGTGCCCTGGCATCCCGAAATACCGAGCTGTGGCATGTACCAGACCTCTCAACCCACAAAGAGCAAAGACAGCAGAGAAGGTTAGTGGGAAAAGCTG
>CM053622.1:290353916-290425158 GCA_028646595.1 Phalanger gymnotis | reverse complement strand
GTTGTCTTTTGTGTTTGTGGGTTGAGTGGTCTGGTAAATGCCACAGCTCACTGATTCAGGGCGCTAGGGCACTCTCCGCCCGGCTCCTGGTCTAGTTGGTTCGTGGTCTGGTCGGTCCGTGCCGCCCACACTGCGCTCTGCTCCACTCAGCTCTGCTCCCCTCAGCTCCCAGCTCCGTGTGGGATAGACCTTACCCAGAGACCATCCAGGCTGTCCCGGGCTGGAGCCCTGCTTCCCTCTGCCACTTTGTGGGTTCTGCAGTTCTAGAATTGGTTCAGAGCCATTTTTTATAGGTTTTTGGAGGGACTTGGCGGGGAGCTCAGGGCAGTCCCTGCTTTCCAGCCGCCATCTTGGCTCCACCCCGCCAAGGACCATTTCTTAAACACAAATCAGTCTGTTTCTCACTGATTGGCCAATAATAGGTCCCAGCCCAAGCCTTACTTGGTCGTTGTTTTGACCCTGATTGCTCAGAGTATAATTGTTTCTGTTTTGGCCAGAAACCATGAGGGTCTTTCCCTCTCAGATTGATTTTTTTTTTCTCATTTCTATGTGTATGACTGGGTAAAAGAGGTCATTCTTTGCTTCATTTCCTACCTAGCCCTAATCACAGAATGGGCATTGACTCAATCCAACTGAGACCTGGGAAGGATCTTAGCTTAAAAAGTCCAAGGTCTCCCTTTGCGTCTGGCTCCATCTCTACTCATTGAGATTGACGTCTGGCCACTGGACCAAGATGACTCTAGAGGAGAAAGTGAGGCTGGTGACTTTGCACAGCCCTCCTTCACATAAATCCAGTTCACTTAAAAGTCATATTGTTACCTTCCTGATGTCATGGTCCTCTTAAAGAATGAAGGAGAAACAACCACAACAACAACAACAACAAGGTCCTTCACTCTCAGCTAAGCTGAAACTAAGAAGAAAGACATCTAGCTCATTACTGGTCTGCCCGTTTTCGGTTTAGGTAGCTCTGTTGGTGGAACTACCTGTATTGCGTTAAAAACTCAGGTTCAGGTTTACTGTTTATGAGGAACTTCAGGGGAGCATTTTATTCTATAATATCAGTGATAATTGATAAAATATTTTCAGCCACAACCACTCTAATTTTTTTTTAATAAGCTTTTATTATCCTGGAAATGACTAGAGTCTTCCCCAAAGCTATATGATTGCATGAACTCCAAGAGTATCTCTCATACAGATGCTAACATCTTAACCACCTTAATCAGTAACAGCTTATACACAGGGTCCAAATAGAGATGTAAGCATGAATAAATAAATTTATAAAAAAAGCATTTGGTAATCTTTTTATATGTGCCAAGCATTTTTCTAATCTCTGGGGATTACAAATTAAAAAAAAAACAACAACAACAAGACATTTTCTGTTCTCAAGGAACTCACATTTTAATAGAAAAGGCAGTACATCTATAAGGGGTCACATGAAAATTCCATATTCCTTAAGAGGTGTTAGAAGCAAAAAAGCAGATAGCAATGCATCTCCTGTGATGTCATTTCTATTGATAAAAATCATATCCATTTCTGATGTTGAACCATCTGATAGTACTAAGGACTTTGGTGGTAAGAGGGTTTTCTGTGGCTGTGGTGCCAACACCAAGAGAAGCAGTTTCTAGCTCCCATTTTCATGAGAATTGCTTCCTGGGCTGAAATGGAAACAGAACAGATAGAATGAAGGGTGGTGTTATCCCCATATCACTTGAACTTACATGTCTGTGGATGGCAGGTGACTAGCAGTTGATTTTGGTGGCAGGAAAAACAGTGAATCCCTTCTGTATAGTGACTGTTTTCTCCCCTCCTAATAATGTCTACAGAATGTGGGTTAGAAGTAATGTCTACAGAATGTTGGTTTTAGTGGCTCAAGGCTCTCCCCAAGGCTCTTGAGTTCAAGGTCCTTAGCTGTTTCAATCAAGGTCTAAGAAGAGATGATAATCAAGGTGACAGCAATGTTTTGAGTCACCTGACACACACTGCCTTCCCTCTCTTTTTCAGGGATTCTTATTTCTTCATCTAGTCTACCTAAAAACCTAGATTCTCAACAGATAAAGGTTATAATTTACCTAGAATTTCTTAGACTTATAAAACTATAAATTAAAAAAAAGTATCAGCATAATGAAATGATGTGTCAAAAGTTATTAACTTTAAGTAACTTACTTGCTGCCAGCTACATTATATTGTAGAGCCAGAGTTCCATCTTGGAGCCTCTGGTTCCAGTTCCAAGGCTCTGTCCACTGTAGCCGATTACTCAGGACAAATTTTGGAAAATGAGGTACATATTGCTGTACCTAATTATATATAAAAATATAAGAAATTTGAAATTCTGAACTGTATAGAAAAAACATTATAATGTAAAATAGTTTTGTTTTTAAAATAAAATAACAAAGTCAAATGGAACATTTCAAAAGTGATCGATTAAAAGTTGATTTCAAAATGACCGATTTTCTGTTAGAGCAGCAATGGTGTGAATAACATGATTTTTTCAATTGAAAACTCTAGAAAATATAGTCAAGTAACAGCAAAGCAAAATTCTTCCAAAAGGTCACAGAATAACAGATCAATTTCTAAAGACCCATCAATATTCTTGTATATACACATGTAGCTCTGAAAAACAGCAAATAGGTTATCAATGTTATTAGTGTGTAGCTTTTAAATACTGTACTGTTTTAATACATATTTTGTGTATTTCAAATCTGTGAGGGTGTTTTACATGTAATAGGTTGACAGTAATTAAAAATACTTTAAAAGTTATACTTGAGTCTTTATGGATCCAAACCTTTTGTTCATTATTGCTATTGTATTTCATTTCATCTCTTATGGTTTTAGGAAGATTATAGATAACAGCACTTAGTGATAACTTGGTTAACTCACAGCTTGAGATTTATTTTGCAGACAGGTTACTTTTTGCTTCAGACAGTTATTTCCAAGATTAAAGAATATTGTTTTCTATTTCTACTATTTCAATGTAGTAAAAGTAAATCATAATTAATACATATTATTGCTATAATTTTCTGTGGAAATCCCTAAATAAGTAAATCCTAGATAAATAATCCTATATCAACATTGTCATGAAATATTCTTACCATCCTTATGAAGTGATAAGATTCAAATGAAGGTTAAAGGCCTTAATGTGACCAATGCATTTTCTCCTAAGTTGCATAAAATCCCTTTCTCCAGTCATTTGAATACAGCACTCATTTAAATTCTCATTGTTGGAGTCCTGAGCCTGCAAACTTTCCAAAGGTGCTTTGAAGAATTACACCTTATGCACTCTTGACACTTTCAAGGAGACAGTGGCCTAGAACCGAGGCAAAATAGTTGAAAAATCTGGCCCTTGGTTTTTAATTATTACTGAGAGCAGAAAACCTAGGGAGCAAGGAACTACTCTAAGTGTCTACCCTTACCCCCAAAGCATCACTAATTATCTAACTGAAGCTAAATGAGTGCTCCTTGAACACAATGGGGACAAGGTTTAGGACACTACATGGCAGAGGAAAAAATGGAACTTTACATATATTATCATTAAGTCTGCTCCAGTCAGGGATTACAGGATTTAAATAAAAGAAGTAGGAACAAAATGATTCATTCAGGGAACAGGAAATTTGTTTAGAATTGGAGTAGACTTGGAAATAGAACACACAAAGGTTAGGACACCACAGAGATATCAAAAAAAAGAATCTCCTTCACCATTGAACTTTAGCAATATAATGTGAATCTGTGCTTAACTGATGTACGTATTCCATATTCAACAACTCCTTTGGCACTGACCATTGTGTCAGGAGCATTACTGAAATGTTAAGCCCTTCTGCAATGTGCTTAAAAGAGATCATTTATGGCCTGACCTCCTACTAATTTAAATGAATGCTCCACCAGCCTAACAGGCCTTATGTGTTTTAAGTGGCAGCAAAGTTTCTAGAGGAAGGTGATGAGCAGGCATGTTACAAAATAACTCTGTCTTCAGCATTTTATGCGAATATCTGTTGGTGTCAACTCTGAAATTCTCTTGTCCCAGCTGAAAAGTTCAAATGCTCCATGGTAGCCTCCACCAAGTTACCAGCCATCCAGAAAACCAGAAAAATGAAGTTTCTAGGCATGATAATAGGAGGGGAAAAACACTGTGAAAGTCAACTGAACCATTTTTGATCCTCCCTGGCAGGATTATAGTTAAATCATATCAAGATATGTCTCTTCCATCAAGATATCACTTCAATGACTCAACACAGTGTGATCTCAAGTACTCAAGGGAATTGTCAGGGTTTCATCAATCATGGCAGGTTATTTCCAGGAATGCAAATATTTTAGTAAGGCTTGAGTCTGTCCATCCTAGGACCATACTTCTTAAGTATGGACATACTCATCACTAGGCCTACTATACCATAGCATGTATAGTTTTTTGACCACAACAAGCCTCAATGATTACCTTCTAATTCACTGAAGGCTTGCCATCTATGTTAGTTGAGGGAAGGTGCTTTAACAAAATTATTAGACCTCAAGTTTTTTAATTACTGAATTAAGAACATGTCTGTGTACGTACACTAAGAATTATAATTGTTTTCTTCCTCTGTGGTACAACAAAGTTTCCTGGACCACTTTTCCTAGATGACTGCCCCTCACAGACTCTTATAGAATGCCTTAGCTACTTAATATACAAATGTGTTCATATACACAAAATTCTGAAGTGTGAAAATAAGAAGACATACTGCACACTGAGGGTCTTGCAGTAATCCCTATCCCCTTGATAGTAAGCACCTATCCCCTTGAACTCAGTGTTAAGTGTATATACCTTGTCTAAAAGAACTTATTGGTAGAGAATACAAAAGGCCCTCTCTGTGATTCTTTTCCCTGTCAACCCATTTTGCGGACAGATCTTGAGGATAATATTATAGTAAAGCTTCAATATGGATAAAATTTCTTTTTCGGGGGGGCAGGGCAGTTGGGGTTAAGTGACTTGCCCAAGATCACACAGCTAATACATGTGTCAAGTGTCTGAGGCCGGATTTGAACTCAGGTTCTCTTGATTCCAGGGCCGGTGCTCTACTCACTGAGCTACCTAGCTGTCCCAGGTGTGGATAAAATTTCTACAGTGATTTCTTTAAGAAGATTGGAGTCATTTTATAGATATTATTCACAAATCCTCATAGCATTCCTATGAAAGATTTTAATATCTCCACCTCTACCTTCTATGTTGCCTGGATATCAATTGTATTCATTTACAATGGTAAAATGGACCATAGCAGATTTGGAAAGTATCTTCACAAAAACTCATCTAGTATTAATGAAATACATAAGATATTTATAGAAATATTAATGCTGCCTCATCAAAAAGAGGGAAGTGAATTGATAGACATTCCTAGAACATATAGAACATAGAAAAATAGGCCAAATACTTACAAATATCTTTTTAGAGCAAGCGGACAGCACTTCACTGAATAACAGTAAAGGTTAATGATACGTACATGCTATTAAATTTGTCAAATGTAGTTTGACAAACAAGTAGTTTACTTTCAGAAAGAGGTGATAGGCAAAAATTCAAAAGTAAAATGAAAAAGCCTTGGTGGACAATCTCTGCATGAACTCGGCCAAGATTATGTCAACAAAGATATGATGAACAAATGGTTGCATCATATGGATTTATTTGTGAAAACAGAGGATTTACCATGACAATTCAGGCCTAGGTTGTTCCCAAAGAAATTATGGAAGGATTATCTTTAAGAAGCCCAGAAAATAATCAGTTCAAAAGAAAGAGAAAAAAAATTTGCAACAAATCACGCCAAGTGGTTAAAAAAAGCACCTGTCAAAATAACTAGCAAAACATGACTTATTGGCTATAATTATACTATTGAAGTTTGCTGTGTTTCTTGGACTAACAAATTATAAAGTCTCTCCTACTCAAAATGCAGACCTGGAAAACAGCCTTGAAGAATCAACAAGTAAACTATGCCAAAATTGGACCACTATTACTCACAGACCTAATTGTCACCCATACTTTCCCATATATGATGCTGACCCATAAAAATCATAAGAATACTTTTAACATCATCGTATAAAATACTTCAAATGTCTACTTTATATGTACTGGAAAGCTTTCAAAATTTAAAGACCTAGAAGAGATGATGAAAATCCTGCAGAAACAGGATGAGATGAATCTCATCATTGCTGTCATGTCTGCCACTGGAGTTATACTTAAGATGATTTCAGCGAATCTACAGAGGATGAGCTTATTGCCTAATCCTTTTACTCAACTTCAAAAACCAGTTTTTTTTAAATCCATCTATCCACTAATCTATACAACATTACACATAAAAGAATAATCACAGGATTGTGACTCATCCCAATTCCACTTATGTCTGAAACCCATCAAAAAAAAAGGTAATAACAGAAGTTATCATCATTATTAATATAATTATTAGACATAATGATAAAGGTATAATTATATCAATAATAACATATTATAAATTATTAACATTATTGTTATAACCTCAGCAGCATACATACACTAAATGTTTTATAATATATTTATGATGTTCTGAGACACAAAAGTAAAAATAGCATTTCCCTCATTTTCTCAAATATGGAAACTGAATGGCTGAATAACAGAAAAAAAAAGCAGGACATGACATGTTTAGACTATGAGCTACATGTTTCTTTGTCCAATGATCAATTAGCAGGCATACTATTGAAGGACCTGAAAGTATTAATTCTGGCATTCTGAATCACACAACAAAGAATAGCTGCAGCTAAATGATGGCTTGTAGGTTTTCACAGAAGACAAAATGAATTGGCAAAGTTCCTTTCTATCTTACATCCAAAGGCAATAGGTAGGTAAAAAGATAGATAGATAGGTAGATAGATAGATGATAGATAGATAGATAGATAGATAGATAGATAGATAGATAGATAGATAGATAATGATAGATAGATAGATAGATAGATAGATAGATAGATAGATAGATAGATAGAAATAGATATAGATATTTCTTGGTACATTTGATTATCTTGCATTGCAATGTTTATGTGTATTTACAAGGATACTATTATTAAAATGATTGTGACCAGTGCTGACCAACATGTACTGGACAGGATAAGCAGATAGAAGAATTTTTTGATGAATTTGGTAGTACCATCCAAATTAAATCATATGCTTCAACATTCAGCCATTTTATTTCAAAAGTTGACAAAGGAAATGATAGAAAATAATTAAACTAACCCCCAAAATATTGGGAAATGTTTTATGAGGATTATTAAGAAAAAGGAAAAGGGACTTATATACTACAAAAAGTGTATTTTTATATAGAGTTCTTAAAAAAGAATTATGAGGTGCTAAACATGAGAAGAATGAAATATAACCATAATAGGTGGGAACGATTGTATTTTAATAATTAGGAAATAACTTGTTATATATGCAGAGTTCATTACCCTCAGTTATCACATTAGGACAAAGATAAAAATGATACGAAACTAGAATAAAGAATTAGTAAATTAGAAAAACATGTGGCATGTAATTAAAACAACTCTAAGCTGACCTATTTCAATAAACTGTTGGTATTGAAGCATAATAAGTAGATGAGGAAAACGTATCCATGGTTTAATTAATTTCCTAAAAGCTAATAGTTCTAAATCAATAAAACAAAGGTCAGAGAACCCACTTATGAAGCAGTTGTTGAATGAGATCCTTATTCAGGTATGGGTTAAAGTAGATGGCCTCTAAGTTTCTTTTCAATTTTCAGATTCTGGAGGCAGCAGAAGAGGACATTCCAGAATCAGGAAACAAGAAAAAACAGAATCAAGAATAAAAGTATACTAGTTTTTGAATATGAAAGAGATCAGGCTTGCTAAAAGGAACAGCTTTTCATGACAATTAGATAGGATTGAATAAACTCAAGCTAAAGAATAGAAGTTTTTAGAAGTCAGGTAATCCTGTTTAATTCTTTAGGCAATTGGAAATCCTTAAAAGACTCCCTCTCATTTATTTGAAAGACAATCTTTTAGTTACAGTAAGACTTCATTTTAGGTGCTACTATTGGAAAGTGGTGGAAGAGCCAGCTCCCTGCTGCGATATGGAAATGTGAAAGGAAGTTCAAACATACTTGTGGGAGGAGAATAATCATTTATTCTACAAATGGCTTCAGTGAGGGCAGAAGATCTAAGGACATGTTTACACAGAAGTATTGACTCATATTCTTCAATCAAATCTTTTCCCCCCTTCTATCTACAACCAAAAGCATTTTTAGTGCAAGAATATGTTTGAGTAAAAGGAGTCCTTACTTCCAAATGCTGAAAACATTGTTTCATGGTTCTAACAATAGTCTATAGAGCCTAGTTGGAAGGCTTTGTTGCCAGAAACAACTTATGTTCCTTGCCCCAAAAAGTGTTTTATTAACAGGACTGACATAAAAGGAGATACTCCCAAGTCCTACCAGCTATTGAGTCTATGGTAGCCTAAATCATTAGGTTTTAGGTATAGAGCACTGGGAACCCAACACTTCCCCTCCCTCCAGTCCCCAAAACAGACATAATTTTTCTTCTTGATAAAGAGGTATTTAATTGGAACTATGAAGCTCATAGAGTATTAGTAAATTCTTAGCTTAATAACAGACATACAAATCTAGTAAAAAAAAAACTAGTGAAAACACCAAGCATATAAGTTATCAGATGAAGTATTAACTCAACAATGATCATGGAATTCTATCATAAATAATTTGGCCACGCTTTACGGTACAGGAAGGAGAATAATATATAATGAGGCTGAAAATGGTCAGGGCTATTTTGTGAAAAATTTTAAAAACCCAACCAAGGAGTTAATAAGTTTACTATAGAGGTAATAGAGAAGCAATAAAGTTTATTTATGTGACATAGTTGGTTCATTTTAAAAAATTAGTGATATTGTCTGATCTACACCTACAGAAAATCAGTATATTAGTTCTATAGAGAATGGAACAAGTGAGGAGAGATGAAACAGAGAAACCAAATAAGAGTTAACAGTAGTGCAGGAAGAAAGGTTACCAGGGACTGAACTAAGATGGTAGTTATGTGAATAGAAGAAAGGCTTGAATATGGAGGGAGAAATTGTGACATTTGGCAACTCCTTGGCTATGTAGGAATATAGAAATACAAATACCTATATGCATACACACACACACATATATATACATGTATATTTATACATATATACATATGTGTGAGTTTGTATGTATATACACATATACAAACATATATACATATATATACATACTTATATATGCATAAGTCATATATTTAAATTCCACCTAAGTGATTTTTCCCTCTCTTCTTATCTGTGCATTTGTTGAATATGTGTTTTCATATGTATCAGAAAAATTGCAATGTATTGGAAAGGTTTTTGAAAGGGAGTTAGAAAATCAGTGTTCTAGTCCCAGCCTGCACACTAACTCCTTCTGTAAAATGTACATTGCATCTTTGGGCCTTATTCTCTCCTCTGTCAAATTAAAGGACCAATCAGTATAATTTTTAAAAGTATCTTTCATCTCTAAGTTCTATATTATACCACATACATATACACACAAACATATATTGTTTTCCATTGGGAAGGGATGATAAACACGCAATATTTGGGCTCTGTTCCTTAGTACTGTTCAATTAGAGATTTCATAGTCATTCTTTTCAGATGTTGTAATTAACATAGAAGGGGAGGCTATATAACAGTAGGGAAGAGTAAGAAGCAATAAGCTTCATTATTCATTATCTTCCCCACCCCATTCCCCACCAGGAGCCTATAAGGTTCATTGAGTGACTCTAGCCAGGTGTTCAGTAAGTTCTCCCTTGGCTATTTTGGCAAAAACTGTTGAGATTTTTAAAACAATGTTTATTTAAAACACTTTTGATTTATTTTAAAGTTAATATTAGCTTTTAATAACCCCAGACCCAAAGTCATATGGCTTTAAGCTGTTTGCTCCCTACTGCTGGTACAGCTGCTAATTATTTTCTTTTCTATTATTTTGAAAAGGCAGCAGGTCAATTTAGTGTACAAAATCAACATATGCTCTTAAAACAACATGAGGAAGAGAGAGAAATAGGTCCTTTGTTCTTTTGCTTAACAGGACAGTAAAATCTTTGTCATGTTCCCCATTGAGATATTTGGACCTAGTGACCCATCTGGAAATTCTCCTGGAATTCATCACCACCTCACCTCTTGAATAAAATGCTTTCCTCTCCTTCTAGCCTGCACCCCACTCCACGCCAAAAAAAAGAAGAAAGAAGTACTCTTGTACTGGCCTATCCATGACCAGAATATTTTTCAGGATATACAGTAATTACAGTGTTGGAGCAGGGAGCCCACATCTGTTCTCATTTTTTTTTTTGCTCTTCTTTGTAGTAGGACAACTCTTCGTGTTTATTTGTGCCAGTTCTGAGGGTAGAAAAGCACTTCCTTGTCAAACTCTGGGGTTTGAACGGCATCTTGACCTGGAAGAGCTCTGGTCAGGTGAAAAATGGAGGTCTATGTCAGAATTGTACATGGACATTGGGAATCAGAAAGCAAGGGTCAGAAACTTACTAAGGGCTTTGGGATTTGAGGAACAAGGATCAGGACAGGAGTAAAAGTGAGAACTCAGGTTTTAAGAAGAGAAACAGGAATCAGTGATGCAAGAATGGAGAAACTAAGCAGTCAGTATCAAGAGTCAGCCTCCCTGGCCATCTTTGGCCAATAATGCAATTATACTTGACACTAAGATAGTCTCTAATAGTCTTGAAATGGTGAGTGGAGTAAGTCATTATAAAGCCGCTACTCTCCCACTTACTCAGGTCCTACTAGGACACTCCTAGATCCTAGTGAATCATGCTGACTGAATTAAGGATATACCTTTCTCTTTGTTAACAGGATAGGACTTCCTTGATTGAAAGTTTGCTTGTTTCATTAAAAAGGACACTTCCCCCGACCTTTAGATCTAACTGGCCTTTAAAGTCAGAGGGTTCAGTAGCAAGAGGACAAATTTGAGCAGGTACATGAGAAAGACCATGTCATCTGACTAGAATATTAGTAGTAGATGTGAGTCATCTGAGGTCACTTTCTCACTAAGGCTTCTTGTTCACAAATCAATAAATTGGCTTATGTTTATTTATTGAACACCTATTATGACATAATAATGGGATGCTATCAATTATTGCTTGGCTTCGGTCTTGGGGAGGGAGTGGGAGAGGGAGGGAAGAAAATCTGGAACTCAAGATTATGTAGAATTGAGTGTTGTAAACTAAAAATAATAAAAAAAAATATTGCTTGGCTTCCTACTTCCACATAGGCTCTTCTATTCAGGCTTATCTTCTCCGTCTCACTTAGGTCTAGACAAACTGACTCAAGTTCTAGGCCCAAAGAGCATATTTTTTAAAAATAAAAGCTAAAATGACAATAATAACAAACTATGTAACTACTTCAGGGGATAAAAATCATAGTTTCAATGATGGAACCCATACCAGTGAGCTAAAGTCTGGGTTACTATGATTCTTGCTAATCTATCCTTCTATGTCTATATTCCCTAATCCCTTTTCTCCAGTTTCGCCATGACCACATTCTACAATATAACTCAAATACTCTGTGCTTATGTCATTATCTCCAGTTTTTAAGCTCTTCAAACCTAGGTTCTGATCCCCTGTTGTTGAGGCTCTCTGAAACTGGTATCATATCACTGTCTCAATATTCCGAGTCCTGATCCCTCCTTCCCAATATGCCCCTACCCCGGAATCTGATCTGCCCTGCCTGCTTAGAATATTTTTATTTATCTGCTTATTTTGGCCTTCCTACCAGAGCATTATACATTGCATATCTGCTTGTAGCTTCTGTATCCACAGGCCCTCCTCTTCTTGTCTGTACTGATCACATGGACCCTGAGGCCAAGTCTATCTGATTGGAAGCTCTGTGTATACCAGCATACTCCACCCTTCCCATGATGATCTCATCAACTCTTAACTTCACCTCACCATCCAGATTTACCTAAATTCCCATAATCCCTGACATCTTGGCCTTGATTTTGCTGCTCAGATCTCAGTATAATCAGCCTAGTCCAGCGCTAGACTTTTCCAGTTTGTCCCATCCTGCTGCTACCCAAATCTAAGTGCTGAGTATTAGTTGAGGGGCATTAAAAACAAACAAACAAACATAAACAAAACTCTATAAGATACTGACCTTCCTGGCAGGCAGAGAGAGTACAGTTATCAAATTTCCAGGTGTTACAAGGCTGGGAAGAATAACTACTATTGATGGGGTTTAGATTGTGGGAGCCCCCCTGAACTCCCCTTGAATCTTCCCAATAGATGAGGCATTTGCCTGAGGCCATAAGCCTTTCATTATTGCTAGCCTAAATCTCTAGGCTGGTTACTCTTAACCTAGCCTAGCCCTCCATTGTCTGCTTAGTTTACACTCTTGATCCTATCAAAATGTCTATGCCCAAATCTGTTACCCTTAAACTAGCCTAGCCCTACATTATCTGTTATCTCTAGGTAGCCTTCAGCTACTTCCTACCCTTAATCCCATTCTCTTGGTTCCTGGAGTCTGACCTCACCCCAGTTCCATCAAGCTCTTCCTTAGACTACTCCTCAAGACCCTCCCTAAACCCCTCCTCCCATCACCCCAGGACCACCCTCAATCCCTCCTAGAAACTTTGTGTATCTAAGTTTCATCCTGCTTCCATGAAAGTGCTCAAATTCCATCTACCTCAGATGGAGTCTGGCCCGCTTGTGAAAATGAGCATCACAAATGGTGAGATTTCTCAACTCAACCCATTATAGTGAATCTGTAATAAACTTTGTTTTTCTTTGCCCGTGAAAAGGCTTGAGTCAAATTCATTCAAGCAGGACCCAGCATGTTGGTATTTTGGGGTCTCGAGCACCCCTAAAACATATGGTTCTCTGACCTCAATACTATGATTAACGTCAAAATCAAGATTCAAAATTAGTATTTAAACACTTGGATTAATGGGAAAAAGGACAAAAATGAGATTTAGAAGGGATAAATACATGCTGTTCAGACTGCATCTAGTGAATTGTACTCAATTCTGGGTACATATATTTAAGGAGATGATTAGAGATTGAAGTAAATCCAGAGAAAGGAGGCCAGAGTGATGAAGAGGTCTGGAAACCACATCAGAAGAAGAGTGGTTCAACATGACTAATGTGGAAATATGTTTAGTATGATTGTACATGTTTAGCCTATATCAGATTCCATGTCATCTTGGGAAGGAAGGAGGGGAGGGACAGGGAAATTTAGAACTCAGATTCTTATAAAAGTGAATGTTGAAAACCAAAAATAAATTAATTTTTAAAAAGAAGAGTGATTAAAAGGATCAGCACTTTTTTTCTAGAAAAGAGAAGATTAAGGACAAATACAACTATCCCCAAATATTTGAAAAATTGTCATAATAGAGAGAGAGTAAAGCATGAAGAACTAATTGAGCATCTGAGTATAGATGTCCTGTAGTCATTCATTTAGCATTTATTAAGTACCTACTATGCCCTAGGCACTGCGCTAAGGTCTATAGGAAATTGTAGCTTCTAGTTTTATTCTCACAACAGAGGTCAGGAATGGAGACAGGAATCTGAGTTGGTGGCAATTGAAGCTGAGGGAATGAAAGAGATTGCAAAAAGAAAAATTATACGAAGAGAAGAGAAACCAGAAATGGAGTGGTCACCAGTGTCAAAAGTTGCTTTCTATTTCGTTTTGGCAGCTCTAATTTTAGGAAGTCTTTCTTTATGGCTAACCAATTTCAACCTTCCTATAATTCAACACATTACTTCCAACCCTGACTTCTGGGTTCAAGGCAAAATAAGCCCAATTCACTTTGCATATTACTTTTCCAATATTTTAAGACATACATCTGCAGCTAGGTAGTAGAGTAGATAGAGTGCTAGACCAGATGTCAGTGAGACCTAAGTTCAAATCTAGTCTCCAACCCTGTGACCCCAGGCAAGTTGCTTACCCTCTGTTTGCTTCGGTTTCCTCATCTGTACCATGGGGATAATAATAGCTCCTACCTCCCAGAGTTGTTAATCAAATGAGACGATAATAGTAAAGTGCTCAACACAGTGCCTGGAACATAGTAAGCATTATGTAAATATTAACTATCATCATCATCATCATCATGTTGGCTATAAGGAATTCTTTCTTCCGGTTTCTTTCAGTGATTCTTATATAGCATGATTTCCTAAACTCTTCTTCCACTTCCTTCAGAAGGTCTCCAGCTGGACCCTTTCTAATGGGAGATGCTCAGAGCTGGTCACAGTACTAAGGTCTAGTCTTACCAAGGCAGAATATGACAGAGTTATCACCTCTAACATAGTAATGCACTAATGGCTCTAATGTAATCTAAGATTTTATTGGGCTTTTTGACAGCTACACCATCATCTAGCTTACGTCCACCAAAAACTAGACATTTTTAACACAGAAACTTCTATAGAGCTATATCTTCCCCATTTTGTTCATATGTGTTTGTTTTTCTTTTTATCTACTTTTAGGACTTTACAATTATCCCACTTCAACTTCACATGGTTAGAGTTGGGTCATTGTTTTGACATTAACAAAGACATGTTGGATATGAATTGTGTCTTTTAAGGCATCTGCTCCTCCCATTTTATCTTCAAATTTAATAATATCACAAGTATTTTCAAATACATGATTTATAACCATACTTAAACACTTAGTGGACCTATGATTTCCACAATCAATACAAATGAGAGTTCCTATGTTCTCGACTTCTCATCCCATGTGAATCTTGCCCAAAAATTCTTTTTAACAAGAATTTTAGTAGTAATCTTAACCATGATTTCTGTATTTGTTCATAGGATTACCAAGTGCTTCCTTAAAACAACCTTGTGGGATAGGTATCAGGGTTCTTATTTACCCCCATTTTATATCAATCCATTCATGGACACTTCAAGAGCAGCACTGATCAATCTCAGAGAACACTGCTACCCTGTGTTCCCCTTTCATTGTCTTCCTTCTTTTGTCAAATTAACCCTCTTTCAGAGTTTCAACTATCATCTTTATGCTGAAGTCTTCCAATTCCTGTCTTCCTTCCTGATTCTTCACTACAAGTGCCTACTGGACATTGATAATCAGATGTCACACTGTACTCATCAACTTAATATTGCTAAAACAAAATCTTTACCCTTCTATCCAAACTAGATTTCACCTTCCTTACTTCTCTTTTCTGTTGATGTTGCCATCATTTTTTTTTCCTAATCCATCAGGCTGGAAAGTCTTGTCTCTTGCTTATTCTATTCAATAAATCCTCAGGTAGTTATCAATTCTTCCTAAAATTATCACATTCCTCTATTCATACCACTATCACCACTACAAAGCTAATTACTTCAGCCTGGGCTATTGCAATACCCTGCTTCCCCAAGGGCTCTCCCTTTCTATGATTCCATCCTTCTCTGATTCATATCCTGTTTTCAAAGATTCACAGAACTTCAATCAAGAGTGATATCAAAGGTCATCTGAAGTCCATGCTTGAGCAAGTATCCACTCTACAACATACTTAGAGTAATCTTCCAGCTTTTGCTTGAAGACGTCCAGTAAGAGGGAAACTACTACCTTCTGAGACAGGTCATCCTACTTTTGGATGTCTCTAATGTTCAAAGGGTTTTTGTTGTCATTGTTTACATTAAATCTACATTCGCCTGTTAATGTCTTCTACTCGGTCTACCTATCTTTGCTTTCTGGAACCAAATAAAACAAAACTAACCTTATTTCACATGGGAAGATTTGAAAGTTCCCACATGCTCTTCTAACTCTTCTCTACTCTAGGTTAAACATATCAGATATTTTAATAAATCCTCTTGTGGCATGAACCCTAAGCCCTTTATCATTCTAATTGCCTTCCTCTATATACTGTCCATCTCTCCAATGTCATTCCTAAAATGTGTCCCCAGAACTGAACATAATTTTCTTTATATGGCCTGACCAGGGGTAAGGACAGAGGAAATATCATCTTGTTAGTTCTTGGTACCTGTATCAATAAGGCAAGATTTGCAATATTGATGGTGACCATAAATATGCCTGTATAGTTTAGTATTGCAAAATATATGAGATTCTCCATATAGAAGGCAGAAGAAGTAAAACATATATTTAGACACCAAATGATCAAATCCCAAAACCAATAATTCCAATTCAACATAGTAGCAATTGTATCCCAAAACTTGTAAGTCCACTTTATCATAATAGCAAGGAAATTAAAAAAACAATATCACAGCAGGGAGCCAAGCCATCCTATAACATTCCCCTCTGCTAGGGCCTTCCCATAAATGCTCACTTATAAATTCTAGCTGTGTGCTTGCCTGTATCCCTTCTTTCTGCATTTCTGACAGCTTGCAGTCCTCAGCCCTTCCAGTTTTCTCTCTCTCTCTCTCTCTCTCTCTCTCTCTCTCTCTCTCTCTCTCTCTCTCTTTCCAGTTTTCTCTTCTGAGCTTAATGGCTACCCCCAGGATATGTATACCCTTTTTGGGCCCAAGGACTTCACACCTAATCTGCCAAAGACCATGGGCTTGCCTAGAAACAAGCCTCCCCTAATCAAGCTTCCCTTAACTAGCTCTACCTGAGGCCTATTAAACAGGCAGGGAAGATCTTTAATCACATTAACCTCACAGTAGCACGCCCTTCTTAACACAGCCTACTATCATAGCAACACACACACAGAGACACACATTGTCATTGCATATCGATCTTACAATTTACTAAACATACAGATCTTTCTCAAACTTCTGCCTTGACATCTCCATCTTGGGCTTGTGAAGTTGATTATCCTTAATTCAATGTAGCCCTTAACCTTTATACCTATTAAATTCCATCTTACTAGATTCTTGACAACATTCTAACTTGTCAAGATCTTTTGTAATCCTCATTCAGTTATCCTTTATGTGAGTTGTCCCTCTCAACTTTGTGTCACTTGCACATTTGGCAAATCACATCCAGGCCTTTGTCCAAGTCATCTGTATTACATACCACAGTGCAAGATCAGCTCCCTGGGATATTCTCCTACAGTTTTCCTTTCAAGCTTAAATTTAACTATTCTTTGCCTTTATCTATTTAATCAGTCCCAAATTTACTTGACCGAATAATACTCTAATCCATGTATCTCTTTATTTTCTACAAATACAGCAGGAGATACTTGGTCAAATATGTTGCTGAAATCTAGGAAAATGATATCTATGACATTTCCATGATCCCCCAATCTAATAATCCAATCCAGAAAGAAAATGAAGTTAGTCAGGTATGACCTGTTCCTGAGGAAGCTATGTTTTCTCTTTAATATCATCACTTCCTTTTTCTAAATATTCATCAACCACCCCTTTAATAATATGTCCTAGATCTTTTACAAAGGAATCAAAGTCAAGTTCACTATGCTATAGTTTGCATACTTTCTTCTCTTTTCTTTTTTGAAAAAAATCAGGATATTTACACTTCTCCAGGTTGGAGCTCTTCTCATATTACTGTGGGCTTTTAAGTGATCACTGACAGCAATCACATCTGCATTATTTGTACAATACAATTGATGTATCAGTCAGTCATTGGTTTAAATTACCATGTGCTGAGAGTGACCTACATGAGATATCTGCAAGGCTAGAGGTATTTCTTGAAGGATATAGGAGATCAAGTGGAAATCAGCAATTCCATAGCCTATTCTTATTTTTCCTTAATCAGTTGCCCTGTTTAGAACAGCCAATATCGAGTCTTGATTCTCTATATTCTGAGTGTGCTCAGTGCCACTGATAATAAATGTGCAGGAATTGTTAGTAGATAGGACAGTACCCCATTGCTAAACCATCTTCCATACAAACAAGCCCCCTCACACCCTCATACATATGTGTGTATGTATATATACACACATATACATACATTTATGTTTATGTATATATTTTATACATGTGTCGTATATATGTCTTATGTGCTTAAAACACTGGCTTGAGGGTATGAGTATATGTTTATATATGCTTATATATTCATGTATGTACACACATATATAATTGGTTGATTGATTTTATTGATTGCATTTAAAAACATTGTTCTGAGAAGGAGTCTGCATACTGGCATATTAGTCTTCATGGGTGCATGACCCAAAAAAGTTAATAACCACTCTTATAGGTCCATGCCATGCTTTTATATACATCTTTCCCCCATCTTTGTTTCCTCAGTTATGTGTTTTTTTTTAATTAAGTTGGTTAAGGTTTTCCTCATGTATTCATAGAAATCTTTTTTTTTTTTTTAAGAAAACTCACTTTATTTCCCCCTCCTTATGGGAAACACTTCTCTTTACATTCTCAAAATTTCAATCTCTCTTCTGCTGACTTCCTTTGAAGAATTTTAAATCTAGTACCTATCTTAGGAGATACTCATTCCCCTCCCTTTTTTAAATTATAAGACAGATTGGTCACATTCTCCACAGGTCTTTGTGATTTACATAGCAGCAATCAGTTTGTCCTTGTCAACAAGAATCAAATATACAATACAAGTTGCCCTCACTGCTTCTTCTATTTTTGAAAAATAAAATTATCATTAAGACAAATTCAAAAATTATGAACTATTCTGCTCTGGGCAAATGGCATCCTCCATGGCTTATACTTTGGGAGGAAGTCTTCCATGAAATGACAGAGCACTTGATTGTATGGATGGCAGATGATATATTATGGAATTATACTGTATCATGATAGACTAAAGTCTATTTCTGCTAGGGATCCTTATTTGTCCTTTTTCTTGCTCCTGCTGTCCAAGGTAGGGACATGTAGAGTGTGGCTCGATGGCATCCCCAGTGTAGGTTTCAGTAGCATGAGTCAGCAAAATCACAGTCCTGAACCAATCAGTCTTGAGCTAATATTACAAGGTAATCCTATCCTAAATTCATGGGTAAGTATTACAGAACTCTCTAGTGGGGTCTCTCAAATGAAAGTATGTCCATGTTGTCTTGTTACAAATACCTATAAAACATACGTGACTTGGAGTAAGCATTTAAAAAAAAGATTAATCTGTCTTGGCATGGGAGAATTACTATAATAACTAGATATAAGATGGAAGCACAAGAAAGAATCTGTTCCACAAATATATAAGGTGTACATCTATGCCTATGAGTGAGGATGCTGATTCATAAACAATCGGTCAGACTATGGGGTATTCAGGGAATACTAGCTCCTCTGGTAAGAGGGCTTGCTGAGCCCTGTTTAGGGCTGCTCATCTACATTTGGTGTTTATCTGGCACCCAACTCTCACCTAGAGCTCCAAGAAGCTGTAGCATGAGCAGCCGCACTCTGGTAAAACTGTCAAAGCAGATGAGCTAAAGAAGGTTGAGGGTAAACAACAAGATTTAAACCTGAGCTTAGGGGAACATGAGTTAGGGGGACATCTACCTCAAACATGTGGAGACTTTCCCCGGTAGAATGGAAAGATGACAACAATTTGTACCAATGGCCATGAAGGCAGCTGAAGCAATCAGAGCCGAGCACTTAGAGCTTGGTCAAACAGCAAAGATGCCAAGGTCATTCACTGCTTTCATCACCAGTTGTCTTGACTTTTGTCTTGCCACTGGGCTTTTACGACTCTGGAAGAAAGAGTAAGGTTGACAACTTTGTGCAACTTTGCCTCACTTAAATCCAATTCTTGCACAAATCATGTCATTAGTCCTCTTTGAAATGAAGGACAAACAACAATGTTTTGTATGTCAAGAAGGTAAGTAATGCCCGTTTTTTTAAAATTGCTTTGCTCCCTAACTAAATGGTGAGCTTTTATTTTTTCCTTTCATTCTTTTTTTTCTTAATTTTTAAAATTTATTTCCTCCATTTTAGCTAATCTACTTAGAATCTAAAAAGTAGAGAGTAGAATATCAGGCTATTTTCACCTGCAAAAAAAGGAAAGATGAGAGAAAAAAGTCCTAAAGGGTGAAAACAAATATAGAGATAGATAACGTAAATGCTGGTGCATTCTTGCTCTTTGCATAGACCCAGGAAAATCTCTGCAATGGACATAGCATTGGGTCTGCAGTGAGAAAGATGTGAGGTTTAATCTGGCCTCAGACATTTACTAACTGTATGACCCTGGGCAAGTCACTTACCCTGTGTTTGCCTCAGTTTCCTCATTTATAAACTGGGGATAATAATATAACTTACCTCCCAAGGTTGTTGTGAGGATCAAATAAGATAATAATTGTAAAGCATTTAGCACAAAGTTTACATATAGTAAGTGTTATATAAATGTCAGCTATTATTATTATTGTTAATATTATTATTAAGAAGTAAGATATTAAGTGGAGACCAAATTCATTTAGGAGATTGGGCTTTCCACCAAGATTTTATTGATAAAGTTTGAAAATAACCACCAAATCTACTGTTCTGCATGAAAAGGCTTTTTCTCTATAAATCAACAAGACTCTTGCACCAAGTACAATCTTAATCATAGCCATTCTATAATCTACATTGCTTTGGCCATACTTTGGAGCACAGACTGGTAATGGGCCATTTCAATAACCAAATAAATTAGATTTCAGGAAGACAAATGAAGAGCCCCTCATGGAGTGTTTTCAGTATTGATCCTTTCAGGCAGCACTTGATCTGCAAATGTGTTTTACAAACAGGAAGGAGGAGTGAACTCAAATAAAATGAATGTAGTTTGACTTGTTCTGAACAAGGTGCATTTTACTTCCATTAAAGGAAAAGTCAGGATGACAGCAATTAATTCTGCTACAAGAAAAAATGGTCAAATCCATGGAGGGGCTATTTACTTTGAATGCTATGCTTTGGAAAGATGACCAAATTAGAAACAGAAGGTAAATGTGAATTTAAAGGCTGAATTCTTCATTATAGGTGATGTCAGAGTTCAAATAAAAAATAAACTTTACTACCTACCTTTAGATGTAGGAAAAAATTATCTATATCTATAGCTATATATATATGTATATACCTATATCTCTATCTCTATCTCTCTATCTCTATCTCTATATCTCGGAATGAGTGATTCAAAGGTGAAAAAAAGAACAAAAGATTTGCATTTAAAATTTCTGGGATGGGAGGAGGAATGAAAACAAACAAAAGAATGAACACATGTACATGTCAAATTTCCCAGAGAAAGAAAGTTGCAACATAAGGGTCCTGTAAAAAGTACTTACAAGATACAAGGCTCCTGCAGGTCTTCCTTCAGTGGAGCTTCATTGGATGGTTTAATCAGTTTAGGCAGTGACAGCAGAAGGTGCAGAATTATTTCTAGAAGATAAATTCTCTGCTCTTATGCAAAAACTCTATTATTGCTATCATTTAGATCAAGCAAACATAAATTATGACAGTAAAGAATATAGTAATAGTAAACATTTATATAGTACTTTAAGATTTGAAAGCACTTTATGTGTTACCTCATTTGATCCTTACAAAAACCCTGTGAGGAAGATCTTACTATTATTCTCATTTTGCAGATGCAAATGAGACTAAAAGAGACTAAGAAATTGCTCACAGTTTAATAAGTTAGTAAGAGTCTATGGCAAGATTTGAACTTAGGTCTTCCTAACTCCATTTCCATCACTATCCACTGTTCCATCTAGCAACTCACATTTATCAAATGACTGTAGAAACAGCAGCCAAATACTTTCCTCTCGAAAACTTCACATTTAGGAAAAAACTCCATAAAGTGCTTGAGACAGAGTCACAATGACAGAGTAAAGGCAGGGACTTGCCTGAGCTCTACCCAATTCTCCACCAAACAACTTTAAAATAACTCCTCAAATCAAATTCTGGAGAAGCAGAACCAAAAAAAGCATAGGGCAAAACAACTTAACAGCCCAAAACAACTTAGAAGGTCAGAAGGAAAGATCTATTTCTCTGAGGTGAGTAGAGCACTGTCCAGGGCAAGCTAGTCTGGTAAGCCATCAGCAGGTCTTTGGAGATGCCTTCCAGAACTCTCAGCCCACAGATGGTAAGAGGATAGGACAAGTGATCACAAGAAAATTTCAGGGGAGCCTTTGCAGGCATTGGAAGGAGTATTCTGTTGCATCGTCCATACTTGGTTCTGGTTCAACATCCCAGGATGAGGAGGAGGATTCACCCACTAGAGCATGTGGCCTTGGGGCAGCTGGGACTCTGGTCCCAGCTCCAAGGGAGAAAAGAATGCTAATGGTCTTTCACAAACCAGAGCACAGGCTGTGAGAGCAGTGACCACACCTCTCTTTAGAACATACAACCTTGGAAGAACTGAAAACTTACAGACCCCCCCCCACCCCACCCCAGAGCTAGCTCTGAAAACAAACATGAAGAACCCAAAGTTAGGGACAATGTCTCCTCCACCTGAAGAGCAGAGCTCAACTTTAACACAAAGTTAAAAGTCAAGAAATAGACTGGGAAAATGAGTAAACAAACAAACAAAGAATCTGACAATAAAAAGTTATGTTTCCAGGTGAGGTGAAAACACAAAATTAGAGGAAGACAACAAAATAAAAACAGCTACATGCAGATCCTCAAAGAAAAAACGTGAATTGATCTCAGATCCAGCAAAAGAATTTCTAAAAAGCTCACAAAGAATTTTAAAAATGAAATAAGGAAGAGGAAAAACTGGGAAAAGAAATTTGATTGATACAAAAAAAATCATGAAAAAGATTCATATTGGTAAAAGAGGCTCAAAAAATATTGAAGAAAATCTCACCTTAAAAAACAGAGTAGATCAAATAGTTAAAAGAAAAAAAGGCACAAAAATCCACTGAAGAACTCCTCAAAAAGCAGAATTGGTCAAATAAAAAAATTACAAGAATTCACTGAAGAAAGTAATTCTTTAAAACTTAGAATTAGGGGACATTTCCAGGAACCATGAGAGAGGAGTAAGCAGTAAGTTGTTCTCCTTTCACTTACTGACCTTGAAAACCCAGACAATACCACTTTATGAAAAATCCTGGAACAGCAGAGCTAGCAGAAATATGGGGTGCAACAGTTTTTTTTAGCTCATGAGGCTAGGAGGATTAATGGGAAAGGACCTTCTTGCTGTGGCTGAAGGGGACCAGCACAGGATAGGAGGCATCCTGGTAAGCCAGTCTCAAGCCCCACCTCAGCAAACCATTGGGAGATCCTGAGCCCCAGGATGGTGGAGCAGGCAAGCTCTAACACCAGGACCCCCACCCCCACCCCATGTGCCTTTCCACAGCCAGGGGAACTGACAGACACCAACACAGAGAACCATCACTTGTGCAGGTGAAAAGTGTCCAGCAGGGGCTGAGCCTATCTGTGCCCTTACTCTAGTGGAGCCCCCTATGAGGAGGCAGTCTCTAATGGCTAGACCACCCTTACTCCCACACATCACCCCACAAGCTTCAGTATAACCACAGGGAAATGCAGAAAAAAACCCCACCTGACCTCATCACACACCAGCAACCACCACCAGCTCCAACTCAGCACCAGGTAAGCTACAGCCTCTTCAGCCTCTAGCTGCCAGAACTCGATGCCCCAGCACACAAAGCCAGTAACCAGACCTTTAGCCCCCAGCACAAGAAGCATGGGACAGTGCCCCTTGTACCCCAGAAGCAGAGATTAACTTTAAAAGCCAGAAAAAAGGCAAACACCATGAACAAAAAGCAACATAGTAAAACAAAGACCATAGATTCCTACTCTGGAGACAGGGAAGATCAAAACACAAATTCAGAAGAGAACATCTTTGTCACTATACCCACATCTGAAATCTCAGAGGGGAATATGTACTGGTCTCAAGCCAAAAAAGCCTTCTTGTAGGAGCTCAAGAAGGATTTTAAAAGTCAAATTAGAGAGGCAGAAGAAAATAAAACAATTCCTTTAAAAATACAATTGACAAAATAGAAAAAGGACGCTGAAGAAAACAACTTTTTAAAAAGTAGAATTGGACAAATGGAAAAGGAGGTACAAATTTAACTGAAGAAAACAATATGTTAAAAATTAGAACTGGGTAAGTAAAAGCTAATGGTTCTATGAGGCATCAAGAATCAGTCAAACAAAATCAAGAGAAGGAAAAATAAAAGAAAACAAACACCTTATTGGAAAAAACATCTGACCTGGAAAATAGATCCAGGAGAGATAATTTAAGAATTATTGGTCTACCTGAAAGCCATGATGAAAAAAACTACCTGGACAGCATTTTCCAAGAAATCATCAAGGAAAACTTCCCTTGGGCCCTAGAAACAGAGGGTAAAATGGTCATCAAAGAATGCACCGGTCACTTCCAACAGAAGGTGCCAAGGAATACTAAAGTCAAATTCCAGAATTATAAGGTCAAGGAGAAAATAATGCAAGCAGCCATAAACAATTAAAATATCATGGAACCACAGTCAGACTTACCCAGGACCTTGCAGTTTCTACATTAAAAGATCAGAGGGCTTGGAATATGATATTAATAAGGCAAAGGAGCTTGGATTACAACCAAGGATCAACTGCCCAGCAAAATTGGGCAGGGAGATAGATATTCAGTTAAATAGGGGGCTTTCAGAACTTCCTGATGAAAAGACCAGAGTTCAATGGACAATTTGATCTTCAAATAAGAGACTTAAGATGGTCATAAAAAGGTAAAAAGGAAAGAAAAAATGTTATTCAATAAGGGGCAAACTGTTGACATTCCTACATGGGAAGATGACACTTGTAACTCTTGAGAACTGTCTTTATTATGATGTTTAGAAGGGATATACATAGACAGAGGGTAAGAGTATAAATTGACTTTGATGTGTTAATAAAAAACCTAATTAAGTGGTGAAAGGGGATTGTAACAGGAGAAGAGGAAAGGAGGAGTCAGAAAAGGGTAAATTACATCACATGAAGAGGCAGAAAAGCATATTACAGTAGAGAGAAAGAAGGGAGGGAGATGAGCATTGCTTCAAATTTATTCTCATGGGATTTGGTTCAAGGAGGGAATAACATAGTCAGCTTGGTATAGAAATATAAATTTCCATATAGGTAGTAGTAGGGGAAAAGAGAGAGAAAATGGAGGGTGTGGAAAGAAAGATGGGAGGGAAGAAGTAGTAAGGGAAAAGGGAAAGAAAAGGAAGAATGCTGATAGAAGGGAGGGGAGATTGAGGGAGGCAGTGGTGATAAAACTTAGAATTGGGCAAGTGGGAGCTTATGACTTTATAAGATATCTAGATAGAATAGAACATAATCAAAAGAATGAAACAACAGAAGAAAATGTTAAATATCTCATTGGAAAAGCAAAATTACCTAAGAAATAGATCAAGGAGAGATAATTTAAGAATTATTAATCTACTTGAAAGCCATGACCAACAAAAGAACCTAGACATCATATTTTATGAAATTATCAAGGAAAACCACCCTGAAATCCAAGAACAAGAAGATAAAATAGAAATTGAAAGAATCCTTCAATTACATTGAGAAAGAGATCTCAAATTAAAAACCACTATGGATGTTATAGTTAAATTCCAGAGCTTCCAGGTCAAGGAGAAAATATTGCAAAGATCCAGAAAGAAACAATTCAAATATTGTCGAGCTACCATCAGGATCCTATGAGATTTAGGACTTTCACATAAAAGGAGCAGACAGCTTGGAGTATGATATTCCAGAGGGCAAAGGAACTAGGATTACAACCAAGAATCTAGCAAATTTAGCAAAACCGAGCATAATCCTTAGGGAGAAAATATATATTCAGTGAAATAAAGGACTTTCAAGCATTCTTGAAGAAAAGACTAGAGCTGAATAGAAAATTTGACTTTCAAATACAAGACTAAAGAGAAGCATAAAAAGGTAAATAGGAAAAAGAAATCATAAGGGATTCAGTATGGTTAAATTGTTTACATTCCTACATTGGAAGAAATACTTGAAAATCCTAAGAATTTTATCATTATTAGGGCAGCTAGAAGGAGTATGCATAGAAAGAGGGCATGGATGTATGTTGATTGTTATGGGACGGTATCTAAAGAAAAATAAAACTAAGGGGTGAGAAAGAGGATTACACTGAAAGATTACACTACCTATAGGGAAAGGGAGGGGGTAGAATGGTGTAAATCATTTCACATAAAAAAGGTACAAAAGAACTTTTACAATGGAGAAGAAGATGGGGTTCCTGGTGGAGGGGAAGCTCTTGAATTTTACTCTCACCAAAATTAGCTCAGAGAGGGAATAACATACAAGCTTACTTGGTATAGAAATCTTTGTTACCTTACAGGGAAGTGGGGGAGAAGGGGATATAACAGAAAGGAGGGAGTTTAATAGAAGAGAAGGAGGATTGCGGAATGGCAATAGTCAGAAGCAAAACACTTTTGAGGATGAACAGGGTGAAACAAGAGACAGAATAGGAAAAATGGGTGAAGGGAGGATGGAGGAAACTATCCTATTAGCAGTCATAACTGAATTTTTGTTTTTCAAAGAAAGTTTCTCTGATAAAGGCTTTATTTCTCAAATATATAGAGAACTGAGTCAATTAAAAAAATAAGACATTGCCAAGTTGATAAATGGTTAAATGATATGATCAGATAGTTTTCAGAAGTAATCAAAACTACCTATAGTCATATGAAAATGCTATAAGTCACTATTAATTAGAGAAATGCAAATTGAAACAATTTAGAGGTATCCCCCACAACCTATCAGATCATCTAATATGACAGGAAAAGAAAATGAAAAATGTTGGAGGGAATGCAAGAAAATTGAGATGCTAATGTACTGTTGGGGTTGTTGCTAACTGATTCAACTATTGTGAAGAACAATTTGGAACTATCCCCAAAGGACTATAAAACCATGCACATCCTTTGACCCAACAACACCACTACTAGGTCTCTATCTCAAAGAGATGAAAAACAAAAATGAAAAGGACCCGTACGTACCAAAAACTATTCATAGCAACTTTTCTAGGAATGGCAAAGAACTGGAAATTGAAGGGATGTCCATCAATTGTGAAATGGCTGAAGAAGTTGTGGTATATTATTGTGATGGAATACTATTGTACTCTAAGAATTGATGAGCAGTATGTTCTCAGAATAACCTGGGAAAGCATTCTGGAGTGCAATTTGGAACTGTGCCCAAAGGGCAATCAAATTGTGCGTAGCCTTTGATCCGGCAATACCACTGCTAGGTCTTTATCCCAAAGAAATTAAAAAAAAAATTTAAAAAGGAAAATGATCTACCCATATAACAATGTTTATAGCAACTCTTTTTATGGTGGCTAATAATTGGAAATTGAGGTGATGCCCATCAATTTGGGAATGGCTGAACAAGTTATAGCATATGAATGTAATGGAATTCTATTGTGCTAAAAGAAATGATGAGCAGGCAGATTTCAGAAAAACCTGGAAAGAACTACAGGAACTGATAAAAAGTGATATGAGATGAACCAGAACATTTGCATGATGATTAACTATGGATGCCTCAGCTCTTCTCAGAAATACAATGATCCAAGACAATTCCAAAGGACTCATGAGAAAAAATGCTATTCTCATCCGGAGACAAAACTGACGAAGCATGAATGCAGATTGAAACATAATATTTTCACTTTATTTTATAAATTTCTTTTGCTCTATTTCTTCCTTCACAACATGGCTAATATAAATAAGTTTTGCATAACTGCAAACATGTATAACCTATTATTAAATTGCTTGCCTGGTAGAAAGAGAGAGAAAATTTGGAACTTAAAAATTTTAAAAACCTAATGTTTAAAATTGTTTTTATATCTAATTGGAAAAAAAGTAAAATTTTAAAAAAATAAGTGGGTGGATAAAGTGGGAATAGGAAAGCTGAAAAGATATATCATTTGAGTTCTTGAGCAGTTAATGACATGATCTAATATACAGATGAGTACCAAACTTACATCAAGAGGCCCTGTGATAATATGACACAAAAGATAATTTAGCAAGAATGCTCAATTTCTCTTTATATATCACAGAAAAGATTAGCAAAGTGGTATGTCTCCTTGAATTGTTTTTATAAAGGTAAAACATATCTATCTAGTTAGTTAGCTAGATAGCTATCCAAACATACACATACAAACCCACACCCACATATGTGTGTGTGTCTGTGTGTCTGTCTGCCTGACTGTATAAATATTTGGAGGCCTTTGGAAGTATTTCTGAATCTGACATTTACGTCATGTAGGTAACTTGTTTGTTGATATGAATGAGTTTTCTCCCTTCTAACTTTGGAAGCATTTTGCTTCTATTGTCCTGCAGTTTCTGCTTATCCTGTTTAATACATGTAGTCAAGATATTGCAGTATTTTGTGATCATTAATTGGGTCCAAGAATATACAAGATTAGGTGTTATTACAAGGGCACTGCTTCGATGGAAACAATATTACTGGTAGAAGTACTAACATGAAGCTCATGTGCTCTCACTAATGGTTTCTGACTTCATATTTTCATGTTGTCAGCTGGTTGAATCATGTTACTGTTTTGTTTGATTATAATGAATTAATGAAAATTTTGTGAAATAGTATTGGTCATAGCCATATTATATGGTTTGTCTATCTATTTCATATTAATAAGACTCCCTATCTCATAGGAACTCTTTGGGAAAGTCACATAAATTTTAAAAGTTCAATTTCCATGGTTAGTATTAGTATTATATATTGATATAGAAGAGGCACTAGAAGCTAGTAGAAGAGAACTGACCTCAAAGTCAGGAAGACATCCTACTTCTGATATACTGGCTTTGTCACCTAGGAATGTCATTTCTTTTCTTAGTACTCTAAGCCAGAGATGTCAAATATGCTGCTACCAACACTTCCAGGACTCCTGAACCAGATTAAAATGGAATTGGGAAATATTTAATAAAATAAATAAAAATATAATAGAATATAGATAATGGTAATATGTGGTTTTCTAACTCAATATGTGGTCCTCAGGGATCCTTATGTACCGTTTAGTTTCCTCCTCTCCAATTTCTATTTGAGTTTGTATATCACTGCTCTAAGAAACTCTAATTTGCAGATAATGTGCTGGCCTGCATCTGTAGATGGCATTTCCTCATCTGGGAGTTCCCTATACCAAAGAAATCATAGGTCAAGTCTTATTTGACTCATTTCTTTTAGAAATAAGAGGAAAATATTTCATTATCATTTCAAAGATGGAAAAAATTGGTAGATATAACTGAAAATCACAGTGTTTGTAAACAATTGGAGACAAAATGTGTCGTAAGATTTTAACAGTATGTTATTATGAAGAAATGATTGCCTGGAAGATACTAGGAGCTTAATAGATATTGATTGGCCATGGAGAATTCAGAGCAACATGGGAATACCCTTATGAACCAATGTAAAGTGATATAAGAATGATAAGCAAAATAATAGTATACATAATAGCATAAATGAGAAGAAATGAGAAAGTGTAATAGATCTTAACCCTAGAGAACAAACATGAAACATGCCTTCCTCCTGTCAACATAGGAGACTATAAGGACAGAAGTCTGCATAGGTTGTCAAAAGTGATCAATTTATTTATTTGTTTTTGCTTAGCTGCTTTTCTTTTTTTGTAGTGGTGGGTGTTGATTCGGGGGGGGGGTGGAAGAAAAAATAACAAATATCAAGAAATGATGGCGATATAAAACTAAAAACAAGAAAATATTTTAAAAATAAATAAATCATCTCATTAACTTCATTTTGGAACCACAGATGAGTAAATTCACTTCTCAATTTCTTAATTTCCTGGTAAAATACAAGAATGCCTTGGAGATTTTGTAGGTTCAGTTCCAGACCACCACAATAAAACCAACATCACAATAAAGTGAGTCACATGAATTTTTTGGCTTCCCAATGCATATAAGAGCTATGTTTACACTATGCTGTAGCATGTAGCCTATTAAGTATAAAATAGTGTTATGTCTTTAAAATGTACATACCTTAATTAAAAATACTTTATTACTAAAAATGTTCACCATCATCTAAGCCTTCAGTGGGTCATAAGCTTTTTGCTGGTAGAGGGTATTGCCTTGATGTTAATGGATGCTGACTAGTCAGGGTAGTAGTTGCTCAAGGTAGGGATGGCTGTGGCAATTTCTTAAAATAAGACAACACTTAAGTTTGCCACGTCAATTGACTCATCTTTTCATGAAAGTTTTCTCTGTAGCATGCAATGCTCTTTGATAGCATTTTGCCTACAGTAGAACTTCTTTCAAAATTGGAGTCAGTCCTCTCAAAACCTGCCACTGCTGTATCAACTAAGTTTATATCATATTCTCTAGTACTGTGCTTCAGAGACTAGGAAGGCCTGAGGAGAGGGAGAGAGACAGGAACAGCCAGTTGGTGGAGCAGTCAGAACACACACAATATTCATCAACAAAGTTGCCCATTTTATATGGGCACTGTTTAGGGTGCCCCGAAAAAATTACAATAGTAATATCAAATATCCCTGATCACAGACTGTAGTAATAAGGCCGAATTTATAATCTCAAATATAATCACGTATATATTTGAATGATTCAAAATTACAAGGTAGAGAGATTAAGTAGAAAGCAACAAAACATTTATTTAGGCCCCACCACAGCAGATCTGTGAACCAGCCTCCCCATTCCGACATCTTGACAAAAAGACTCCAGGCCCAGAAAGCCTGCCTCAAAAGAGTAACCAGGAAGCCACAGAAAACAAGATAGTATTTAGCCAAATCATATTTACTGGCCTCAAGTCCTTGCTCGCACTCCTGGGTCTATACACGGGTCAACTCTGCTTCCGCAGCTTCCTGCTTCCAAAGCTTCCTGCTTCCGCAGCTTCCTGCTTCTGCTTCCGCTATAGTTGTCTCTTGGCTCAGTTTTCCTCGCAGCCAAGCCTCTGGCATTCTCAAGCCCAGCCTCAACAACCAGAGACCATTGGTTCCCAGTTGGCCCCTCTTAAGTCATTAATCTACATCCACACAGGTTTCACACCTGATAGGGCTTTGGGCCTGGGGCTTAGCACTTAACAGCTGAAAGTACTTTCACTCAAAGTAAACAAAAGCCAAACTCCTGAAGTGCTAAGGAGCCCATTTTGCCTTACCAACACACAGACCACCATAATAAATACAATAACAATCAAAATGGTTGAAATGTTGAGATAATGACCAAAATGTGACACAGAGAGACGATGTGAGCATATTTTATTAGAAAAATGGATCCAATAGATTTGCTTGACACAAGATTGCCACAAACCTTCAATTTGTTTTTTTTTTAAAGCATTATCTGTGAAGCACAACAAAGTGAAGTGCACTAAAACCAGGTATGCCTGTATGAGCAAAATATGTTCACTTTAGGTGACTGAAGGGGGCTCAAAGCATACCTTTTGAAGCAATTTTCATGTGTGCACTATTTCAGGTAAATAGTTTAATTCTTCCACTATCACTTTTTTGAAAAGAGGCAGACTGTTACTTGAAATTTAGATAATCCTTAACTCTAAAAAAATTATATAGAAATTTAGTGGTTGGCTAAGGTGGGCACAGAAACAATTAGAGATGCCATGGGGAACTTATCTAGGCTGTTGATTGAAATCACTGCTTTTAATTTAATAGTCAGAGGAGAAAAGGATATGTGAGACAGAAATTAGATAAGAGCATGCAATAAGTTTTCTTCCCCTCCCTCCCCAATATCTAGCATCAAAGAACATAATAGGTAGTAGGGTTGCTCTAACATCAGTAATCAGTTCTAGAGCTTTGGGTTGGGAATGAGAAGTTTCTGACCTTTGATAATCTCATCACTATATTGGCATGTTAAATGAAAAAAAAATCACCAATTAATCTCTTTGGGATAACTGGTATCAATCATCACACCAACAGAAATAATCGATGTCTAATTTGTTATATTGTACATACATTATAAAATAGGTATAGCTTCAGTTAAAGAATTTTAAGTGCGTAACTTTTTTTCCAAGCTATTGGAAGGGTTTTTGTAGGGAAGGGGGACACTGAAGTAACAGCTGCATTTAAAATTGGATACTTCAATTTGGCAAATCCTGCTAACTCACAGTCTGCATTTCAGCAGGATGAGTATTAAATTATATTCTTCTTATGATTTCTCAGTCACACTCTATAATTGTATATTCAAAGCAAATGCATTATTTAAACAATAATATATTCTCTATTAGTTCTTGCATTGGGTTAATGGCTGGCTAAAACAATTATAGGACTCAAGGGAGTAAGTAAGGGAAGAGGACCAAGATGCACTATAGATAATATGTCCCTCTTCTTTATTGCATTAATTAAAGTTTTCTTATATAGTGTTCTAAGAGATCATAAGAATGTTAAGGGCATTGTAATGACCAATAATTTTCTTTTATGCTAATAAGGAAAAGAAATTGTTAAACTGAATGGGAAACCTTAAATGTCAAATATTTTTCTTAAACTCAGTTAAACTCTACTTAACAGGAAGCATCAAGTCAGTGATGATTAAACTACATTTACAAACAAATAGAATTTGAGATGATAAATAAAATGTTAGTAATATTGGATTTAATAAATTTTGCTTCATTTAGATGCTTGGAAGACAGTTTCATGACAGCAAAGAAGTTTGCTTCACAGATTTAGAGCTGAAAGGGACTCTAAGGGTCATCTCATTTCATCCAATTATTTCATCTTACAGATGAGGAAACAGTTCCAAGGAGCTAAAGAGACTTTTTAAATCTTCTAGATAGTAAGCAGCACAGCCAGGATTCATAACCAAACTCTATGAACTAAAATCCAACCCTCTTTTCATTCTTCTCCAGTGAGCAAAATATTAAGTCTCTCTGTCTCTGTGTATCTCTCTCTGTCTCTTTGTCACTCCATCTCTCTGTCTCTCTCTGTGTCTCTCTCTGTGTCTCTTTCTGTCTCTCTCTCTCTCACACACAAACCTTTTGGTTCAGCTGCAATTGTGACTCATCAGTAGTAATGATGTTCCGTGATTTACAATCATTCGAATCACTGGGAAAATATGGAGGTTAAAAAAATTGAAATTTGCTTCAGAACCGACTTTAGATCCCATAGATATTTTTTTTAAAAAAAAGATAAAGGACATATATGTACAAAAATATTCATAGCAGATCTTTTTGTGTTGGCAAAGAATTAGAAACTGTTGCGATGCCCATCAGTTGGGGAATGGTTGAACAAGTTGTGGTATATGATTGTGATGGACCACTATTGTGCTATAAGAAATGACAAGCAGGATACTTTCAGAAAAAAACTTGGAAAGACTTACATGAACTGATACAAATTGAAGTGAGCAGAACCAGGAGATCATTGTACACGTTAGCAGCAATATTGCATGATGATCAACTGTGAGTGACTTAGCTTTCCTCAGCAATATAATGATCTAAGACAACTCTGAAGGACTTATGATGAAAAATACTATTCCCTTTTCAGAGAAGGAGCTGATGGATTCTGAATGCATGCTGAAACATGCTTTTTTTGTTAACTTTATTTCTCTTCGGTTTTTTAGAGGAGGGTCAGTTTTCTCTTACAACATGAACAATATGGAATTTTTTTTTAAAAAAGAAATTACTTGAGATCCTTGAAAATATTACACAATTTATATAACAACAACAAATAATAATAATAATAATAACAATAACATGTATATAATGTTTTGAGGTTTGCAAAACATTTAACAAATGTTATCTCATTTGATCCTTGCAGCAATCCTGAGAAGCAGGCACTATTATTATCCTTATTTTATTGATGAGGAAACCGAGGCAGATAATGGCTAATTCTTAACCCAGGGTGACGGAGATAGTAAGCTCTGATGTTAGATTTGAATTCCTGACTCCAAGTCCAGTGCTCTAATGTAGTGTCACACATGACTGTCCCTGGGTAACTCAATTTAATTGAAAAGCCAATGGAAAAACACCTAATGAGTATGAACATGTAACTGGAATAACATAGTGAAGTTATTTTGGTCCTCTTTGAGAATGAAGGACAATAATCAACCACATAATAAAAACTAGGGCAAAAGAAGTGCTACAAAATATATCAAGGAAAAATAGGATGAGTGGAAACGGGCCAGTCATTTAGTGAGATTGGGGGATTATAATATCCAGCCTAGTGTTACATTGGTATCCATGAAGGATACCAGAGGATGAACTCCAGACCTTTGGGTGGATTTACTATGAAGGAATTACAGAAAAATATGGAGAAAAATTGCTTGAGACAACAGAACATGCACTTAATCCTTCTGATTAAATCACGAATACACTGAATTGTGTATGTGTGTGTATGTGTGTGTGTATGTGTGTGTGTGTGTGTGTGTGTGTGTGATATATTTGAATCTGTTGTTGCTTGTGATGCCAGCACAGATTTATTGATCACAGTCATCAACAATCTACCTCCCCACCATGCCCTCTTTCTATGTTGTTCTAATCTTCACCCAAATAATAAAATCTTTGTCCCAAATCACTTTTCCATAATCTATCTTCTATGATTCGAATGAACTCCCTTCTCACCTCAGCCTCTTAAGCCCCTTAAATCCTTCAAGTCTTAACTCATGCACCACTTTGTGCAAGACACTTGTCTTGATATAACCCCCACCTTCACAGGCCCCAATTCTTTGCTACTTTCTTTTTTAAAAATCGCCGTGTTTCATTTTTTTAAGGTATCTACTTGCTGTATTACTCCCTCCAGTAGAATGCTTGAGTTCCGTGAGGGCAGAGGCCATTTCATTTATATCTTTGAAACCCTAGAACATAGCATGATGCTTAGCAGTCAAGTAACTATTGTAATTGATTGACTGAGTTCATTGAGGTATAGATGAAAGAAACTGGCCTTAGTATCATCTGCTTTCTTAAACTATTATGAAGATGTGTACATTTGGTAAATGAAAAATGAATCAGTTGGAAACAGTGCTTCAGCACAGAGTATCCTTCTTCTAGAAGGAGCATCAAGACAGACCTAAATCTGTGGTCCTAGGAACTCTTGCCATCCAATATTTTATATATGAAAATTCTAAGATTTTATTTGTGGATCATTTTCAGGCTCTATCTTCATCGTTCAATGTAATTTACCTCAGCTACTTTCCTTTCCTCTTTATTTTTACTGTTTTGTCATCTACCCTTTCATCCTTCACTATTGCCTTTTAGGATGAAATGGCCATCTTCTTGGCCAAAGCTAAACCCATTCAAATCTTAAATCCATTCTCTTGTGCCCCTTATATAATTTTGTTCCATCATTTATGGCTTCACTTTTGTGCACTCTTAATCTCTACCTATTCCTGCACTGGTGCTTAGAAACACATTCATGTCTCCTTTATTCTAAAAAGCAAAGCAAACTATCCCCAACTTTGCCCCCTCATCAAGTTACTATCCTACCTTTTTCTTTGCCCTCATGGCCAAACTTCTTGAAATAAGAGAGGGGGCAAAGCCAAGATGGAGGGTGGAAAGCAGGGACTCACTTAAGCTCCCAGCCAGGTCCCACCAAACATCTATTAAAAGTGGCTCCGAACAAATTCTAGAGCTGCAGAACCCACAAAATAGCAAAGGGAAGAAGGGCTCCAGCCCAGGAAAGCCTGGATGATTGCTGAGAAGGGTCTATCGCATGGATCTGGGAGCAAAGCAGAGTAGAGCTCAGCATGGGTCGCCCCAGGACCAACCAGACTGGGACCCAGGTAGAACAGGTATAATGCCCTGAATCAGTAAGCTGTGGTGGTTACCAGACTTCTCAACCCACAAATGCCAAAGACAACAGAGGTTAGTGGGAAAAGCTGCTGGGACAGAGGAAAATGAGTTTGCCATCAGCCACTACCCTGGGGACAGCAGAGGTGGTGCACCTTTGAGGCTGCTTCCAGAGCTACAGCTGCAGTTGCTTCTGGCCCTGGGCAGAGCCTGCTTGGAACTGAGTCTCAGTGAGGGTTGGTGGTTCCTAGGGGAGGAGGAGCACTGGTGTGCCAGAGCTTGCTGTGTAGAAGTAGCTCTGAAAACAGCAGCACAGCCCCTCAGGCTTGGGACAAAGTACTCTCTACTCTACAAGCAGTCATACCCCGACAAAAAACTCAAGAGTCAAGTAGTTGGCTGGGAATATGAACAGGTAGCAAGAACATTCCCAGATTCAGACTCAGACTTTGGAATCTTTCTTTGGTGACAAAGAAGACGAAAACATACAGCCAGAAGAAGTCAACAGAATCAAAGAGCCTACATCAAAAGCCTCCAAGAAAAATATGAATTGGTCTCAGGCCATGGAACAGCTCAAAAAGGATTTGGAAAAGCAAGTAAGAGAAGTAGAGGAAAAAATGGGAAGAGAAATGAGAAAGATTCCAGAAAACCATGAAAAACAAGTCAATGACTTGCTAAAGGAGACCCAAAAAATACTAAAGAAAATAACACCTTAAAAAATAGAATAACTCAAATGGTAGAAGAGCTCCAAAAAGCCAATGACGAGAAGAATGCCTTGAAAGGCAGAATTAGGCAAATGGAAAAGGAGGCCCAAAAGACCACTGAAGAAAATACTACCTTGAAAATTAGATTGGAGCAAAGGGAAGCTAGTGACTTTATAAGAAAGCAAGATATTATAAAACAGAACCAAAGGAACAAAAAAAAATAGAAGACATGAAATATCTCATTAGAAAAACCATTGACCTGGAAAAAAGATCCAGGAGAGATAATTTAAAAATTATTGGACTACCTGAAAGCCATGATATCAAGAGCCTAGATATCATCTTTCAAGAAATTATCAAGGAGAACTGCCTAGATATTCTAGAGCCAGAGGATAAAATAGATATTGAAAGAATCCTCGCTTCCTGAAAAAGAACCCAAAAAGAAAACTCCTAGGAATATTGTTGCAAAATTCCAGAGCTCCCAGGTCAAGAAGAAAATACTGAAAGCAACCAGAAAGAAACAATGTGAGTGTTGTGGAAACACAATCAGGATAACACAAGATCTACATTAAGGGATTGAAGGGCTTGGAATATGATATTCCAGAGGTCAAAGGAGCTAGGATTAAAACCAAGAATCACCTACTCAGCAAAACTGAGTATCATGTTCCAAGGCAAAATATGGATTTTCAATAACATAGATGACTTTCAAGCTTTCTCAATGAAAAGACCAGAAGTGAATAGAAAATTTGACTTTCAAACACAAGAATAAAGAGAACCATGAAAAGGTAAATAAGAAAGAGAAATCATAAGGGACTTATTAAAGTTGAACTGCTTTGTTTACATTTCTACCTGGAAAGATGATGTGTATAATTCATGAAATCTCAGTATTAGGGTAGCTGAAGGGAATATACATATATACATGGAGAGAGGGCACAGGGTGAGTTGAATATGAAGGGATATCTAAAAAAGTAAAATAAAATTAAGGGATGAGAGAGGAATATATTGAGAGAGGGAGAAAGGGAGAGATAGAATGGGGTAAATTATCTCACATAAAAATGGCAAGAAAAAAGCAGTTCTGTTGGAAGGGAAGAGGGGGCAGGTGAGCGGAAATGAGTGAATCTTACTCTCATCAGATTTGTCCTGAGGAGGGAATAACATACACACTCAATTGGGTACCTTACCACACGGGAAAGAAGGAGGATGGGGATAAAAAAGGGGTTATGATAGAAGGGAGGGCAGATAGAAGGAGGAGGTAATCAAAAGCAAACACTTTTGAAAAGGGACAGGCTCAAGGGACAAAATTGAATAAGGGAGGACTGGATAGGAGGGAGCAAAATATAGTTAGTCTTTAACAACATGAGTATTGAGGAAGCGTTTTACAAAATGGTACATGTGTGACCTATGTTGAATTGCTTGCCTTCTTAGGGAGGGTGGGTGGGGAGAGAAGCGGGGAGAGAATTTGGAACTCAAAGTTTTAAAAGCCGATGTTAAAAAAAGTTGTTTTTGCATGCAACTGGGAAATAAGATATACAGGCAATGGGGAATAGAAATCTATTTGCCCGACGAGAAAGTAAGGGAAAAGGGGATGGGGGGAGCAGGGTGAAAGAAGGGTGGGCTGATTGGGAAATGGAGCAATCAAAATATATGTCATCTTGGAGTGGGGGGTAGGTAGAAATGGGGAGAAAATTTGTAATTCAAAATCTTGTGGAAAACATTGCTGAAAACTAAAAATATTAAATAAATAATAATAATTAAAAAAAAGAAATTGGAAGTGAAAAAATATTACCTTTACCCTGATGGCAAAAAAAGAAGTGATAAATCACTCTTTCCTGGAAATCCTGGAGTAGGAGGAGCAAAGGGAATCGATGGAAGTTACTAAAACTAGAGCTCTCTAGATGGATCTGTGCCACATAGAATAATAGAATCTTAGTGGTGGAAAAAGGGCACCTTGGTGGTGCAGTGGATAGAGTGCTTGGTCTGGAGTCAGGAGGACCTGAGTTCAAAACCAGCCTCAGACACTTACTAGTCTGTGTGACCCTGGACAAGTCACTTAATCCCATCTGCCTCATTTCCTCATCTGTAAAATGATCTGGAAAAGGAAACAGCAAACCACTCCAGTATCTTTGCCAAGAAAACCCCAAATGGGGTCACAAGAGACTTGGATATCACTGATATGACTCAACAACAAAGTAGCGAAGACCCTAAATGCCATCTAATAGAATCCTTCTTTCTGATACGTGGTAGATGCTTATTAAACAGTTGCTAAGTATCTATGTAGATAGGGCAGGAAGAAACCTTATTGTCTGTTGTTGGAGCGAAATGGAACAAAGCCCTTTTGGCTTTTTCCAACCCTGTCCAGCCTTTGGAATTTATGTGGAAGAGAGAAGCCTGATGGATAATGTTAAAAGCAGTTTCCTCAGTGTAGTGTCTATTAAAACGAATTCTTCCCACTCTAAAAAAAAATGGAAATAAGAGAGGACTATCACTATTTCTACTTCTTCATCATTCCTTCATCCCTGAAAATCTCACTAGGACTTTTTGAATATGCTGCTGAAGGGTCTCTACCTCTCAACTCTCTGTTTTTCAACACACTAACTGGATTAATATTCCTTAAACACAGCTTCGATTATAATACCTCTCTAATCAAAAGACTTGAGGAGCTTCCCATTGGCATTTATAGATTGTTAGAACTTGGCTCCTTCCTACATTTTCAGTCTTCTGATATTTTTGTACTCTCCATGTGTCCTTTTTCCTCCACACAATACTCTACCTTCCAACTATGGACCTTTCCATTGGATGTGTTCCGCATGCCTGGAATGCTTTCATCTTTTCCCCTCTGCCTTTGAGTTTTCCTCAAGATTCACCTCAAATCTCATTTTCTGTACATGGTCTTTCATGATCCCTCCCGCCATCCTGTATTAGCACCTTCACCTCTAAAATGACCTTCCATCAACTCCGTGTATATATTATATGTAGTTGCTTGCATGGTATATTTCCCATTAGAATGTGTTCTCCTTGAGGGCAGAGACTGTTTTTGCCTTTTCTTTATCTTCAGAATTTAGCATAGTGTTTGGCAGGCAGTAAGAATTTAGTAAGTATTTGTTGGCTCTCTACTAATTTAAGTGCTGATGTCCCAGTCCAATATTGAAGAACCTTCATTTTCTGGTGCCAGTTTAATTTCCATTCTTATCTCCCTGATCCTGTAGACTTGCTTTAGAGCCCAGTCTATGAAGACTATTCATACTTTTCTTTATATACATCACATTGACCTACCTCTATATCTAAATTCATGCTGTTCTATCTGCCAGTAATATGCAACCCTTTCATGTCTGCCTGTCAAAATCCTACCCATCCATTGAGGTTTATCTCAAGTGTCATTCTGTTCATGAAGCCTCTCGATTCCCCCTACCAGATGTGTTTTTATGTTTTCCCTTTCTCTGGGCCCCCTTAGCAATTTGTACCTCTCTTATGGTACTAACCACATCCTGGCTTGTATTATAGATATTTGTGTACCTTTCTTATCCCCCTACTGTATTGTAAGCTCCTGGAGGCCAGAGACTGTGTCTTAATCATCTGTGGATCCCCAGAACCTATTGCACTGCCTTGCATAAAAGGGACTCAATAAATATTTATTGAATGAATGAATCTAAGTAATTAATGTCAAGCATCTGAGACAAGTTGAACAAATGCTTGTCCCACGAAGGTTTCAAACTTCGCTGTCACATAAACTTAGAAGAGGAGAGACAGGCTATATTATGAAATTGAATTTAGTTTGGATTTGTCATGGCCTGCTGAAGATTGCTTGGCAAGAGCCCATGACTTCAGCATGATGGCCAAGCTTGCTGGTGCCAAGAAAAAGGCCTTAGAGGAACCATGTTTATGTTTCTTTCTGAATATTTGAACATATGCCACTTCATTTGACTCTCTTATATTTCTTTCTTTGAGGGCCTGCCAACAAGTCTTTCCATTGACCTACCCTCTTTGTTTCTGTTTCTTTGCTTTCTAGGCCCTTCACAAGAAGCAACAGCTAGATCCAGGATTCAGAATTCCCAACAGGTCTTTGCTCTGAAACCTTCTCACAGTAGCCTGCTTTCATTATCATAGTTCATGTTGTTTCCTTTAATGCTAACTACTAAGTCTTGTACTCCTCACTCAGTTATGAAAATTCATCATACACATATTAATTTTTTTTAAATCTCATTTTTTTATTTTCCACACATCATAGCAAGGTAGCAATGGACAAGCAAGATCCTCTTTCAATAGCTTCTTATTTCATTTTCTCTATCTGTCAAGTGAACCCTCCAGGTGCACATGTCTTTGTAGCAGATTTGATGCTAAAAATGAGGCCTCCTGAATTGCAACATAGATTCGTTTGGTTTTTCTTTCAGATTATTTCCTCTTCTTAGAGTGCATGAGTTCTTAGAGTATTTTTTGTGTGCCAGGAATTTTTTTTGGTAGTTTGGTGAATCTTATGGACCCCTTCTCAGAATAATATTTTAAAATGCATAAAATAATCAGGATTACAAAGTAATACAATTATATTGAAATAGATTAATCAAAACATATAGATGAAAACAAATTCATGGACCCCAGCTTAATAATTCCTGTTATCTATGAAATGAATTGACTAAATTAAATCCAACATGTTTATATTAGGCTAATAACCTTCTGAGTTACAAGTATCACCATTTTTATCCATGGCAATTCTACAGAAAACATATTTTAAAACATCTTGAATCGTTGCTAAGAAAAAAAAGTGTCCATGATTTATCCTCTTCAAACACCCTAGGAGAATAAGGGTATACATTTAGAGCAGGAAGAAAACTCGAAGACCATTTAGACTTACTGCCTCATTTTGCAAATGAGGAAAGCAAGGTCCATAAAGGTAAAATTGTTTCTCTAAAATAACAGATTGAAAGTGACAGAGGGAAGATTTTAACCCAGATTCTGTGCTTCCAAATTCAGTGCTCTTACAAATTTAGCTATTTTCCATTGTTTCTGCTAGTCAAGATCTATTTTTTAATTACTGTGAAAACTTCATATGTGCATGTATATATATACATATATATTTGCGTGTGTGCACACATGTATGTACACATACATTCTATATAATTTCAATCTCCAAAGAGATAACATTGATGCAGATAAATATATTTAAAGAATGCCATGCAAATATGCGCAATTTGTACAAATAACAAAATTATGTAAGTGAAGTGTTTCAATTGCTTATGCTGAGTGGTGGGATTTTTTCATATGTAGTATAAGGAGTTATATAAATTTTATATTCAGGTGGAATGGAGATAATTGAAAAATTCTTCTTTACTTCTTGTCAATCACAATTTTTGGGTCCAGTGACAACTGTGAAGGGTCTAATAGTCGAAATGGGGACATAGTTTTAATTTTCTCTGGCAAGAAAGGACCTAAGTAATTAGCTTTAAAAGATTATAAAACTGAGAAGTTAGAAGTTTCTAAAAGCCAGTAAAGGGAGTACATAAGAGGGACTGGAGGAGAGAATGGAGAAGAAGTAGTATAATACTTTGGCAGGAGTTCTGGGCACAAAGTCAGAAGACTTGTATTCCACTCTTGCCTCTCATGCTTACTACTTGTGTAACCACAGGCAAATAACAACTTTCCATCATGAGCTTAGTGGTTTCAATTCTGTGAATTGAGGTGAATTGGACTAGGTGGTTATTGAGGTCCCTTCCAGCTTCTGATCGATAATTCTAAATTTGATGGTTAGGAGGCTTTTGTCACAATCTAACTAGGATAGGAGCACAGAATTTACAGGGACTGGATAGAGGTAATTGACACTTCTTGGTGATAGATTGGATGAGAGAAGGAGGAGACCAGGAAAAAGAAGTGGGAATCAAAGAAGAGTCTAAGATTGTGAACCTGGATAATTAAAAGAATGAGGAATAGTGGTATTATGAAATATTTCCAGCTAGGAACCAGTCAGTAAGTGACAGCTTGAACAGAAACGAAAGAGAATAGGAACTTTTAATGGTGCCATGCAGAGTCTTTTGGTAAATAGCACATCCCTGGCTCCCACTTTTTTGCTTTTTTTTTTTAACTTTTTGGCATATTGGAGGGGGTGATTAACTCAGGGTCAGAAAACTGTAGTGACTTTTCTGTTATAACCAGAGAATATGTCATATTTAATTTTATCTCTCTTACTGTTTAGTATGGGAAATCTAGGTGGCCCTGCGGATAGAGTGCTGAGCCTCGAGTCAGGAAGACTCATCTTCCAGAGTTCAAATCTGGCCTCAGACGTTTACTAGCTGTGTGACCCTAGGCAAGTCACTTTACTTTGTTTGCCTCAGTTTCTCCTTCTTTAAAATGAGCTGGAGAAGGAACTATCAAACCATTGCAGTATCTTTGCCAAGTAAACCCCAGTTGGCATCATGGAGTGTGACATAACTGAAAAAGGACTGAACAACAGCAAAATTGTTTAGTATAGTGGTCTATGTGTAATAATTGCTAATAAACTTTTACAGAACTCAACTGAATTCTATCCAAATCTCCAGATCCCAAGTTTGATCCTTGACCCTGCTTTTTAATATTCCATGCTCCTTCTGTATTGGAACAGTTAATCTCAGGTGACTAAAGCTCCTATTATTTTTGGTTGGTTAATTCCTGCAATTCATTTGGGCCTTTGAAAAAATATATATGTTCATGCATACATATCTTAATCAAACAGATAATTGTTGAGCGCTCTGTATATGTAAACCCATGTGCTAGATGCTATAAAATATATGATGAAAGACAAGAGACTATTCTTGTCTTCAAAGAGTTTAGAATGTGCAGGAGTTAAATTCATAAAAAAATTTAAACACACACACACACACACACACACACACACACACACATATATATATATATATATACACACACACATACACACATATCAGTCCAATCCCATGGCAAAGTGCATAATTGATAAATAAGTGAAATAGAAAATAAATACTTTTTAGTCTTCTTATACATTACCCTCTCCTACAAAGACTGTTAAGAGACAAAGTAGAGTGCTAGGCCTGAAGTCAAGAAGAACTGAATTCAAAGCCTGCCTCAGACACTTTCTTGTTATGTGACCTTGGGCAAATCACTTAATCTCTATTTGCCTCAGTTTCCTCAACTATAAAATGAGGGTAATAATAACACCTATTAGGGTTATCGTGAGGCTCAAATGAGATATTCTTTGTAAAGTGCTTAGGACAGTATCTGGCATATAGTAAGCATTCAGTAAATGCTTAGTACATAGTAGGTACTTAATAATGCTTGTTTCTTTTTTCCTTTCCTCTTCCCTTCCTTCCTTCTTTCCTCCCTCCCTCCCTCCCTCCCTTCCTTCTTTCCTTCCTTCTTTTCTTCCTTCTTTCCTTCCTTTCTCTCTTTCTTTCTTTCCCTCTTTCTTCCTTTTCTTTCTTTCTTTCTTTCTCTTTCTTTCTTTCTTTCTTTCTTTCTTTCTTTCTTTCTTTCTTTCTTTTCTTCCTTCCTTCCTTCTTTCCCCATACATTCTTTGATCCAATAACACTGGTCACTTTGATGTTCCATGCACAAGATACTCCTCCATTTTCACTAATTTCTATTTGCCTCAGTTTCCTCAACTGTAAAATGAAGATAATAATATCACTTGCCTCGTAGAATTATTGCAAGGATCAAATGAGATATTCTTTGTAAAGTACTTAGCACAGAATCTGATATATAGTAAGCATTTAGTAAATGCCTAGCACATAGTAGGTACTAAATAAATGTTCACTTTGGGGCAGCTAGGTGATGCATTGAGTAGAGGACCAGCCCTGGAGTCAGGAGGACCTGAATTCAAATCTGACCACAGACACTTACTAGCTATATGACCTTGGGAAAGTCACTTAACCTCAATTGTCTTCCCTTCTTCCTTCCAAAAAATGCTCATTTCCTTCTTCTTTCCTCCCTCCCTTCCTTCCTCTCTCCCACTCTCCTTTCTTTCCTTGCTTCTTCTTTCCCACCTTTCCTCCTGCTCTTCCTTCCTTCTTCTCTTCCTCCCTTTCTTCCTTCCTTCCTCCCTTCCTCCCTTCTTTCCCCACACACTCTTTGATCCCATGACACTGGTCACCTTGCTGTTCCATGCACAAGATGCTCCTCCATTTTCAGGTATTCTTAGTGGATGTCTCCCACATCTGTGATATTTTCCCTCCTTATTTCCACCTTTCAAATTCCTTGGCTTCTTTCTAGTCTCAGCTAAAATCCCATCTTCTATAAGAAGCCTTTTCTGATCCCCCTAATGCTAGAGCCTTCTGTCTGTTGATTATTTCAAATTTATCTTGCATATATCTTGTTTGTACGTAGTTGTTTTCATGTTGTCTCCCCCATTAGACTGTATGACCCTTGAGAGTAGAGAATCTTTTTTCCCACTTTCTTTGTATTCCCAGTACTTACCACAGTGCCTAGCACATAGTGATGGGGTGGTGGGACCTGGACCCCAAAATGCAATGATGATGTTTACCTTTGGTGGTCCAGGTCCCACAGTTTAAGGGAGCTGATATGCTTTAGGGGTGCTGAGACTCTAAAATGTCAGGTAGTTGCCTGGAATGAATTCACTCAAACTATCTTCTAGTCAAGTGGCAAAGTTTTTTTGTGAAACCAAGGGTTCTTATCGAAAATGCAACTTAGAGGGAGTGATGTTAAAGCTTATGTGAGAAAGGGACAATGAAAGGATGCTAAGAATGCTAATTAGGTTATGGGGAATGGGATTAGGGAGTGGTCAGCATATGTAAGTAGTCTGGGTGCTGGGCTGCTGGAATGTATAGGAAAATTCAGGGAGTTAACAGAAATAACTTTGTTGAAGGGACAAAATAGAAGGGCTGCCAGAGTTTGATCCTTGGGCAGGCACCAGAGACAGGATCCTTGGGCAGGCACACCTGAGACAGCTTTTATCTGAGGAATTACTGGGTCAACTTTGTATGTGCCTGTAATAAAAAAAAAATTCTCATGGTCGGGGTGGGGGGAAGGAGCTGGGATTCTGGGTTGCTTCCAGAGACACAGTCTTTGCCTTTTGGGGTCTAGGTCCTACCATTCCATCAACAGTAGGTACTTAGTAAATGTTTAGTGACTCATGATAAAAAAAAAAAATCAGAGAGCGATTGAGCATATCTGGCCATAGTCAAGAAGATTTGAGTAGATAGAAAAGTGGTAAATCATGGTGGTATTGGAGATGTGCTGGGGCTCTCAATTTAATTTGAAAGAATGGCCTAATTCATTATTTAGGCATCCCAGTACCCTGAAAAATTATTTTAATGTAAACTCCATAAGAGCTGAGACTTTTTTTTTTATTTTTGTATATCCAGAGACTGAGACCAACACAGTATTCACCCACAGAAGGTGCTTTATAAGTGATAATCGAATTGAATTACAGAATCTGAGGTTTTTAGAATTCTAATACAAGATCCTGATTCCCAGTTCCCAGGCACAAAACACAAATTACTAAAGCTTGGTGGCATTGGTGCCAACTGTATGAGCATTATTCATGGAAGTGCCGTTAAATTCTTTATCTTGTTCTAGAGATCTTTTAAAATACATCTCTAAAAGCATCAGATTTTCCCTGGCTGTAGAAGGAATTCTAGTCCACATAATGTGGACTTGTGGAATTTCAAGTGGAATTTTGTCCCTTATTTATGTAACCAAATCATAGGTCTGGATGCTATGAGGCTTAGTATTCTCTGAGCATGGTCTTGATTCAAAAGATTAAATGGCATGTCCGCAGTTAATTTTATGCTGTTATTAAGTTTATTATGTTCAGTTAAAGACCTATTAGGTTAATTGCCTTTAGGGACAAGATTAATCTGATTAAGCATAAGGTTCCACAAAAATACTAGAAATATACAAAAGCTTAATTTTTAACATTTCAACATGAAAATATGCCATTTTTAGGAAACAACTCATTTAAAATAAAAGCATTGGCTATGTCTTTGCACTTTTGAAATCAAACTTTTTTTACCCAATGTTAAATAAAGTATCCCATAATACTATGCATCATTTGAAAAGTAACAATCACTTAATGGGCATGAAATAACAAAATAGTAAACAATAAGCATATGGCATTATCACTTTACCAATTGTGACATTTAAAGTAGGTAAAAATGTAAGACACTTGATCAAATTGTAACTAAGTGCTACTACTTTACAGGACATCTTAAAAGTTCCAGAGAGAATGTGCATGGGTAAGGCTTACACAGGAATGAGTCTCAAACCCTTGATCGTTTAAGGTAATTCAGAAAACAAAACCAAACTTAAAGAAAAAAAAAACAACACAGAATATGCTTGTTAGAAAGATAAAACATGGGAAACACTGGAGGTTTGGACTCCAGCCTCTAACAGCTTCACTCTTGATCTGGTCAGACAGGAAAGAGAGCTTCAAAGGGACTAATAATAAGCTTTATTCTAATCTAGTTTTCTCTAACATGGTATCACTGATAACAGAAGCACCACAAACTCCTACAGCATTCCCTAATCACCCTTCTCCAAGGGGCCAGTGAGAAGGGGGAGCATGGCAACTACCCCTATGTCTTGATGGGGTCAATGGAGACAGGCACAATTTATGCATCCCCTAAATCCCTTCAAGCCTCAATGGGGGCCAGCTGAAGCACACAGATTCCCCCCCTCCCAAGCCTTGATGGGGGCCAGTCAAGGCATACAGTATCCCAGCTTGTTCACCCAACCATAAAGTTTCCCTATCTCACTGACCAATGCACACCTGTTTTATAGGGCATCAGACAAAGAAGGCATATTGCCAGTAATAGCCTCACAAGTTTACATCACCTCATCCCTATATCTCACTACGTTAGTCACAGTGAATGTTTACAATTTCAGCACATGTTATATTATTTACCATTATATAATGCTGTGCAAGTGTGGTAGAGATGTTTTGAACTATGAACCTGGGAACCCGTATCTAATGCCTGGGAAACAGATTGGTATGAACTTTAAGAAATAATAACAAAACTCCACCTTACTTACACTAAAATTCACCTTACTGACAATGTTCACTTGTGATAGATGGCTGTTTCTTGTAGCATGCCTCCATGACCAGGTAAAACACCCTATTTTAACATTTATTAGGTGGTTAAATCTTCACTCTTTAGATGTCCACTTTATATAAAGTTAACAATGGCTTTGGAGTCAAGATCTCAGATTGACTTTGCTGTATCTGACTTTGAGAATGTCGCTCAACCTTTTTGAGTCAGTTTCTTCACCTGTGCAATTAGGATAACAATACTTAGCATCTAAAGGCTTTCTATAAAGATAATTTGGGATAATGCATATAAAGCACCTTGTAAACCATAAATAGTTATACAGTAAGGCAACATGGCATATATACATGTGTATGTATATATATGCGTGTATATGTTAGTAATTATTTTTTTATCTTAGATTGCTAGAAAATATTCCCTATCTGTCCCTCTCCCTTTCTCTCTTTTTTCTCTTTCCAATTCATTTTTCTACCTGCATCTATTCGTTCTTCATTTTATCCCTTACCCACTATAATTTAGCCTCAATATCTTCTTGTTTGGTCTATGAACTAATGATTTTTCTAGGGTAAGCTATTACCTTGTAAATTGTAGACCTTAACCTGCTGCACCATTTGCCAGGCACCACAGGTTAATCGTGGTTCTCAAATTACTTCTGTTGCTTGAACAAGATTACTTGGCATTTAGAAGATATTTTGTTTCCCAGCGTCTACTTTTCTCATTCAGGCCTCAGGATATCCCTAATTGTGTGCTTCTTAAGTCTGAGAGATTTATACACTGCATGATTGCTTCAGACCTTTACTGAAACTGTCCACTGAATCTATCTGATCAGCAATGAGGTATTTAACACTATCAGTTAAAACAGGCACTGTCAGAAAAGCACTATGGGGAATCAAGTCAGAGGCCCAATCCATCTTTTCCTACTTCATGAGCACAAATGAAGGAGCAAAGAGAGTTGAATAACAGAATAAATAGGATAAAAAGAATGTCAAGCATGGCAGCAATTGATTTCTAGATCTTAACTATCAAGACATTTGTTCCTGAGGGTGAAAAAGAAAAAAAAATAGGTTTATACAGTTCTCTCTCTTATACAGTTACATTGACCTGTAAAGTAGAAACAGCTGCTGAGGTCGTGGGTGTCTTCTTCGCTGACTTCAATAAATGGGAATGTTGATTGGCCCTACCCTTGCTCAGGGTTGCTACTGTAACCAATGGGGATTGTTATGGTAGATCATCAGAATAATTTGGTCACACATTCTCTCTCTCTCTCTCTCTCTCTCTCTCTCTCTCTCTCTCTCTCTCTCTCTCTCTCTCTCTCTCGCTTTCTCCTCTCCTCTCCTCTCCATCCACACACACACCCCAAGATTATTGAGTTTTAATTTTAATAATAAAACTACTCAAGCCCTGTTCAACAGTATGCATTTTCACTGCCCTGAAAGTGAAATCTATCTTTAGGGGAAGCAAACCAGATGCTGCAGAGTGGCTGGCTTCAAGTCCCTGCTCAGGTGTGTAGAATATGTTTCATCCTCCTCTGGTGTATGAGGACCTTGGTTGTTGGATTCCCTTTCCCTGATTTTACCCCAAAGTGGGATTAAAAGTAGCCACTTAATGACAATGAATTGAATTGTTCCCATCTAAAGGGGAGTGACTGGCAGAATGCCTGCAACCAAGAGATCCCTCATGATGGTTAAGAAAACAAAAGTAATTGGATTACACAAAGAAAATAAGATAAACATTCATTAAAATTACAGTAACAGACTGTGATTAATGAGTACAGACAGGGCAAACAGCGCATGTTCTTTCAACCCTGCAAGGCCTACCTGCCGGGGCCTAATTATTGATTTTTAATCTTTCCAGAAGAAACTGGGATACACTTCACAGTCTATGGGCTATGCCCTTATTATTCTTAAGACTCTTATTTTTCTGATTGTCAAGGAAGGCTAAAAATGTCATACAAGGTGAACAGACTTGTGAATATTAAACAGAGACTTTTGGGGGCTATAATTGTTTTCCCCAAACTTTCCAAGTTCCTTAGTTTCACTATAGTCATCCTGCTGTAGCAATGCCCACCCAGCCTGCTTTACTGGTGGAATTCCCTCCTATCAGTTAAACCCATCAGACACAGCTCTGATTGTTGGATAGAAAATGTAAGATGTATTAAGTTCCTTCCAGTTCTTACAATCTCAGCTTCTTTTAAGTTTAAATCACAGACTAAGGCTGAGGTTGCTAGTCTCCAAATGTTAGCACATAGCACATAGCACATTGTAGTTAGCTCCCAGCATGAAAGTGGAAGCTTGTTCTTTGTAGGAGGGAAAAGGATTCAGCAGAGATGGCAGAATGACTTTAGCCTCCAAGTTGAGGGTACTCTAAAAGACAAACGTGTTCTTATATATCTGAGATGTGCTGTAGAAGGGAAAAAAAGAGGAAAGAAATGAGGGAAGGAGGGATGAAAGGAGGCAGGAAAGAGAAAGAAGAAAGGAAGGAAGGAATGAAAAGGACGGAAGGAAAGAGGGAAAGAAAGAGGGAGGGAGAAAAGACAAAAGGGAGGGAGACAAAGAAGGAAGAAAAAATATGATGTTATCTACTGAGTGCCAGGCAATGTGTTAGAGGTTTTACAAATCTTATTTGATGCATGAGACGTGCATACAATATAACAATTTATAGATCTATGATATATAAGTATGTATATGTTTATAAATTATACTTAATTTACACATACATGCTCACATATAGATAGATAGATAGATAGATAGATAGATAGATAGATAGATAGATAGATAGATACACTTATATGCATATGTTATTTCCTTCAACAGAATGTAAGCTCCTTTAGGGCAGGGTCTATTTCACTGTTGTCTTTTCATTCTCACTTTTTAGAACTGTGCCTAGCACATAATAGACACTTAACAAATGCTTTTTGATTCATTGGTTGGCAATGTTAATATCATAAGGAATACATGTCAGATTTTGCACACTGAAAAGATCAGCCTCTAGACAGTCTAAACTTTAGAATCATCCCAGACTTCTGTTATATCCATTGAGGAAATACGTTGTTAAGAACCCTTGATGACTACTGCTCAGTCATAATATCCCTCTAATTGGACCCCTGGTGGCCCCAGAAAATAGCAGCTCTTGATTTGGACCTTTGGTTCGACATCAATCCAGTAGAATTTTGTAGAACACTTACAATGCTGAGAAATAACATCCTTAAGTCAAGGATCTTTAGTAATATCCTCTTGGGTTATTCCAGGGGTCGGGATCCTGTGGCCTCCAGGCCACACGTTTCTTGGTCCTCAAGTGTGGCCCTTTGATTGAATCTAAACTTCACAAAACAAATCCCCTCAATAAAAGGATTTGTTCTGTAACACTTAGGCTCAGTCAAAAGGCTGCATCTAAGGACCTAGAAGGCCACATGTGGCCTCCAGGTCACAGATTCCCCATCCCTGGGTTATTCTAAACCCTAACAATTTTCCAGAAACCTTGGAAGAATAGCTTTTATACTTTGACTCACCCATTCTCACAAAGCATCCTCTTTTCACAGAAGAGCCAGTATGGCACATTTTATCACTGTGCAAATTTTGCTTAGTGAACCATACACTGTACAGATACTACTGAACCATATGTTCTGCTTAAATGGACTATCACCCAATTTATTATCCTAGTGACTGTTAGGATCTCTGAATGACTTAATGAAAAACAGTACTATCATTCTATGGACATAGAATGATAGTACTGTTTTTCATTAAGTCATTAGTTAAGATTAAGGATCTTAATATCCTTAAGATATTACAGAGAAAGAATATTCCAATTCCAGATTTTCTCCACTCACTGTCTTTAATTCAATACTTCAAAAGCATGGGTCTGATCATGTCCATCTCCTACTCAATAAGCTTCCATGGCTACCTATTGACTCTTGGATGAAATAGAAACAACTCTAGAGGTTCGTCATTTAAAGTTCTTTATAAGCTGAATCTAAGTGACCTTTCCAGCCAAACTGGATTCTTCTTCTTCACACATAATATTTAATGTCTCTCCCATCTCTATTCTTTTACACAGGCTGTATCTCATGCCTTCCTCATCTCCATCTCTTAGATATTAAGCATCCTTCAAAAGTTCACTCAAGCAATAGCCTTTCTTGATTCCCCATTGACTAGTGCTTCATGTCGCCATCAAGCCTGTGATAAAATTGTCTTGGATTTACTTTATAGACACATTTTGTACCTACTTATTTGAATATAAGTTGCTTAGTTCAATAGAATGTTAGCTCTTTGAGAGTAAAGTCTCTTTTTTGCCCCTGTATATTTTAGCACATAACAGGCACTTGAAAAATGTTTATTGGTTGATTGATAGATGACATTTAAGTAAAGCTGGTGATAAAAGTGTGCAACCATGAATGTACTTATAAGGAAGAAATTTCAATTAAGAATGGTTTCTTTCATACCCTTGTACTTCCCAATTCCAACTGGCTACGCTCTATTGCTTTCTCTACGTTCTTTGCTTTCTCTTTTCATCCAATTTCACTTGTTTGGTTTCCACCAGAGCAGGAGAGGAATAAAAGTAATTTATCTTAGCGGGAAATAATCTACTTTCTATCTATTATCTATCTATAATCTATAAATACATATTTATTAAGTGCCTAGTATATGTTCATAACAGAGCTACCAAGATAATGATGAAATATTTCCTACATATATGATGCTATACCCTCATAGCAAAGTTAATAATAGCTATTACAATACATATACATATATTATATAAGCTATACATACCATATTAAGATTTACATAGCACTCTATGTTCCTTATCTTATCTGATCCTCACAGCAACCTGTGAAGAAGCTTCTAAAGCCAATATTGTCTCCATTTTGCAGATGAAGAAATGGAGTCTCAGAGAAGTTAAATGAATTGCCATTGGTCACATTGCCAGCTACTATAGGACCACAATGTTCTTTCCACTAGTTTGAAACTCTCTTAAAATGGTTGCCATATAATGACTTGTGTTGTATGCTGTTAAGCCTGGCCTCAAGCTTAGGAATGTCAAAATTATTTGATTGAAGGGGTAATGTCTAATTCATTTTTCTATTCCCCCTCTTCCAACCACAGTGCTTTGCAAATGGTAGGTATTTATTAAAATTGTTAAAGTGCATTCATTTCCCTTCACTTCTCATAGGCCTAACTACTAAAAGCAAGAAATGTTTATTGAATTGGATTGTGTTGGGCTCATGTACCCTTAATGCAGATTCTGATGTTACATAAGGACAAGCTCTCTATTAATAAGAAATGTTCAAAACCAGAGAAGGTTCCTTGAAGGGTGATGTATGTCTAAATCATATAGAAAAAGCAAGGAATAATTGTTGAACAATTAATATGTTCCATTGGTTTCTTTTCAACTTAAAGAGAAGCCATGTTTGGGAAGATGCCCTATGTCCAACTTACAAGAGGTCATTCACAGACATAGGTGAATTATGATCTACAATGTTGGAAAGAATATCTATGTCCATGATCTCCCAGATCCATTTGAGTACTTGTGGGAGGTAGGGAATCCTTAGTGATTAGAGGTCTTCAAATTGAGGTCTGATAACCACTTGATAGGTGTGCTGTGTACAGGTGGAAGTACATGGTCTCAGAGGTCTCTTACAACTGAAATTCTGGTACTATGCAATTCTACAATAACCTAACTGTGTTGGCATGGTCTAAGACTATGTATCTATAATCCTCATTTTTTTTCTGACCTTACTCATCATATGTAGTTTGACTCAAACCAAAGTATCTGCTATTGACTTCTAGCCTTCTAGAACTACCTTCTCATTCTAGAGATCTACTTTGTCTTTCCAAACTCGATGCTGGGTGTACACAGTGAGAACTGAACTTTGGTTTTCCATATTTAATTCATGCCATTTCTTCATTTGTAATACCTAGTCAATCAGCACATCCTTTCTTTTATTCCTTAAAACTCATATCCATCCCATCATCTTCCACAGGAAGTCTTACTCAGCCCTTCCTTATTCTTACACCTTCCTTCTGTTAATGATTTTCCATTTATTCTGTGTATAGCTTGTTTGCACTTATTTGTTTGCTTGTTTTATCTCCCATTGTACTGTCACCTACTTGAGGGCAAGTATTATTGTTTTGCCACTTTTTGTATCCTCAGAGCTTAGCACAGTTCCTGTTACATAGTTTTGTTGTCGTTGTTGTTGGGTTGTTTCTGTCATGTCCAACTCTTTGTGATCTCATTTTCTTGATAAAGATACTGGGGAATTTTGCCATTTCCTTCTCCAGATCATTGTACAGATAAGGAAACTGAGGAAAACAGGGTTAAGTGACTTTACCAGAGTCACATAGATAGTAAATGGGAGGCTGGATTTGAACTCGGGAAGATGAGTTTTCCTGACTCTAAGCCTAGCAATCTATCCATTATGCCGCTTAGTTTCTCTGGTACAGAGTATATAATTAGTAACTGTTTATTGACTGATCCTGTCCTTTCTATAACCACTTGCAATGATGCTACTCAAGCAGATTACCTCATTGTACCATGAATATGCCATGCCTTTGCCCATGATTAAAAATATCTTGACCATATCATATTACTCATTCGCATCAACTTTACCTTAATAATCAACTTTACAGACAGTAGCTTGTTTGCAAAAAGTAGAATTAAAGACATTATTGAGGCTGTAGATGACCACCTAAGGAAATGAGTCTGCCATTTAGTGAAAGAGAAACAACAGACGGATACCTACCTAAGTGATCTTATATCACTCCTTATACGTTAAAAGAAAGCAAACAATACCAGCAATGGAGAATGTCAAGGAAAATGTAAACAAAAATTTAATAGGAAAGAATAATAAAAGAAATCATAGAGATAATGCTACTACTGTAGGAGTGATGGGTAGAAGTGGTAAAGGGGTGAATATAGGCTCCATATAGAGAAATGCTCTCCAACAATTGCAGATCTCCAAAGTAAAAATGGCAGACTCAGGAAACAATGAGTTCCTCCACAACTGAATTCTTCAAATGAAGACAAGAGGACCATTTTTGAGGTGTTGTTGAAGGGTTCAGCATAGACAGGAATTCCTGCTTAATTATGATTTGGAATTGATGCCTTTGAGGTCTCTTCCAACACTGCTGTTTTTTAACAGTAGGTTTTCTTTTAGTTTTCCAAAATGATGTAATTGATGAGCATATCTGTCTTGAATTTAGAGATGATCTCAGTTCATAATTGTCCTTAGAACTAAACAAGTTATAACCTAGCTACTGACTCCTGGTCCAATTGACATATCTCATAGAAGACTAAGGTCTCAAAATCATTAAAAAAGAAATAAAACTTACAAGATATTATAGTTAATGCAGAAAAATTTTATAAGTATATTTCGAGCCATCAACATGTATTTGATAGGCAACAAACATATAATATTTACTATGTGCCAGATATTGTGGTAATAACTGGACACTATGTTACGTGTTTTGTTTTTGAACAAAGGGATTAATTTAGGTGGCTTAACAAATTAAAAATAAGCTCCTATTTATTACGTAGGAAGAATCATACACAATTCTCTAGTTTGGATTGACATTTTGATTTGCCCGAATTGCCTAGATGGATAAATCTGAGTTATCTGAGTTTTAACCCAGATGGGTAACTCTGAGTTAAAATCTTTTCTCAGTGTACAATCACTTCTGTTCTGTTCATGTCCTCAGAAATCCTGATTTTATAAATGGATTTTTCTTAATTATTTTCAAAATTTGAAATGTATTTCTTGAGACTTCATTATGGTCATATTTCTGATAATGACTGAGATCATCCAAAAATATTAAGGAAAACCCTATGTGAATAAATAAATAGTCATGTGAACAATACAAAATTTGTTGGGACTTTGGTTTGTCCAGGAATCATGGCAATATTGACCTAACTATAGAATGGGGAAATGTATAATGCTCCTAAAGAGCAATTATAATTATTATAATTTTTGGATCAGATCTGTAATTTTCTTGGCATAGAGAACTCAATCCGCTAAGAGTGATTTGCACCTACTCTGCAATATCACCTTAGAGAGTTGCCTGGCCCCAGATAATTAAGTCACTTGTCTAGGGTCACAGAGCCAGTATGTGTTTAGAGGAAGATTTGAACTCAGATCTTCCTGACTCTGATGGCCCTTTAGCTCCTGTGCTATAGTATTTCTTGGACATTGTTTTAAGGTAGTAAAATTTGAGGAATTTTTATTTAAATAAAAAAATCTAGAATTTTTCATCTTCAATTCTCATTTTCTGTGAAAGTAAAAAAATAGAGTATGTAACCTATATCATTTCAATTTTCATTATCATGATGGGAGGCAGTGAGAAAAAAGAAAATCCTGGGTTTGGAGTCAGAAGACCTGGCTTTGAACCTCAGCTCTACCATTTGCGGTGTATATGTTGTTGGGCAAGCCAATTACTTTTACTTGGTTTAAGCTTATAATCTCTAAAGTGAAGGGCTTGTATTAGATGGCTTGAAAGTCCTTTCTAGATCTAAATTAATTACTCTCTAAATTTCCACAAGATAACTAAGTTGAGAATCATGTAACGTGCTTTCCAAGCCACAGTATGCTGTCTTATATTTAGGTGACTTTAGTTAAGTCACCTAACAATTATTTATTAATTGTTTCCAGTTTGGGGATATGATGGTTCTGCTTTTGACTCTCACTTAGGGTTAGAGCTCTAGAGTTGGAAGGGACCAAAAAGATATCTAGTATAGATGGGAAACTGACTCCCAGGAAGGTTAAATGACTGGCCAAGTTATAGATATCAGAAGTGGGATTTAGACCAGGTCTTCTGACTCCAGAGGCAGTGCCCTTTCCAGTGTACCACAATACCTCCTGATGGAGAGTCCCAAGAATCTGACAAGAATTTTTTAAAGGCTTTTTTAATAGACAGTGAGATGCATTTCTTAGGGGCAGATGTCTTCCTATTTCATCTTACACCATAACATAATTTTACTGTTGTTGATTTGACTTCCCGTGTCATTATTTTTTAAATATTCTAAATTTATTTCATTAAGTATTTCACAATTACATTTTGAAAAAATTTTAAGGGCAGCTAGGTGGTGCAGTGAATAAAGCACTGTCCCTGGAATCAGGAAGACCTGAATTCAAATCCAGCCTCAGACACTTACTAGCTGTGTGACCTTGGCCAAGTCACTTAACCCCTATTGCCCTACCTTCCCCCCTCCACAAAAGAAAATAATTTTTTTAGCATTTTTAAAAAATTGTGAGTTCCCAAATCTCTCCCAATCTCCCATTGAGAAAGTGAGCAATATGATATTGATTATATATCCCATGTAATTATATGTCTCCACTTTAGGAAATGTTGAAAGGGTGAAAATCAGGACTATCGAAACTGGTAATATTTGCCTATTCATTTGCTGATCATTTTAAGCAATAGGTGAAAAAGAAAAAAAAATGAAAAAAAAAAACCCATACAACTTCTGGGTCCTACAAGTGATTAAATTACCATCAAGTCTATTAGTGGCATCCAACCTAAGCCTTTCACAGAGCATTAGATTAAAAACAATTAAATGCTGAGTGTTTCTCTCTGCCGCAGTTTCCTTTTAAATAACTTGTGTATTAAGATGCATTGTCTTGTATTACAGCAGTCATGAACCCTTTCTGTGGCTAATTCACCAATTAGTGCTTCTCCCAAGTATTAGCAGCCAGGCTTTTCCTTCCTAATGACTCTAATGAAAGAAAGTGCAGGTGTTCAGAGTTTTGTTCTATACCTTACAAGAACAGAAAAGGATCTCACTTGAATATGATTTCTTTATTAAAAATGAGAAAGTTCCTGCTAATCTTTGTAGCTTTATCTAAGCACCTCCAACAGATGAGCCACTCCCTCTGCTGGGGATATTTCTATAAACTCTCATATTTATTATTATCTGCAACAGATAACATGCACCATGAGAAATGAACAGAAAATACTTGAAAATATATAAAAATAATTGATCTTTAGCCTTCCAAAAATCAGTCACTAGATACATCTCTGTCACTAAAATAAAATATGCTGTATATATGAACTTCCCCTCCCCCCTATTTTAGAAAAAAATATTATTAAAAAATCTTGTGACAGGAAAGCTTTCTTTGGGGGTGACAAAATAATACCCATATAAGAATTTATTTAAAAAGATATTTTTAAAAGGCTATACATGTGACCTAGTTACTACTTTTCTACCTAGAAAGGCCAAAAAAAATACTATGAAGGTACTGGCCACACCTTATTTAAACTTTTTTTTTTTAAATTTCTAACAGGGTAATCTTCACAGAAGACAATAAATGAGTAGATAATTAACTAGTTAACTTATTAAACGTTAGATTCATGATTCAGCAAGAGACATTGTGGTCAAGGAGACCTGGACTCAAGTTCTTCCTTTTATAAATACTGGCTGTGTGACTCTAGAAAATTACTTAACTCCTCAGTTTCCAAGGCAATGGTCTAAGAACATAACTTACATAACAGAGGCAGGAGAGGGAGTTGCCTCACTGAGAGCTTCCTTTGCCAATGAAATTAATATCCCTGCTCCACCCCTCCTTATTACAAAAAAAATTTACTGTAGTGAAGTCATGATAGATGGATATAGATATGGATATAGTGCTGAAGTGCCAATGTTACATTATTTAAAATATGCCAGATATTACAACTACTCTTGAAAGGATGGGTAAAAGTTGTACTACACAGAGAAGTAACTATATAAGATACTAAAATCCAAAAATCACAAGTGAGGATGATTATTCTCAGATACATTGATCAACATTCATATAGACAGCTAGGTATTGTAGTGGATAGATTACCGGGCTTGCAGTAAGTACAAGTTTGAATCCTACTTCACTTACTGGCTCTGTGACCAAGGGAAAGTTAAATAATCTTTTTTAAACTCAGTTTTCTCACCCATAAAATGGGGATAATAATGGCACCTATTTCACAGATTTGTTGAATCTAGTTATATATATGTAAAACACTTTGCAAACTTTAAAGTAATATAAACACATTATTATTATTATTATGGTCATGATTATTATAACAAACAGCTATGTGGAGATAACCTATATGCTTTATAGGAAAAGGTAGAGTACTTTAATCATTTTAAAAAATTGATAATTTCATCAATGATGTGATTCCCTATTCCAACACAAATTACAATTCATTTGTGCCTTATGCATAGTGCTAATCAGTTGCTATGGTTATTTTTTTTAATCACCCAGTGGCCAACCTTTTGGTAATGTCTTTCTATATTTAGCTAAACTGATCCTTGGCTGACAGACACATAGACCACCATAGTCAACATGCATATCTCTCTAGGTTGTTAGGTAACTTTTCCTAACAGTATAGTGCTGAGACCCTACATCCAGCCTCCATTCCATGCTGACTTCAGTTTTATTTTGACACAGGGGACAGATGAGAAATAAGGCTTGCTAAGGTAAGGCCATATTTGTCCCCCTTGCACCTTCCCCCACTAAAATGACAAGAAGAGGTTCAGTAAAGAAAGCCGAGTGGCATAATACAAAGATTATTGACTAGTCTGAAGATCTGGGCTCAAATTCTGCCTCTGATACTTAATCCCTTGGGAAAATCTCATTGGGTTTTGGTTTTTTCATCTGTAAAATGAGAGAGGTTCAATCAGATGGCTCCTGAAGTCCTGGCCGATCGTAGATCTACGATCCTAAGTAATCATCAAAAGCAGGATGATAGCATGTTATCAAACCACCGACAACCAATGAGCCAATTGTTTCCAGTTCAACTCTTCCATATAGGTTCACAAAATCAATGAGCATGCACTGATTTCCCAGGCCAGTCTCCTTGTGGCAAAGTCACAAAGACAGAGGGTTCAATAGCTTTTGGCCATGAGAGCATAAGGAGCAAAAAGGATGTGTTTTAAACAAGCCTGAAAAATAATAACATATGTATGTGTATGTATATGTATTATATATATGTATATGCATATGCATGCATATGTGTGTATACACACATGTGTATGTATACCTGTATACACACTCGTGCATCACATATACGCGTACACATATACATACATCCACATCCACATTCACACATCCACACACACAATGCACGTACACATGCACCTACACATACACACACATATACACACATATACATACACATACACATACACATGTACATCTACATGTACATGTACACATACACATACATATACATACACATATACATACACATACACATACACATACACATACACATACACATATACATATACATGTATTCCCTCTGTCATCACCACATTTATTCTCAGTCTCTCCCTGTCTACTGGCTCATTCCCTACTGCCTACCAACATGTTTATGTCTATCTCCCCTATCCTCCAGAACCAGATGGCACTTGATCCTTCCATCCCTGCTAACTCTTATCCTTCTGCCCTTTGTGGATAAACCCCTTGAAAAAGCCACCTACAACAGGTGCCTCCACTTTCTATCCTCTCCTTCTCTTCTTGAAACCTTGCAATCCATCTTCTGATCTTGTCATTCCACCAAAAATGCTCTCTCCAAAGTTGCCAGTGATCTCAGTTGCCAAATCCAATGGCCTTTTCTCAATCCTCATTTGCCTTCACCTCTCTGCAGCCATTGACACTGCTCATCATCCTCTCCTCCTGGATATTCTTTTCTCTCTAGATTTTTAGGACATCACTCTGTCCTGGTTTTTCCCTTGCCCACTCCTTTTCAATCTCCTATGTTGCATCTTCTTCTAGATTACACTCTCTGATTTTAGGTGCCCCTTGGGGATTCTGTTCTAGGTCCTTTTCTCTTCTCCCTCTATACTACTTCACTTGGTCATCTCAACAACTTCTGTGGATTTAATTACCATCTCTATGCTAGCTATTTACAAATTTACCTATTTTGCCCCAATCTCAGTTTCTCTAATCTCACTTGAACTGAATGTCTGGTTCAACTTAAACTAAATATCTCCAAAACAGAATTCTTGTTTCCTCCTGACCCCACCTCCCACACCTTCCCTCTTACTATGCAGGGCGACACCACCCTCCCATTCTCTCAGGCTCACAACCTAAAGATCATCTTTGACTGCTTGATAGCTGTCACCCTCTAAATCCAAGCCATTGCCAAGGTCTGTCAATTTTACTTTTGCAACATCTTTCAAATATGCCCTCTGTCCTCTCTTCTGACACTACCACCATTATTGTGCAAGCTCTCATCACCTCATACTTTGATAACTGCAGTAGCCTACAAGTGGGTCTGCCTGCCTCGAGTCACTCTTCATTTCTAGTCCATCCTCCATTAAGCCACCAAAATGATTTTCCTAAAATGCAGGTCTGACCATGTCATTCCCACCACCCCTGTCCCCCCCACTCAGCGAACTCCAGGATCAAATACAAAATCCTCTTTTTGTTGTTCAAAGCCCTTTATAACCTAGTCCCCTACTACTTTTTCCAGTTTTCTTCCATCTTCCATCTTCTATCTTCCATCTATACTTTGTGATACAGTAACACTGGCCTCCTGGATGTTCCAGAACAAGACACTCCATTTCTCAGCTGCAGGCATTTTCTCCAGCTGTCCACCATGCCTGGAATTCTCTCCCCTTCCAACTCCATTTGCTGACATTTCTGACTTCCTTTAAGTCTCAACTAAAATCCCATCTTTAATAAGAAACCTTTCCCAACCCCTCCTAATTCTAATGCCTTCCCTTTCTTATTTCCTGTTTATCCTGTGCGTAGCATGATTGTACACATTTGTTTGCTTGTTGTCTCCCTCATTAGATTATGAACTCTTTGAGGGCAGGTACTGTCTTTTACCTCTTTTTGTATCCCTAGAACACAGTGGTAGGCACTTAATAATAAATGTTTGTTGTTTAATTGATTCTTCCAGAGAAGGGGTTGTCTTTTGGGGTACTGATTAAGTTATTAACCACCTGCTTCTCTATTGCCACAATCCTCATTTCCCCATGACATCAACGACAAAGTACCCCTTGAGATGACACAATGTGTTGTTTGTACCCCAAGCTGGTGACTCACTGTGTGCCCTTGGGAGTCAAGACAGGTGCCAGTCAGTCTGTACTGGACTATGAAGCTTTTTCTACAACTGAAACCCTTGTAGATAAGCAGACCATCATATCTTTATAGTTTGGCAGCTCTCAAGACAAAAGGATGCTGCTTTTGCCATTTTACTTATTCATGAATTCTCTTCACATTTGGGAGGGGATTATTCCATGTCCTCTGCCCTATGACTTCCCTTTTCCCCTGTTACTTAAATACATACTCTTTCCTTGAGCACCACTGGGATCCTTGGCATAGGGAGTTCCCAAATACGTGTGACTTTCTCTTGCAATAAATCCAGTTGCAACACATGTTTAATGGACTTGCTATATTGTTTTTGGTTAACACTCCTAAAGGTCAATGCTTTTGTCTTTGTATCCCCAGCAATTAGTAAGGTGCCTGACACATAGTAGGTATCTTATTAATGCTTAAAGAGTTGAATTAAATTGGATTGAATTGAATTGAATTTCTCCCCATTGGATATCTTCAAAAGAAAAGGCTTGGAATGGATGACCCCTCATTAGATGGGTTGTAGAGGGTATTCTTGTTCAGGCATTGGCTGGGCACAATGCCTTCTGAAATACCTATCAGGTCTCTGATTCTTTGATTCTGTGATTTCCCATGTACAAAACAATGACTTCCCCAAGTTAGGCATGACAATTCTAAATTAAGAGAGGAATTGTGGAATATAGAGAGCAGCTCAGATTTAGGACGATCTGTTCTAGGCCCACCACTAACACATACCTTCTGTCCCCCTGGGCAAGTAACTACTTCTCATTACCCCTAATTACACTCTAAGGCAATGACCAGTTGCTTAGCCTGGCACGTGGTATGTCGTAGGTGCTTAATAAATGCTTATTGGCTTACTACTGAGTTATCTGAAGTATAAGGAGAATGTTCTTCCACATTAGAAAGTTCTTTATATCTGTGAGATCATGGGTCTAGTAAAATAAGCTATTGTAATCTTGCTCTAGAGATAGCTTTTCTCCAGTAAGTGGAGTATTGGGAATATGCTGGAAGGGAAAAGAAGTCGTAAAGAATAAGAACTGGAACCTTATGGTTCACTTGTGTGAATCTTTGCTTTGTAGCTGTCCTATCACTAAAATGGGGGTGTAATGAGATTGCACAGTTACTGTTAATAGATGTGATCCCAGGAAATCCTGTAACCACATACTCTCATTGACCATTACAATATCCTTTCACATCGAAGTTTCGGGATTTTTGCCAACTAACAAAAAGCAACTCATTAAAAATATGAATGCATGCACACAATACATTATAAACATACATGTATACATATACCCATGTGTATCAATATACATATACATGCATTTAAATACATAGATATATATGTATATGATACATATACATGTTTGTATTTTTTTAATTTAATGCTTTTTGTAAGTAAGGGGAATACTTAAACTGACATCCAGAGACATTCATAGATCCAGTGGCCAACAATAATAATGGTCCTCAGACTTCCTGGGCTTATATCTCTTGACAATAACAATACATACTTAATCACATTATGCCTCAATTATATTTTGTCTTACTTTATACTGTGTTATGTTATATTATTGCATTATATTTTGTTATACTACTTTGTATTATATTATGTTATTGTATAATATTTCCCCCTAGTGATGGGGATATGGCATAGAAAAAGGTGAAAGGGGTATATCCAAAGGTCTTGTGAGTCAAAAATGAAAAAAAAAGAATGAAAAGCACTTTATAAACCTTAAACTGCACATAATTACCAATTGTTATTATTCATATTATCCTGCTGTCTCCAGCCAATCAAGCTAGTAATATATTTATTTCCTGAGTCTTCTACAGCACTCCTGCTAAGCTCAGGAACATTTTATAAAAGGGAATGCTGGTAATCATTTGACAACATGGTTCTCTTTGGGAAAAAACGTATGTGCACATATTTTAAATTTTTTTCTACATTATTAACATTTTCATACATCTAGAAAATCAAGAAAACCATAAAACAAGCTTTAATTTGTAGCAATTGCAGATTTCTAGAGTGTTAATGCTCAAACTGAAAATTTAATAATCACCTCTCACAAGCTGGTTAAAGTTAGTTTCAACATACTCTATGGTATGTCCACTACATGTAGTAGCAATTTAGATTTGAAGATCTTTTCCACCCATTAATAGGTCATGTGACCTGCTTACATCACAAGAAGCCTAAGTTACATGTGGTTGGAGGAGTTTCTGACAGGAAAAGGAAGTTATGTCACAGGGAAATGCTGAGAGAGAGAGAGCAGTCATGGCTGCTAATGGCTGCCCTCATGATTGTTAGAACTGAACAACCTCACTTAGCTGTACTGGGAGTTTGTCTTTGGGAAGACTCCAGCAGGGGGTTGGAGAGGTTTTGGGATGGCGAGGCTCCATGTTGTGATATTGTGTATGGAATGTTTTACTCTTATGATAGATTAGATTAATGGCTTTTGGGATATGGTTCTCTGGTGTCTGAATAAACAGTTTACTTCTACCTTCTATGTGGAGAGTCTTGCATACTTTATGATACTAAACTACATAGGCATTTTGACAATTATCTTCCACATTGTCATTATTGCCTTACTGATGCATTATCATAGACAGAGATAAAAAGGGGATTTGGAAGAAAATTTTGTCCAAAAATAGTTTGAGTAGGGAAATTTATTCTATTTTTAGATCTGCAGCTTATTTGGCATAAACTTATATAAATTATACCTCATTTTTAAATATTTTCCCTTCCTAACAATATAACAACATTTTTTTAAAATTACATATTTGTTACGAACTACACTATAAAGACCTCCAAAATCATTTGTAAAGTGTATTTGTAAAGATAAAAGATTTATGGAAGATTAAATTATAATTGTTCTTCATAAGATATTTAACACTTTAAAATTCTAGAATTAGTTACCATATTTCCTCAGAATTCTTCATCTTTTCAAATACAGTGAAATCCTATGCTATATTTGCAATTACGGGCCTAGTCTTAAATGTATTGCTATATTTTATCCTATTTCTCCTTCTTTCTTTCTCCATCCAGTATTTGTTTTCATAATTAAAGATGCTCATTGCAGGATGATTTTAGTCACGCTGCATTTAATGCAAAATATTTTCTTGGTCCCTGTAATATGAAATTTTTCATTTCACTTAAGACATTGCTGCCTGGTATTTTATTTGGAGGATGAGAATTTGGATTCAGTTTTCTAAGCACTTCTCCATTTAATATAAAATAATGCTCATGCCTTCAGGCAATAAATATTTCCAGAAACTTTTGTGGAAAAGACCATTAGGCTACAACTTTATTAACTTCAGCATAAAGCATATAGTAATTAGTTCTCCTAGTCAAAATCTTGATGTACTATTTCAGTAAAAGCAGCACCTTTATTCCTCCAAACAAAAATTTTCTTCCCAGTATAATGATTTCTATAATTCCAACTTGACCAGGCTGACTTTTAGAACAAACTGGTCTCTGACCTTATGTAATGGTGTTATCTATACATTTTAGTTCCCTTTTTTCTTTTACTTCTAATATGACATTTGAATTTTAGCAGAGTTTTTGGTGGGGAAAAAAAGCTGAAAATGTTCTCCTTTCCTTCTCTTCCTCAAACTCTTCTTCCTGTAATTATACCTCTTCAAGCCCTAACCTTTAACCAGAGAAAAGGAACAGAGGAACACACACATAGAACGGTAGCTCAAGAAAAGAGAAAAAGGAATAGGAATATAGGAAAAAGAAGGCCATTTTTAATCTTCTTTACAAGATATACACCTGGGAAACAACTTTGGAGATTGTATTTTCCTACTATCTGATTATTTAAATAAGGAAACTGAGGCCCAAGTAAAAACTTGAGTAAGCTCCCACGAGTAGTCAGTAACAGAGCTCAGATTTGAACCAAATTTCTCTGGCTATTTCCACTATTACAAGCCACATGAGGAGAATGTTGTAAACCCTTTGCGTAAGACAGTGGGAAAAACTCCTAGCTAATGACCTTGATTTAAATATTAAGAAAGGAAGAACTACCATAACAAACTTTATCTTCTCACTCAATGGAAAGTCCCTTATGAAAGAGCAGTGATGAAGAATTCATGAAAGTCCAGTATCACCAAACTGTCACAAACTAAAAGGTCACTGAGTCTGCTACAATTACATCAAAATGGGTACGTGTTGATTTGTTCAGTAGCTGAACTGACAGAGGAATTTTCTACAACGGGTACTGCCCTGAGAGAGCTGAAGGTCTTTTAGCATCTGTGAGGTTATTGGTTCATAAATGCAGAAGTGGAAGGGCTCTCTAGTACCACCTCCTCATTTTATAGGAGAGACAACTGAGGCACAGAGAAGTTAAGAAAATTGCTACATGTAGGTAGAAAGTTGGAAAGTTGAGATTTGGCCCAGTTTGTCTGACTTCAAACTCAGTGCTTTTTCTTTATTCCATACTTGCTCTCTCACCTCATGTCAACAACTGCTTTAAATTCGTTTCTTCATTAAAAGTCACTTTGTTTATTTCTTTAGTTTGTCCAGTTTACATAGCAGAGTAAACAATTATTACTTCTTTGCTTTATAAGATGGCTGTTTTCTCTATACTTTATTTTTCTAACCTCTTATTTCATTTGGCCAATGCCTGACTACTACTTATTTTAATTTTAAAAGCAAAGATGTCACTTGCTCATGATTAATAAACAATTTTGAGTTACTTCTCTAGAACTTGGGATGGATTTGTGAAATCTACTTACATTCTTGACCAATTTTCCCTTTAAGGATAACTAGTAAGGGTGAGGGCTGCTAGTTCTTCAAAATGGATAAATGATTTATACAACATATTGATTGGGCTTTTTCCTCTGCTTTTATCACTACTGTGGTCTAATTAAATGGGATAACCAAACATGGTAAAATTTGTCATACCTAACCATAAGCCTCTGAATAAGAAATAACCATTTTTTAAAAATATAATTAAATAGAAACCATATGACCATTCTCCCCATATCAATGGAGAGGGATTAGAAATGAAAGTGATGACCTAGGCCTCTTTTGGAACGAATTGATGTAGTGATAAAAGTGTATTTCTGAAGAATCAAGTTTTGGTTCCCCTTCCTGGAACTAATTAATTCACTACTTGACTGGACATATCAAAACTTTTGTCTGCCAACAGAAAACAAATGGTACGTGTCTCTGCATCCATTGTGGATGAAGATGACAATGGTGTTCTGAAAACAAGAGATGATAATCCAATAACATCTCAGAATTGGCATAATTTGCACAAAGCACAGGATAAAATTTATGTTTTCATCAACTTTGATAACAAAAAAGTTCTCCATGTATAATAGTTCTCTCAAATAACTTTCAAAAATGTGTCATTTATTTAAGGGCAAAACTTTTCAAAAAGATTAGGAGTATCCATCTGTATGTGACATATATACAATTTGAGAATTATCCTGATTCATTCACTAAAGCAGGTTCCTTCCACTACACAATATTTCACTAGGCTGGTCAAGAGCAGTAGATGTGGTATAATGGCTAGAACACTTGAGCCTAGCATCAGGAAAACCTGAGTTCAAATCTAGCCTCAGACACTTATTAGCTAAATGATCCTATGCAATTTTCTTTACCTCTCTTTGATTCAGTTTCTTCTTCTTTAAAAGAGTAGTAATAATAGCACTTTTTTCCCAGGGCTATGGTGAGGACCAAATGAGAAAGCATTTGTGAGGTGCTTTACAAACCTTAAAGCATTACATAAATGCTAGGTACTATTAGTTTGAAGGACTGCTTTTATTTTAAATGAACATAACTGCTAGGTGTTTTTATCTACATTTTGCATACCTATTTTATACATTTTGTGCATTGGATAACCTTTTCCCTCATGTCCTTTAATATCTTATAGATTTATTATTTTCTCTTTTCAGTTACTTCTGTAAAATCTAAATAAAAAAATATTAAACGACCACTTTGTGTCAGGCGCTGTTAGTAACGGGGATATATATATATATATGTATATGTGTATATATATATATAGATAGATATAGATATAGATATATAGATTTAGATATATATAGATATATAGATATAGATATAGATACACATACACACACACAGAGAAATCAAATAACCCCTACTTTTCAGGAGCTCATGTTCTTTTTGAGGGTACAACATCTACACATTTTAGAAGACAGTAGTCTTCATTATTTTTTTAATTAAAGAAATCATCAACTGGCCACCATCTTCTGGTGCAGTCTTTCTGAACTTCAATTAGCTATATCTTGGATGGCTGATAATCAGTTAATTGCTTCTCTAGGTTGCTAGGCCTGGTAAAGCTTGTATTCTGTAGGCAAAACCTTTAAGAATATAAAAGTGTCAATATGAAGAATCGAGTTTTGGTTTCCCAATCTGACACTAATTCACTATTTGACTGGCCCTGTCATAACTTCACCACTGTTTCCCCATTATAAGTAGAAACCGAATATTTCATTTCTATGTATTCCCAGTTCCTAGACTAAATGAAGTAGGACATCAATGAATGTTTGTGGATGAGGATGACAACGATGACCTGAAAGTAACAGAAGATAATCCAACACACAGAACTTGATATTATTTCAAGAGAGACTAGGATAACGTTTACATTTTCATCAGCTTTGATTGTTGATGAAAAATATTTTGCTAAAGTTTGGTAAGATAAAAATAGTTTGCCTTAATTAATATAATTAGTTGAATAATATTGGGCCACAAGAAATTACTAGATAGATGGTTTAAAAAATGAGAAAAACAAAACATGCATTGATATAGAATAAAACAACTAGAACCAGGAGAAAAATTCATATAATAATAATGATATTGTAAAGACAAACAGATTTGAAAGACTTAAGAACTCTTGCCAACACAATAACCATTTATGATTCCAGAAGACTAATGGTAAAGAAAGATACTTATCTTATGAAAGAAAAGTAATGGATTGGAGAGAAATAATGAGATATATTTTTGGACATGGACAATCTGGGAATTTGTTTTGCTGGTCTATACATAGTTCTTAAAAGGTTTTTTTTCCCCCGCTGTGGACAGGGAAGTAGGAAAAAACGAATGATACTCATTGAAAAAAATCAAATTACTGTAAATAGCGTGATTTGATTATACCTGTTATTCACAAATAGCTTCATGGTAGGAAATAGTAATCATTTAAAGGGAGATTTAACTTTTGGAAAAAAAAATAGAATCAAATCTACTGTATAAAGAAGATGATCAAGTTAGGTGTTAATGATTTTAATCAAAAACCAGGTGGGTCTATGTAGTATTGCTTTTCTTGTTTGGCCTCTAAACAGACTCAGAAGAAAATTATAAGAAAAAGTTCTAAAAATTTTTTTTCTGGGGGGGGTGGTAATGTCATCACCACTGGAATAACTATAGGGCTTATCAAACTGACTACTTTGAGGGGGGGGCAAGATGGTGGCTGGAAAGCAGGGACATGCATGAGCTCCCTACCAGGTCCCTCCAAAAACCTATAAAAATGGCTCTGAACAAATTCTAGAACTGCAGAACCCACAAAATAGCAGAGGAAAGTGGGGTTCCAGCCAAGGACATCCTGGATGGTCACTGGATGAGGTCTATTGCACACAGAGCTGGAAGCAGAGGGGACTGGAGCCCAGCGTGGGCTGCATCAGGACCAACCAGACCAGGAGCCTGGTGGAACAGGCCCTAGTGCCCTGAATCAGTGAACTGTGGCAGTTACCAGACTTCTCAAACCACAAACACCAAAGACAACAGAGAAGGTTAGTGAGAAAAGCTGCAGGGACAGAGTGAAAGGAATTCAGGGTTAGGCCACTGCCCCAGAGACAGCAGGGGTGGTGCAGCTACAGAACTACAGCTGCAGTTGCTTCCAGTTCCAGGCCCACCTGGTGGGAGGAATTAGGTGGCAGATCACAGTGGGAGTGCAGAGCCTGCTTAAGATCTAAGTCAGGTCCATGTTGGTGGTTCTTGGGGGAGGAGGAGTGCTGGTGGGGCACAGCTGGCTGTATAGAAATAGCTCTGAAAACAACAGTGCATCCCCTCAAGCTTGGAACAAAGTACTCTTTACTCTACAAGCAGTCATACCCGACGAAAAACTCAAGGGTCAAGTAAGTTGACTGGAAAAATGTCTAGGCAGGAAAAATGCACTCAGATTCAGTCTGAGACTTTGGAATCTTTCTTTGGTGACAAAGAAGACCAAAACATACAACCAGGAGAAATCAACAAAGTCAAAGAGCCTACAACAAAAGCCTCCAAGAAAAACATGAACTGGTCTCAGGCCATGGAAGAGCTCAACAAGGATTTGTAAAAGCAAGTTAAAGAAGTAGAAGAAAAATTGGGAAGAGAAATGAGAATGATGTGAGAAAACCATGAAAAACAAATCAATGACTTGCTAAAGGAAACCCCCAAAAATACTGAAGAAAACAAAAACTTAAAGAATAGACTAACTCAAATGTCAAAAGAGCTCCCAAGAGCCAATGAGGAGAAGAATGCCTTGAAAGGCAGAATTAGCCAAATGGAAAAGGAGGTCCAAAAGACCACTGAAGAAAATACTACCTTGAAAATTAGATTGGAGCAAGTAGAAGCTAGTGACTTGATGAGAAATCAAGATATTATAAAACAGAACCAAGGGAATGAAAAAGTAGAAGACAATGTGAAATATCACATTGGAAAAACAACTTACCTGGAAAATAGAACCAACAGAGATAATTTAAAAATTATTGGACTACCTGAAAGCCATGATCGAAAAAAGAACCTAGATATCACCTTTCAAGAAATTAGCAAGGAGAACTGCCCTTATATTCTAGAGCTAGAGGGTAAAATAGAAATTGAAAGAATCCACCAATCACATCCTCAAAAAGATCCCAAAAAGTTCCCAAAAGAAAATTCCCAGGAATAGTGTTGGCAAATTCCAGAGCTCCCAGATCAAGGAGAAAATACTTCAAGCAGCCAGAAAGAAACAATTTTGAGTATTGTGGAAACACAATCAGAATAACCCAAGATCTAGCAGCTTCTACATTAAGGAATCGAAGGGCTTGGAATACAGTATTACAGAGGTCAATGGAGCTAGGATTAAAACCAAGAATCACCTACTCAGCAAAACCGAGCATCATGCTCCAAGGCAAAATATGGATTTTCAATAAAATAGAGGACTTTCAAGTTTTCTCCATGAAAAGACCAGAGCTGAATAGAAAATTTGACTTTCAAACACAAGAATCAAGAGAAGCATGAAAAGGGAAACAAGAAAGAGAATTTGCAAGGGGCTTAATAAAGTTGAACTGCTTTGTTTACATTCCTACATGTAAAGATGATGTGTATGATTCATGAGACCTCAGTATTAGGGTAGCTGAAGGGAATATGCATACATACATACATATATATATATATATATAATATATACATATGTGTGTATGTATGTGTATATATATATGTATATATATATATATATATACATGTATATATATATATATAGACAGAGGGTACAGGGTGAGTTGAATATGAAGGCATAATATCGAAAAAGATAAAATCAAATTAAGGGATGAGAGAGGGAGAAAAGGAGAGATAGAATAGGGTAAATTTTCTCACATGAAAGTGGCAAGAAAAAGCAGTTCTGTAGGAAGGGAAGAGAAGGCAGGTGAGGGGGAATCTTGCTCTCATCGGATTTGACCTGAGGAGGGAATACCATACACACTCTATTGGGTATCTTACCTCACAGGAAAGAAGGAGGAAGAAGATAGAAAAGGGGGGATGATAGAAGGGAGGGCAGATAGGGGGAGGGGGTAATCAAAAACAAACACTTTCAAAAAGGGACAGAGTCAAGGGAGAAAATTCAGTAAAGGTGGACAGGTTAGGAAGGAGCAAAATACAGTCAGTCTTTCACAACATGAGTATCGTGGAAGGGTTTTACATAATGATACACATGTGGCCTATGTTGAATTGCTCGCCTTCTTAGGGAGGGTGTGTGAGGAGGGAAGAAGGGAGAGAATTTGGAACTCAAAGTTTTAAAAACAGATGTTCAAAAACAAAAAAAAAA